>JAHLJT010002630.1:85099984-85182758 GCA_031308135.1 Acheta domesticus
TATCGCGGCAAAAAGTATTATTCTTTCATGAAGAACATGAGGGTTCAGGACAGGAATTTATAGCTAATTTACGCGAATATTTTGTCAATAAAACTCGAAAAAAAACCCTCTCTTTTCTGTATTCAAAATTCGACTAGAATATGGTTTAGGATAGAGATCACAGAATTATGAAAACGTGCACAAAATTCACTTCTCCCTATAGCTCGTCACACACAGTTTTTAACTGTTTTTGACGTAAATAAATAAATAAATCGAACCGGGGAAAGAAGGGTACTTCACTAGTATGTGTGTATGTATTTGGCATTCAGGGGCTGATTAATCCGACTTTTCTCAGCTAGTTGTGTTATCTGGTTAATTTTATTTATTATTCACCCCTGGGGTGAGACACGTGGCAAGTATTACGTATTTTCATCATAGCACCTAGCTTATTGGGCCTCCCTGAGGTTTCTTCCGTCAAGCAGCTATAGAAACGGACACGATTTGAATTAGAAAACTACAACTTCATTTTTGCATCTGCTGGGAATCGAATCGGGATCTGCCTACCAGGAAAATTCTGATATTTATATGTGAATATTGTCTGTATTTATTTTCTTTCTTTCTTATTTATCTAGCTCTCTAACACTGCTAGATTTTCTCTATCTCTAACTCTCTTTCTTTCACTTTTACCTACAATTATAAATGATTACATGTGAGCGTATGATAAAGTTTGGTATACGCCCCAGTTGAAAATGTCGCTCCCCCGTGAATTATTTACATTTAAGTTTTCAGAATGCAAATAGATACTCCTTAACATTCCATCCAAATAGATGGAGATAAGTTATGGGTATCTGAAATATAGAGATAACAAAATGCGTAGTCGGATTGGTCTGGTTATTGTCTGGTTTAAGAATTCCTGGTAACCGTGATTGCCTTATAAGGCAAGCATTTCACTGGCTCAAAAATTGTTCGCCAGTAGATAAAACACAAGAATTTAAGGCTGACGTGGATCTACTCCTGTGGAAAACGTGCGATGTTTCAGCAGCACATGACTTCTCGAATTATTTCTAACTCTGGCAATTTTCGAAAATCCTCAGAGTTGAATGAAAATGAGAAATGCGCCATTTTTAAGCGCTATTTACGCTATCCTTGAAAACAAACTTAAATCAACTCGCGGTGCTACAACAACAAATACTTTCTTGCCCTTATAAACGGTTGCGTAATATTATTAAACCGCTTTATAGAGCCAAAACATCTCTCAACAATTGAAAGGATTTCTCAAGAGTTTTCAACAGCCGTCTCGTGGAGCGGAATGCCATTATTGCATTCCAATCTAATACATGAAGTATAGCCAGTGTTGTCAGATATGTTGCGAGCTCTTTTCTCATCACTTCTATGGATTACCCCTAAGTAGCCTATCCAATGAAACAAAATTCCCCAACTTTGAAACGAAAGATATTCTCCACATTATTATGGACTAACAATATGAGCTGTCCCTGACGAATCCATTGGATCTACCTGTTAGCACATTTTTCTCGGCGCGGATAAAGTTGCAGTGACTTCCGCCCACCTGGGCATTGCCGTGAAGCATTCCCGTCAGCGAAGGGCATTTTTCTGTGTGCATTGAGACCCTCTACTAGACAGATGTGTAAACAGGAGGAGCTGTGGTACTATGAGAGTAGTCTGGTTTGAAAAATCTAGGAATGTGTGCCTCGTAGGCTTCAATACATTCTGCAATGTTTATACTAATTACATTTTCTTACTGTATCAGTCAGGTAGCCTCGCCTAGTCAGTGTACCTTTCATTCTGTGTTATCATAGCAATGCAAGAGTTTTGAGACATTGTTAAAGTTTTTTGTATTCTTTGACACTACCCTAAAATTCAAATACTTCAAGTCAACCAATGATCGTCCTTTGAACTGCTCGAACCTCTATACTATTATCTGTTTTTCACATAATTTTCTTTCTCTATGACTGTCGTTTATTCGTCTCCTTTTAAAGGGTTAAAAAATGGGAGAGAATAAGTCTATTGTTTCTTTCATATTTATAATAATTGGGAAAATAATATTTGTCTCAACATCGGATGAAAATAATTTCCCCAAACATTTATGTTCCCCATTATTTTCCCACAACGAAAATGAAAATCCTCATTTTGGCAGTAGCGTAGCGTGGCCCGCGTGTTTGGGGATGCTCAACAATAACGCCAAATAACAATAACAACAAACATTATGATGTTTAATATTCTCTAGAATCTATGTTATCAAAACAAATGTTACAATACTTCAACAGATTTATGTCAGGAGAGTTCTTGAAAGCAAATTATGCAATGGCTTAGCTTTAATTCTCATGCTCGATTGGCAATGAGATCACTTGTGCATTTATACAGTTCAGACCAAAATAATATTTAATATATTTTATGAAGAATTCATCTTCTAAGATATTAATTAAAAATTAGTAGGCAAACACTATTTCTCCTATTAAATGCCCATGACCAAGCAGAGAATCTCAAGTGAGAAAGAAAAATATTTCACTGGCAGCGTCAAGTGTGCTGCGCTCTCGTGCATAAAAGAGCAACTTGCTTATACACATCTTGCTCATACGCCTCGCCCTGCTCAGTCGTACGCTAGCGCCAGAAACTCGTGAATCTTTGGGACAGGGATATGGTGGGGAGGGGGGAACCTCACCGTCTGCGCATGCGTCATTACCCTTGGCAATCTCTTGGCAGATGCTAGAACCATTTTAGCATCCAAGCAATCAGAGGCCAGCTTGTACCAAAGCGCCGAATTCAATCACAGGAAAGCACTTTTAATATTAATACAAAATGTGTTTCGCTCAATGAACCACTTGTAAGTATATAATATTTAGGATTCTTTGATTCATATTTGACGTGGGGATGCTCAGCATCTTAGCGTCCCCTGACGCTACGCCACTGATTTTGGGGACAAAAATCTCCAATCTAGCAAACATGAGGCTAGAAAAAGGAGTGCCGGAAATTCGAATTTGCAAATTATAAAATTAGCAAAATTAACTTAAACTTCTCATATTGTTAAAAAATGTATATTATCTTTTTTTAAATAACTAATTTTTGAGTACCAATTTCATTAAACGAAACTAGTGGTGCTGCACATTGGCACTGATTTTTTCGAGCTAGTTATTTTCTAATTTCTTTGGTCTGGGCTAGTTTTTTGCCCTTTTCTCTTCCCAACTACCATCTATCGTCGCCTAAACTATATCTTCAATGTTGTAATTGTAGGAAAACGCGGATTCTAAAATTTTCGAAAATTCTGAGTTAACAGCGGAAATCGGGCTTGGGCCATCATTATAAGTGTATTGTGCTCTACTTTTTCAAGAAATTTAAACAAAATATTTGGAGCAATGTTTGAAAAATTTTGAAAATGTTCCTGGTGCTTTAATAAATTCCTTCCAAAAAGTAAGGCACAAATTTAGGAAAAAATTGAAGCCATTTTTAAAAAAAAATTGAAATGACGAGGCTTAGTGTAAAATAACCTCGATTAACATAATTTCTGTTTCAAACTTGCCGAGACCAGAGTCTTTTCAGATAGATGGGATAATATTAATTTTGGAGAAAATTATTTGAACGGTTTAGGCGCTAATATTGACCACAGACAGAAAGATGGACGGACGGACAGAACATCGTCTTGTCAATCGATTTGTAGGTATCAAGGATACTCAAAAAAATTTTACTATATGTGTTAATTTACTACATACAGGAACAAGATTTATACACTTTGTCGTTAAAAGAACCCGTCAATAACTGTTTGTCCGTCAAAAAATTTCGCGAATTTCGAAATCAGCTACCGCAGATTTTTTATTTATTTATTTTCTTTTGGATAGACAAATACAAAAACCAGTGTTTATGGTACACTACACGTTTGTTAAAATTGCTTATATCTACTTACAAATAACTTACACTATTCTTAAAATACAACTTACATCACTAATAGGGTGGTAGAGTTATCATTATATAAATACCTCTACTTTGGGTCATCTGAGAATTTATCAAGAAATATGTGGAAAGGAAATTTATTCTTTATGCGGGTTCTGTGTACTGGATTTTGGCAGAGTCTTAGAGGGATTAGGTTGGGTATGTTTGGGATGTTTTGGAAGAAGTGGGTGGATAAAAATATGAAGTGGTCGGTTATTGCTTCTAGCTGGAATTCTTTATGGAGTTGTGCGTTGGAAATGTACCAGGGGGTATTCGTGATGGTGCGGAGGAACTGATTTTGAATTACTTGGAAGTTTTTGGTATTAGATTTGGCTGCACTGATCGATACTGGGCATGCATATAGTAGTAGTGGTCGTTTGATCATTTTTTATGGCAGTATTGCACGATAGCTTCGCTGATCTATTTATGATTGGTTTTAGTTGGTGTAATTTGATTTTTGCTTGTATAACTTTATTGTCAATATGGTTTTTTCAGTTGGGACGGGTGTCTAAAAAAAGGCCTAGGTGTTTTATGGGTTTGTTATGAGGATGCCGTAGTACCGATTCTTGATTTAATTGTAAGGGGGGTGGGGGGATGAAAGGTCTAAGGGAAAATATTTTCGCTGCTGTTTTTGACGGGTTGGTTTTAATTTTGTTTTTTGCTGCCCAGCTGTCGATTTGGTATAGGTATTATTGTAGACTGATTTTTATTGTGTTTATGTTGGGACCTGATGAATATATAACCGTGTCATCTGGAAATTGGGCGGTTTTTATATTAGTACATTTCGGTAAGTCAGCTACGTACAAGTTACAAAGAGCAGGTGATAAGAGGGAGCCTTGGGGAAGGCCTGCCTTGACCGCTTTTGGATTAGTGTGATGGTTATCGACTGTAACGGCAAAAGTTCTATTGCTGAGGAAGCTGGAAATGATTTGTGTAAGATAATGTGGAGTGCCTATTTATTTTATTTTATAGTTAGAGCTTGACGCCATGTTCTGTGGAAGGCTTGTGAAATGCCCAGAAAGATTGCTATTGTATGATAATGCTTTTGAAATGCCGTATGGTTGTTTTCAGTGATTCTAAGTAGTTGATGGTGCGTGGATATTCTTTCGGTGAATCCCATTTGTTCTATGGGTATGACTTTGGTGTAATTGAGATGAATTTTAAATCGTTTTAATATTCTTTTTTCTAAAAGTTTGGACAACGTGGGAAGCAGGCTAATTGGTCGGTAACTGTTGGTTAGGGATGCATTTTTATTTGGTTTCTGAATCGGAAGTATGATTGCATGTTTCCATACTTGTGGAACGTCATCTAGTCTGAGGCATGAGTTGAAGGTATTAGTCAAATAAGCTATGGCTGTTTGGGGAAGGTTTTTTAATATTAAATTATTAATTTTGTCATGTCCAGGGGCTTTCTTGACTGGTAGCGATTTGATGCTTTTATTTATTTCTTTAGGTGATGTGTAGTCTATTTTGTGATGTGGGCCATATGTCTGTTCGTTTATTTTTTTGTTTATTGTGAGATGATTAGAGTGCGGTTTGGTATCATTTAGTGTAAATGTGGATGCAAAGTAATTTGCTAGCTCGTCGGCTTTCTGAGCAGGCGTATACACTTTTCCTGTGGAAGTGTCCAGCAGAGGGATGGCATTCTTTTTTCTTAATATTTTATTTGTGAAGTGTCAAATAGATTTATTGCTAGTGTTAAGTGCTTGAAGTAGTTTTTTTAAATTAATGGTTGTTGAAGTTTTTGATTAATTTGCGTTGAATATTTATCAGTATGTTAAGTTCTAATTTTAGCCCTGGTGTTCTTAATTGTGACCATAGTCTGCGGGTTTTGCTTTTTATTTGTATAGTTTCATTATTTCGGGGGGAAGTTTATATTGTTTATCATTGTTGGTGCTCTTGGGTTTTAATCCTGTGTCTTTAATTGTGGGGTGTATTACGGTGGTTAGTTGGTTGATTGATTGATCTATTTCTAATGGGTTGGAGAGGATTTTGAATTTAGGAATTGTTGAATTAGTTATCGTTTTAAATTTTTTCCAGTCCACTTTTAATGTATTTGGATTTAGTACTCGGGCATGCGGTGAGGGTATTTGTTGTGTGGTTATTAAGACTGGAATGGGATCCGAATCTAGTTCGAATAATGTGGTAGAGTGCAATTTTATTTTTGTGTTGGTGATTTCGATATCGAGGATATCGGGATTTCTTAAGCGATCGTGAGGGTAAAATGTGAGACCTGGAGGTGAAATTATGTTTAGAGTAAGGCGATTTAGTATTTGAGCTAATATTTTCCCATTAGCGTTGGTGTGAGAACATCCCCAGTTTATATTTTTCGAGTTTACATCTCCTAGAAGTATGGTGTTATTTAGTTGGAATAGTTTATTAATGTTATCGTGGTCCAGTTTATTATTTGGTGGATTGTATGCTGCAATTACAGTCCATGTGATATTATTAATTTCTAAGTTAATGGCAACAGTTTCGATATTACCAGTACAAGGCAGAATTATTGGGTAATGTGGAATATTTTTATTAATGGCTATTAGTACTCCACCTCCTTTGTTTAGGTTTCTGTCGGCTCTGTAGATTGAGTAGTTTGGGATATAAATTTTATTTTTTTTCACTTTAAATGGGTTTCTGTGATGCAAATTATATCTACACGGTGTGAATTTAAGAAGTGTATTAGTTCTGTTTTTTTATTTGTTATGCAGTTAGCATTCCAATTGGCGAACGTAAAATTTTTAGTTTAGTGTTGTATTGCCATTATTGCCGTTAAAGAAGGTGGAGAATGAATTTTGGATTGAGTTGATTATAGTGGGTATAAGTGTGTTTATGACATTGGTTATATAGGATGTAATTGCATTTATTATTGTGAACATAATGGGAAAATTTTGATGTGTTTCCTGGGAAGGTTTGTTGAATTTGAATTGTTAATGGTATTTGGGTGGGCCTGGGATGTGGTGCGGCTAATATGAGTGAAATTATTGAGAAGTGGTGTTTGGCGAAGAGAAGGGAAGGTGGAGTTTGATTGCAGTGGAATTGATTGATGGGAAAATCTTTGGTTTCTAGTTTGGGAGTTGTTTTGGTTCACAGGTTTTTCTTTTTTCAATGAATTCTTTTAGGTAAGGACAGCTGGAGTCTCGATTATTGTCCGGGTGGCTGCCATTGCAATTAAGACATTTCGGAACTTCATCACGATTAGGACAAGTTACCGAGTAGTGATTACCCGAGCAAAAAGCAAAGCTAATTGAGTGGTTGCAATTGTTCTTTGTATGGCCATAATCCATACACCGATGGCATTGTATAGGACCTTGGGTTTTTTTCTTGCTTCTGCTGTTCCTCTATGATTACAAATTTGCTTAATGGCTACAATATTGTCTATTGGTTCTTGTTCTTCAAAAACAGCTGCAACTACTGGGATAGGCTTATTTTCTTTGTGAAGTCTGGTGATTTTTATCAGTGAAGGAAAACGTTGTTTTGGATCTTGATATATTTCTCGGTCAGTAATGGATTGGTTGACGTTCTTGAACACTACAGATAGACTTTTTATTCAATGGGTCTTTGAAAGAGTGAAAACTTCGATGAGCGTGAATTAAATACCTAATTTAGTTTCGAAAGTCCGTAGGTTAGTTTGCACTTATCTGAGTTTGCACTTATCTGAGTGCTACCGCAGATAGGTATGGAAGAACAGTGCATGGCCCAGTTTATCTAGCAATCGCGGTGCGAACGAATTCCAAGTAAAAGTCGAGCATCTGATTGTATCGTAAGACACGCGCTCCTAAAATTCCAAACTCGCGGTGTGAAATCATATAAAAAAATAATGTAAAACTGACTTGAATCTACACCTATGGATAAAATAACAATTGCGACCCATTTTAATAGAAAGAGAATATTGCAGTTTTGTATCAACATGTAAATTAATGTGGCTCTTCTGAAAAACTTTCACTTTTAAGCATACACACATCAACAATTATTTATGAAATTTCCTCCCTAAAATATCACTGCAGTCCCTCTTATAGGGAGGTCCTAGGTTCGAATCCCGATGGCGGCAGGATTTTCGACACTAGCTTGTCAGCTAGGTCGAATTCAGTCGCTGTCTGGAGGAGAATTCCAGCGGCCGGCTGCTCTGATCAGTAGTTTTCCGTGGTTCCTCCGATCAACACCAGGCGAATGCCGGAGCAGTACCCTAACAAACGGGCCACGGACCGCGCGCGATCTTTCCTTCCAATTCCTTGTCCTATCCTCACCCCTTACACACACACACACACACTAACATGCACTACACTACCACACATGCCGGGAGACCAGTCGGGAGCTTAGAACTTGTCCCGGCTGGGCTGGTGCCCCGCTGGTGGGAGGTACCTGGTTTGGCGAAAACCCCGCTAGTCGACGGTAGGTCGGCGCCGGTTCTCGCCATCCAACGGGGAAAATATCACCGCCACCTCCCGAGGAAAAAACACGCACTACACTAACGGGACTAATGACCTCTGTAGTTGACGCGTCCGGAATCACGAATCAATCAATCATTCCTCCTAAAAAGTGGTGACATGTTTCGGGATTCGACGATAGACTTTCGCGGATAGATACGGGGGTACAGAGTATGGTTGGGTTGGTCTGCATATCGCGTTGCGAACGTATTCCAAGAAACCGTTAAGGAGGTATTTGATTGCATTGTAACGTGAATACTTGCAGGAGTATTGCAACATATGGTGCCACACATTGAGACATTGCGTTTTCACTCCTTCAGCATTCACCCAGTATTCAGTTAGAATGTGCGAATTTATGCAGCTGAATGGCTTAATTCGTTTAGTATTTTGGAAAGAGTTGGGATTGAAGTTCCAGGGGTACTTTTAGTACAATTTCATTGTGCAAAGAACGATAGAAATGCCATTTTGGAAGAAGAGTGTGTGTATTGCTTTGCACGAGTAAAGAGAAACGAAAAGGAAACATTTCTGGAAATTGGTTTTATCAGTTCTCAAAGTCACGACAAGGAAAACAGTAGCAAGGAAAAGCTGTCGTCAATTTCAGACAAGGATTTCGTAAAACACCCTGATTGCATTAATCAAACATCAATGCATCAAATGTTCTGGAGATTCACTTCCTAAACAGGGGAAATGCACTTCTCAATAGGAAATGGAAAATTGAAAACAAAAACAATTGCGTCCCCTTTTAATAGAATGCGAATTGCAGTTTTGCCTCAACATGCTAAACTAATATTCTAATTTGGCTCTTCCGAAAAACGTTCATTTTTAAGCATCCACACACAAAATATTGTCTCTGAACTTTCCTCGTAAAACGTAGAGACATGTTTCGGGATTTGGCGATGGACTTTCCCAGTGAGATACGGGGGAAGGGGGAACAGAGTTTGGCAGTATTGGTCTGGATATCACGGTGCGAACGCATGAAAAAGCGCCAAGAAAAAGTTAGGGATTAAGTTATTCTGATTGCATTATAAGGAACGCATTCCAAAAGTCACAAGACTCATGCACTGCAATCTGCCGTACGCCAACTGATAAAATTAGGATTTATGGCTGACGTTGGATGTACATCTGAAAAAAAAATGGCATTCCTTCTTAATAGATCGCGAATACTTGCAGAGTATTGCAACATATGGCGCCATATATTGAGACATTGTGTTTTCACTCCTTCAGTATTCACCGTTGGAATATGTGAATTTATACAGCTGAATGGCGTAATTCGTTTAGTATTTTGGAAACAGTTGCGATTAAAGTTCCTAGGGTACTTTTAGTAGAGTTTGGCTGTGCAAAGAACGATAGAAATGACATCTTGGGAGAAGGCTTTATGTATTGATTTGCTTGAGTAAAGACAAACTAAAAGGTAAAAGTTTCTAAAAATTGGTTTTATCAGTTCTCAGAGCCGCGACAAGGAAACCAGGCGGTAGGAAAAGGTTTCGTCATTTTCAGCCAAGGATTTCAGAAAACCCTCTGATTGCATTAATTGGTCTTTGAAACATTCTATGCGTCAAATGTTCTGGGAAATCACACTATTAATTGGTATTGAAATATTTTTGAGGCGCTATTAGCATTTGAATTGTATTAACTCTTCCAACGTGTGTTAACTCTTCCAACGTTATTTTCACTTTCACACGATGAACATTTCAATGGCTTAGCCATTCTTTTCAGATTTTCTAAAAATTATTTAAAAACATTAAGTATAAAAGTATAAAATATGCTTTATCATGAGTGAAATTTTCTATGAAATAGACACCAACTGTACGTTACTAACTTTAGAACGTACCAATATCTGACCTGACAAAATAAGCTTGATGGGACGTAAGGATAATTATTTGTGGTAAAAATAAGGAGCCTCAAAATATGTATGGTGTGTAATCAAATTTCAGTTTTCTTGTTCGTGACAAAACGCTACTGTTAGGAACTTGAATCCACTTATGATTTCATGTTACCATGAATGCTATCTTAATTGATTTTTGTTTTTTTATCATATGTCATTGACCCCGGTGAATAAGCTGGTATGTCAAAAACCTTAATTTTACAGGAGAGCAAAAAAAAACTTTAAACTAATGCTGTAGAGCAGAGATTAATGATGTTAATAAAATTAGCACAAATAGTTTCATTTGAATATCACCTTTGGTTGATTATCATCAATCCCTGATTTACTTCATTTGAAAGATTTTTTTTGCTCTCCCATAAAATTGAGATTTTATTACTTATCAGCTTATTCACCGGGAAAGATTGTGATATCTTATAGCTGAAGGAATGCTCTCTTCATGTCGTGGGTGTAAACATTCTAATAAAATGATAGTCTATTATTCAAACAAAAGGTGTCTTCTCAGACTGAGAATGACTCAGATTGGGGTAACGACCGAAATTCATATTATGTCTTTTAATGGATGAAAATTGCAGATATTACCTGGACACGGTACTTATGCTTGTGATCTTTATAAATATTTATTTATTTATGTATTTATTTATTTATTTGATGTTATAACAGCATATACTTTGATGCATTTTCGGAAACAGCTACGTAATATTAAAATATTGCATTTTCTCCGATACTAACTCCTCAGCTATTACTTGAAAACGTCCAATTTTACCAATTCAAACAAAGCGCCAGTGAAACATATCTGCATTTATTTCGAGAGTCAGGAGAAGCAATAATTTCTTACTTGGACAAATGCAACAAACAGGAATAAATTCTACTGTTACAGTACGAGATAGTCGTTGCCAGATTATTTTTCGTCTAAATCGTGATTTTTAACAAATCTTAGTGAAAAAAAAGCGTAATTTGTTTGGAAAAGGGAGATAAAAAACATTAGTATTATTTTAATTGTAAGTATTGAAGCAGATACAGTTACACAGATTTCAATAACAAACAACGTAATCAGTGGTTTATCAAATTTCAGCAGCTAATATTTTATAGACATTTTCGTAATCAGAAGACGTACCTCGCTTTGAGAGTGTCTGTTATTTTTTTTTGCAGGGTATGAGCTAGCGATCTTCATGTAAGAGCCTGTTTTCGAGTGTTTTATGATATTATTTAGTCCACCATGAGAGACGCTCCATTCTTTCTTACACAGTCGACAAGATGCTTTATACTCGTTTGACTTACTTGACTACTAAACATAGCCAGTTATAATCACGTTCCAATTTAATGTTGTATTTTGTTAACCGACGTTTTTCTAGTTTAATTTTCGTAATGGATGTGTCTTGCACCGACAAATGCAAACTGTTCGAAGAACTATCATCTTCTTTACTCATCTTTAAACAAAGCGTGAAGGAATTGTGCTCAATTGAACTGTGCAGTTTATTTTCCAAGTAGAGCATATCCAATATGCGATGCGAGCACACAACATTTCGTTAAAAAATGAACAGCGCGTTGCGGTCTGCGTTGGCGTCGACATCTCTAGCTCTATGTAGTAGTAGGTGTGTCAACTAGCCGCCTTTTGAACAAAATTTTTGAAGCCAGTTTGAGGCTAGTTCCTCGCTTATCCGTACGGTGCGCACGATCGAGTTGGGCATTCATGATAGCGTCTCGCGATTCAGTGGCTTCCACCAGAGGTTACAAAGCTATTAAATGGGTCACCATCTTGTCCCAAAAATGCCCAAGTCGTTCGCAGCGCTTACATAGCGAGAACTGTGAGAACTAGCCTCACATTAGCTCCAGTTTTAGACCGCGAGTGAACCCACCTATATCTCTTACACCGTGGCGACGACCTACTCACCCGACGATCCGACTCACCCCTTTGCATCACACGACGACCGACTCATCCGCTACTGTCGCTGAGATTGCTTCCGCATGCTTTCTTCTTGTTTTCCTTTTTTGTATTTTTTTTGCATTGGGCAATTCAAATCGAAAGATTTTACAAAAGCGTGATTTTGGCTGTATTGGGTGGGACATTCACTTTTAGTCTTAAAAAGCGAGACGTCTCGCCAAAAGCGGGACGTCTGGCAACGCTGATCTGTATTCAGATTTCAAATTGTTTATGGGTTAGTTAGTCACTGTACATCATACATAGTTGATAAATCTAATATTAATGAACTAATTAAATTACTAATGTTATACGATTTGTAATATTAAATTAATTTATTATCGCCTTATTATACATTGACACCACTTCAAACGAAGCGCAGGAATATAAAACTTTAATGTTTATATTAATGGGAACTGGTTTGTTTATTTCAACATTTTTTATAACAGTGTCTGTGGCCAAACTCATCTTGGAGGGAAGGGATAATCATTATAAACTTAAAAACTGTGGTTGATTATCCCTTCCCTCCAATTACCATTATGGATTACCATAAAATATGTCGGCTACCATCACAGAAGTTATCTGGAGAAAATTTAAAGAAAACATGCGGAGCGGTTTTTGAGAAAACAAATTAAAAATTGCCTACTTTTGAGGTAGCGCAACCAACACCACCTGAAATACAAGGTCTGTCGACGCTCAGAGTCTGCGCAACGCCGCCACGACGATAAGGCCATGGTTCATTACCAAGTGAATAGAACGATAGAGTTGTTTGTTCTATATTTTTTACTTAATAATAAAAAGGTATTGATATTTATGTCGTGTGTATACAGTGATACAAGGACAGAAATTATGCCTAATAAATGATAGTGTATAGAAACTAGTGGTGCTACGGAATGTCACAGACTTTCCCGTATTAGTTTTCTGTTTCCTTTTTGTCTCGGCTAGCTATTCGAACTTGCTACATACTCTTGCCAGCTGTCATCTGAACAGTAGAGTGGCCCAAGGTTATCGTGAAAATGACGAACCAATGGTCAAGTTTTCTCCCCAAGTTAATGAAGGTGAACACGAGGGAGGTAATATAACATTTGCACGAAGGTGGCTTTCGCACTTTCTGCCAAGATGTTGCGACGTGCAATTGTTCTCTTCGCCGTGCTGGCTCTAGCCTTCGGTAAGTCCTGTGGTTGTGCCGAAATGTTTACGAATCATGCATATTATGAGTTTCAAAACGAATAATAAGTTATTATTTTAAAATTTATTCACGACAATTGCCTGATACTTAGAAGGTTTTCAAATGAACGAATTGGTCAATGGACGTAATTTATAATATGTATGGTAAGCGATTTTATAAACTTTTATTGGTCAACTGACTTTGATTTTGTAGTACAACCGGGTTAGGTGTACTACATTGGATCATCAATTGATGTGACTGCAGTGCCTCTGCCCGGGAGGTCCTAGAGATCGAGTCCCGAAAATGGCAGAATTTTCAACACGATCTAGATTGCTAGGTCGAATTCAGTCGCTGTCTGGAGAAGAATTGTAGTGGTCGGCTGCTCTGATCGATAGTTTTCCGTTGTTTCTCTGATGAACACAAGGCGAATACCGGAGCAGTACCCTAAAACAAACGGGCCACGGGCAGTGCGTAACTCTTTCTTATCCTATCATCACCTCACTTACACACACTTACATTTACATTCACTGCAGTACCACACATGCCGGGAGACCGGTCGGGGTCTTACAGTCCCGGCTGAGGGGGGGATCTGTTGGTGGGAGATACCTGGTTGAAGAAAACCCCGCTAGTCGTCGTGTATGTCGGCGCAGGATCTGGCCAACCAGCGGGGGAAGATCAGCGCCACCTCCTGCGATAAAAACAAGCACTGAACTTACGGGACTAATGACTCTATCAGATAAAGCGCTTGGGAATTTACGTTCCGCAATTGCGTCGGCAATATAATACATAAGTTCTTATTTATTTGTTCGTGCTAACTGATCTTTTTCATTACAAGAATTTTGAAGCTTTAAATAACAAACATAAAGATATAATTTGAAGCCGATTGCGATATTACTAGAGGGATAGGGCGTAAAGAGGGGGAAGGGGAGACGGATTCCCACCTCTCAAATATTTTGAGCATTATTGAAAATTCAACTCTCAATAGTAAAAATATGATACCTAATAAAATAACATACAGTAAAGAATGAATTCTGAGGGACAGAAATAATCGGAGTTCGTATTATAAAAATTCGTATTATCCGAGTATTTTAAATGTCTATATCACCGTAATTCCTTGCCAGGACCAAAGTTTTGTTCGTGTTACTGCGAAATTCCTGTTAAGCGAGTTCGTGCTAACGAGGATTTATTGTATTACATAAGTTTCAAAACATGTACATTTCTCTAATCATATTATAAATAAATGGAAATGTATTTAAACGAAATTAAATAAGGAAGAATAAAACAAAGTGTGGGGTAAAAGCGCGAGTAGGGGCCACAGTTAAGATCATTTTCCTCTTTCTGAATAAAATTATTGTCATAAATAGACAGTTTTACATTTTTGTTATAATTTTTTTAAAGAATTCCCAAAATTTGATTTTGTTCCAGTATTGGCCACCTCCAATCTTGTAGCAAATTGCAAAATTTTGATTTCAGACAGGTACTTGACGCAATAATGGCCAATCGATATGCAATCTCCTGGACGTGTTTACCACCAAAACAATCCAAAAAATCTGGTTCATATCAGATTAGTGCAATATTAAAATTAATAAAAGGTTTCCTGATTATTCTTTAAATATAAAAAGGGAATATAAATAAATTATCTTCGTTCTGCACCTGATAACTAGACGGCAAAATCTCAACGTTCTGCAAGTTTGAACGGCGAGAACCTTTCAAATCTTATTTTTCAAATTTTGTGCTTGAAATAACCACTACTGGTCCAATGGCTGGTGTCGTTACAAGTTATTACCCCACCCATTTCTAAATTAGGGGCAACGCGCGGATTATCGTAACTTCTCTTAGTGATATTA
Source organism: Acheta domesticus (assembly GCA_031308135.1). Lineage (NCBI taxonomy): Eukaryota > Metazoa > Arthropoda > Insecta > Orthoptera > Gryllidae > Acheta > Acheta domesticus. Next base: position 85,115,144 of record JAHLJT010002630.1, read on the forward strand.
CTCAACTATTTCACGTTGTAAAACGTGCAAGACATCATTTAAAGATCTAAAATTGAGGGATAAATTACAAGAGAGAAATCGCTGGTTTTAATCCTGAAGCAGGTTTTAATCCTCGTAAGATCAGGTTTGAACATTTGAATATACAATTTTCAAAATTTCAGAGTTTTTTTAAAATGAAAATCGTAACTATATCATATTTATGCAAAACACAATTCCTCTTTTCGAGAAAAAAATTAAAGAAAAATTTGCGGTAATTTTTCAGAAAAGTTTGTAAATATTAGAGAGGTTTTATGTAAAGAACACGCCAAAATTAAAATATCTTATTGATTTCCGAAACGGTACAACTAAACCTTTCTCCTGAAGTGGTGAAGCCCGAACAAATAGACATCTGCGCGAAGAAACGATTTCGGTTTACTGTTGGATTTACTGTTCGATTACGGTTTCGACTTTTTTGGTTTACCGCTACCACTCCATGATTCTCACGTTACGATTGGCTGAATATGTGAGGTTTCAATTATTCTTGCCATAATCGGCAGAAACGTCATAAACTGTGCCATATGGAGTCATTTTATGAATATTTCTTGTAACGAAAGAGGTCTTTTTTATTGCTGGTACAGTGGGACGTCGATTATCCGAACTAATTGAGACCAGATATGGTTCGGATATTCGATAATTCGGATAACCGAATATAACAATGGCAAGTGTACATAACATGCTGCCAACAATGAACATTCCGAGTACGTGACAGTTGTTAAAAGTTTACTATTTGTTGTTTGACAATGTACTGTTAGGTATCTTGCACTTAAAGGTGGTGAAAAGCGTTTTTCTGCCAATAATAAACATTACGAGTTCTTAAAGATTTATTGTAGGATTTGTCAAAGTTTACTGAAGTCAGGTGATTGACTTTAGAACAGAATCTCTTTAATATTTTATCACTGACAATGACATCGGGGATCATTCTCAATATTCAGTATTACAAACAAATACGAAACCTTGTAGTATACGGTATCTAATTAAAAAACAATTATTCAGAGAAAATATGAGTTCGGGTAATTGACGTTTCGGATTGTTGACGTTCGGATAATCAACATCTCACTGTATTAAACAACAACATAAAAGCCTTTCTCGGAAGCGTCTGTTGTTCAAACTATACTGCGATTTTTGTAGGAAGAGCTCTCAAGATAACTCAAATCCCATCTTCACGATGGAATATGTCACGGCATTTCGCGTCTTTTCTCGGTCTTGCCGGTAGAAGTCGCATGATCACAAGCACTGCTTCATACGGTCGCGATCGTGCGAAATCTAGCGGAACGACTGTGAATTATACGAAATGCCGTGACATATTCCATCGCGAAGATGGGATTTGAGTTATCTTGAGAGCTCTTCCTACAAAAATCGCAGTATATACTTCCGTTTTTCTTTCTTGGCGCACGGTGTGTGTTATCAAAATTAAATATCTCACGGTATTTCGCGTCGTTCTCCGTTGTGCCGCCAGGAATCGCATGATCGTCAGCACTGCTCGATACAGTTGCGATCATGCAACTTATAGCGGCACAACCGAGAAATGCCGTGAGGTATTCCATTTTATTGACCCCCCCATGCGCCAAGAAAGAAAAAACGAAGTATATCGTAGAGCTCTTGGAGTTATACGGGTCTTCAGTCATGCGGGTACCCAGGACCCGTATATGCGGGTATTCTAACGGGTCAAACCCACCCGCATGATACGGGTACCCGCATCATGCGGGTACCCGTATCATGCGGGCACCCGTATCATGCGAGTACCCGTATCATGCGGGTACCCGTATCATGCGGGTACCCGTACCATGCGGGTAGCCGTATCATACGGGTACCCGTATAATACGGGTACCCGTATGAATGCGAGTGGGTTCGACCCTCACTTTTCTGAGACGGGCGGGCGGGCGGGTTGACGGGTCTGCGGGTATTGAGAGCTCTAGTATATCGTGCGTGGAAAACTGTCCGTGACAGCGAAGGAAGAGTTACTGTGGGCAGCCAGGAGTCAGCGCCTGGCCCTGTGGCGGGTATCGGTTGAGTTAAGTGGATGCTTCGCACACGGGACTGCGTCCATCACGTTTCATTTCCACGGAGATAACTTCCTTCGCATGTGAGGAGTGCTGAAATGCCAGCGACTGATAAGAGATCGATGACCTTCGGAGAATATTCTGCCTGGGACGCTCACGCATTCATGGAAATTAAAAAATAATATACTAGTGTTCTGCGGTAGCAAACCAGCTGCTGAACAAAACCAAAACCATACAAAATGATTTTCCAAAAAGTAGCTCGTACACTACTCAATGACAACTAAAAAGTCACACTAGTATATTACTCTAATAAATTTAATATTTTTACAAAAACAGACTTCACGAATACTGCAATAACGTAGTATAGTATATACACTAGATTACATCAATTCTTTTCATATCAAGATTATCACAGAAGTTGCTATTTCATAAAGTAACATGTGAATAGCTATTATTTAACGGCGGGCGGTCTCTTCCTTGCAGTCTTGCTGTCACATAACATCAGGTATTGCGAGTAATGCACTGAATATTCAGTAGGTATTCACATAATGAACATTGGCGGAATAGGAATATCTCAATTAAATACTTGCATTTTTCAAGTCAAAATCAAAACTTTAATTTTTTGTGGTATTTTTTCCAGTTATTGAGTCTCTAACAAATCCATAGACTCCTCTCAGATGACCGAAGGCTGGATAGTTTTTCTTTCAATTTCTTGGCTCATTGGAAATTAGTAATATAAATATTTGCGTAAATTTAGATTGTATCAATCTCGATTATTCATTATCGACCTCAATTACATTTTCAAATTTCGCAGATTACTCACTATATATTACAGTAAAATTAACTGCGATAAATATCAATTAAACTAACTCTAGAATTCCTACTTTTTCACATTTGCAATAATGTTTTTTTTTGTTTTACATACACGTACTGTACATATACATATAAGCCATTGAGAGGCTAGAGTAGAGTAAGTCTGAAAACATACTTTCCGGAAAATGACGAGTAAACGAAAAACGCTCTAAAACAAGAATACTTAGATGTAAATGACCTAAAGTGTTATGAACTTGTTGAGAAGATATTATTTTAACTTACTACAGTTCTTTTGGACTGAAACATTGCTAATTAATTAATTATTTTGTTGACTAACACCACTTTTGCACACACCGTTTCTGAAACCTACGACTTATAATCAAATAATTGGCATGCATAAATTTCGTCTGCGATAGTATTGTGATGGAAAATAGGGAAATAGAGTGAAATTAATGCAAAACAAAAGAACAATGAACACAATGAATTTATAAATTGTTTTGATATTTTACACTACAGAAGCGATTAAATGTTTTTCCGAGATGTTTCTTCCGTGATTGGTACAAACAAAAAACGGTTCCATGGGAACCCTTGGAAGCAGTTGTTTAGTACCACTTGTAACCAATGATGTATACATAAACTCCTAGATGGATGACTGTCGCCTTGGCGGTGAGGCCACCCAAGGCGCCATTTTGCACGGCAAAAACCTTGTTCGTATTGCCGAAAGCGGTGTGTTCTAGTGATTAGTGAAACATTTGTGTTTTGATTTTTTAAATGTTTTCATTTTGATCTTTACGTAATGTAATTGTTATTTTCAAAATTGGCCCAGGAAATCAATTATTTTTAGCCTTTGTTTTATCCATGTTTTACCACTATAAGGTGGGTTTCACAACAATAGCGCGTAGTGGAATCTTAGTCATAAGTGTTCATGTTTTGAACATGTATTTTAATCTATTCATTTATTCTCTAAATGTATGTTTTGTTCTATTTCCTGTTACGTAAAATTAAAAGAAACATTTTTTATTATTTGAATATTTTCTTTCAATGGTGAAAGGTATCATTTGAATGTTTGTTCCTGCAAAACGTTTTATATTCATATGCAAATAAAAATGTCTGCCCATAAAAAGTACGTATGTACTATATTTTTCTACGTGTTTTCATCTCTCTGCCACCTCCCAAATCCAGCAGTTATTTACAACCATCCGTTTAGAGAGAAAAAAGGGATATTTGGAGTGAAACGCAGTTTTTCTAATCACATGAACAATATGTACGTCTTATTCTTATATTTGAAAACGGAATTTTGAAACAGAGAAAGAATCCTTTATAATAAAGCTGCCGTAGTAATAATAATTTACTGTCACGTGCAGGATTATCATATAAACTGATCTCTTCTGAAGTAGTATAAGAAGTTTGTACCTCTAAGTCATCATAAAAAAAAAATGTCCTCATTTTTGCAAGTCTCCGGTAACACCTTATCAATGCTGTGCGTAGTTTTATGTAAATTATAAAATATATTTCGACAATATGTTGTTGCCTACAGCTTTACTTTCTTATGATGGAACAGAACCATGTTAATAAATACAATGTATACGTGTTACACTCGTAAAAATCTACCGAACTGTCATGGGCTGCAATTGACGTTCGAAGCTTTTGCCGTCCAACATGGCTCCCTGTACGGCCTCACCTCCACCTATTGGGAAAGCGCGGAGTCAGCCATCTAGTGGTATTTATATACATCATTGCTTGTAACTTACACCACAATTCCATGCAGCGATGTGCAACTTGTTGGCTACTTCTGTGTTGTGCTGGCCTCTACCGAAGAAATATTGAAGTTTGACTCACACCATTTTAGCCTGAGATAGAACAATGTTAAAACCACCTATCAGTATATCTAACTCAAATCATCCAAAGTTTGACTTGCACCACTTTGGCTCTCAAAGGCTCATATACCGTAAATACACGCATATCATACGCATTCACATTCTGCACATAGTTACACATTAATAATAACAATTTAAGCAACAGATTGAATTTAATATATTAATTACAATAAGAATAAAATCATTTGAGATAGTATTACAATAATGTTTTACTAGCTGAACCAGTTCGAACATTCCCCTTTTTATAACTCATTTGTTCATTCTGGAACCCAATTAGAAACGTTTCTGACAACTCTTGAAAGGAATGTGAAGGAATTCAGGAGTGAGGGAATTCTCCAAAAATGTAATACAACGTCCAGAACTGTTTCATCTCGTGGATAACGTCAAAAGAAATATATCTTGTGTTCTTTTATACCCTGCTTTAACTGTCTAAGTAAGCATTGTTTCTCAGATATACATGATGGTAAAATTTGTTGCGTTAGGAATGCCGTGGTTGCATGCGTCTCTGTTTTCCCCCCTACGCCATAACCTACGAACCCATATTTTTAGTCTTAAGTATATGATATGTAGAATTGACTGGTAATTCCCTAACCAGCAATAGCACACTTGCGGGGTTTTCTGTTGATAATCGTCTCCTATATTATTTCAGTAGTATACCTTCCATTTGCGGCTCTCACACGCAACCAATCTTTATAAATGAGGGCTCTAAAGAAAAATTTTTTTCTTTAGAGACCTCATTAATTTCACAGAGATGTGACGAAATGCACTTTCACTTTAAAAAATGAAGGATTTGTTTAATAAACGTATCTAAATTTTCATGCCAAATACAACCCGAAACGCACGTCAGGATTTTAATCTATATCGTTAAATAACTCATAAACAAAGCTTTCTAGGGCTTTAAAAACTAAAATTTTGAAGCTAGTGACATGTAGAACAAGTGAGGGAGGATAAGAAGGTCTTGAAATGAAATATATAGTATAGGCTTAATATGGAAACTGAAAAATCAGGAAGAGGATGAGGTGTAGCATGCGAGAAGTCTCGCACGGGTACGCTAGGTTCTTTTAAATGGTATAAAACTTTCATCTCTTGTTAGCTTATTGTATACAAGTACGAGGGGATATTTTACAGCACACAATGATTTCTGCAGGGCCTTTATGTTGATAATGTCCTACTAACTTTTAACTAATTATTTCATTCCTTATTTATTGAGTCTTGATTGAATAAATTTCAATTTTGACTCCTCAAACGTAGATTCGCTCTTTACGCTCACGGCAATTTCAGCAACACCAATATATTTAGAATTCGTATCACAGACACACCGCTGGCTCCGCTTTTGTTCTCATTCCTCAGTTCAGAGACGGATTTGAAGAGAATCGATCCAGACTGTAGAAACTCTGAATCCTCATGGAGTAAAATTTACCCAGGAACACATTGTTTCTAGCTGCTTCTAAAATGTGTCCCGTGTAACTTCGGGAAAGTCTGGTGGCTTTAAGAGAAATGATACCTCACTTTCAGGAACTCGCCGATTCCGTTCTGTTCACAGCCACTCTCATGAAGGTGGAAATATTAACTAATATAATGAATTGAAAAATTGCCAGTTTTTAATTTCTTAACCCAATATTTTTATAACTATATTCTGTAGACACATTGCAATGGTTTTTATTACTTACGGATTGTTTCTGCCTCTGTAGATGTCTATGCAATACGAACTCAAAAATGGAGAATTATTTTGAGCCATATCTATTACAAAACTATTACCTTATTCCTATTATATACTGTAACGAAAAACCCCTCTCACTTGTACTGATATCGATCACGCCCACTAAACAGGCGCCAATGCAACGAAAAAACCCCCTTTCCTATTTACTAAAACGCCCTACGAACTGGGCACTAATGTAATGAAAATCTCCCCTCTCAACTCCTATTGTTGATCACGAAAAACTTCCTTGCTGATCACCTGTAATATCTACAATGCACACCACTGTGCCCCCCCTTTTTACTATCCGGAGTTTTCCTGTTTACATAAATTTATCAGGGCGGGCCGTGATTTGTTCTCTACAGAACACAAGCGCCACGCCAATGCAGGGACCAGGATCAGCTAGCTATGTGATAAAAACACCGGTTACGTAACATCAAAACGAGAACTCAAAATCTCGTTTGTTTATTTTCTTTTAACCAACAGAAACATTAATACCCTCATAAAAGAATCAATACCACACAACATCAACAAAACACGATATCATAAAAATCACAAAAATCAATAAACATATTATACCCAAATGTATTACGAAATAATGAGCTCAGTACTGTGGCCACACCCATTACATTGCAATCCCCCCCAAAATGTTTCCAGTTTTGGCTTTGTAAACCATTTATTCTTCCCAAGAGCAAAGAAATCAAAGTCATTGACTTCACTGGAGTGTTGCAAAACAAAAAAAAATATTCCACTTCCCTTGCGTTGTTAACCAAGCGGCGACCAGGTCCACACACACACGATCTCACGCCGTCATGCGTAAGAACTCTGCTCCACTGCTGCCTGCTAGCGCCGAATTACCAGTGCCCCCCAAATTGGCACTGACCACGGCGACGATATGCAAAGACGCGCTCGAGTCTGCTGCACCTCGGCACACCTCGTTCGGCGACACCCGCTTCGATTTTTCAATGGTCGAAGTAACACCAGTTCCAAACATTAGTGGAAAAACTTTCAAAATTCACAAAACTCAAAATTAGGATCGCGCGTGGCATAGCTTTATATATTACCACTAAAATAGTTCACATCACACGGCATACAGTTCCGCCACCTTGCGAATACAAGTCCGAAGGAGCAACACCTTCTCGAAATTTTATAAGTTCGCGTGTTAAAATAATATCACGAGTGACGCGGAGTACAACTCGCCACGAAGTTATTCACTCCTCTCACAGTTTATAATAGTTCACTAGTACGAGTCCAGAAGAGAACACTTCATCAAAAATTACAAATCCAAATTTTTTAAAATTATTCTTGCAACAAGCGACGCGGATTCTGCCTCTCGCTACCAAGCTATTCCCTCCTCTCTCTCCCATTGTTGTCCTAAAGCATTTATAGCTTTTTTCCGAACAAAACAATAGCGCCTCTACTGTCTTCTGCTTTATAACTTATAAAAATAGTTTATTATTAATTTCTAACACTTCCTGGATTGTCTTATTATATTGTAAAATTCCCAATTAAAATTTCGTATCCATTCCACTTCTTAGACATCACTTTTCTCGCTTCATTTTGTTAAAAGAATGCTTTTTCGTGCGTCTCATGCCTACAAACATCGCTCGTTTATTTCTCAATTAACTCATGTAACATAATGTTTATCTATTAATGTTCGGCGCCCTAAAATTGTGTCACCACGTTTATAATTTGGCCCGTATTCCACGGAATACTTTGGTATATGCCAAATCTCGGTAGACACACTAGTTTTCGTTTAATTTATTAATATATCCAAACTTTTCTGAAGGGACGTCACGACCATTGTTGTTTTAGTTCTGTAACATGTTAAGATCAATGTCATGATCACAAAACTCGCGATATTATGCGTTTCTGTGACCCGATTTAGCTGAAACAAACTTTATTGTGTTCCTTATAATTTTGTGCGTTGACTAGTAACATGCAACCATTAATTAACCACGGCGTTCACATGCTCGCCTGAAATACTCGTTTTCTCTTAGATCACCTTCACTTGTTTTTCTATATTCCGCTCTGGAAGTTTCTACATAAAGTTCTATACCCGGTTCATAAACCAATGGTCACTTCATGTTATCTACCTATTTCATTTGTAATAGATGGCTAAACTATTACAACTTCCCCTCCCTAGACGTCGGTCACTCGCTGACGTAGTCACGATGTACCGACTTCTACTACTCTAACTCAGCAAACTCGTCATGTCTTGATCAATTGTTGGCCTCAGTGGCACCTGCTACGCTTCACACTTGCGGTTCTAACCCCTGCCTATCGTACGTGCACCTGTTGCACCACCTTGACCGTAGCATTGCCTATTGTACATTCACCTGACACAAATTCGCGATTTGTACCTGTCGCACTTTCACTCACTCACTATTCCAATCTTGCTTTCTTACTTATAAACATGACTTACATACTAAAACTACAACTAAAATACACTTACATACTTAACACAACAAAATATACACTTAACAACCGTTCTTCTATCCCCCTTGGCTTCTATCGTTCAACCATTTCTTTATACGGTTTAATATTAAACCAATTTTGGACCCCACAATCATGTCCTTGGTTCGACAAAACAACACTGTTATTGTCTAGTACCTTTTCAATTACGTATGGGCCTTCAAAGATAGGAAAGAACTTCCGGAACAATTTCTGCTCGGACGATGACGAGTGAGGCGACTTCACCAGAACTTTGTCACCTACGCGATACACCCCCCGATAGAACTGCCCTTGAGCCCCTTTTCCACGACTGGCTGCCTTCTTCAATTGGTCATAGATAATTTGATGGTTTCCCGTAATCGCCCACTTGAAACAGGACTGCGCCCAGCGCCGATCCGCTACTGTCCGTCTGCAGATACATTCGCCTACGGAAGTCGGGGTAACGTACCACGTACGTCTCTTCAAAAGCCCGTAGCAGCTGTTCGTAAGCTTCCTGGCATTGTTGCGTCCAATTCCACCTGTTCCCCTTGCGAAGCAAGTGTAACAGCGGCACTACCTTCTGTGAGTAGTTCTTAACAAATCGAGAGTAATAGTTTAAAATACCGAACAATCGGCGAAGTCCACGGATATTCTTAGGCGGTGGCAACTTTCGAATCATTTCCTTTTTACATTCCTGAATCTCGATCCCCTCACCGGAAATTTCGTGTCCCATAAATTGTACTTTAAATTGACAAAACTTACATTTTTCTATATTTAATTTCAGGTTGTAGGTTCGAAAAATCTCAAACAATTGCCTTAAATCTCGCAAATGCGCCTTTAAATCTGGTGAAAATAACACGATGTCATCCACATACGTTATTAACGTCTCCTTCAACTCAGCCGGGATGACGTCATCCAAGTAGCGGATTAACGCCGCCCCCGAGTTCTTCAATCCGAATGGCAACCGTGTAAATGAATATACAGTTCCCTCGAACCTAAAACTGATATATTTCTGGGATCCGGATTCAACTGCAATTTGCCAATACGCTGACGAAAAATCAAGGGCGCTAAAGATAGCCGCCCCTCCTAACTTCACGATCATATCATTAATGGTGGGTGGTGCTTCGTAGCGGGGAATCGTTACGGCATTCAACTTTCGTGCGTCGAGGCAAATCCTTATACTGCCATTCTTCTTTGCCACGACTACTAATGGACTTACATATGGAGTGATAGCCCTCTTAATGATGCCCTTCTGTTCCATTTCAGCTATCAATTGTCGCACTTGTGCCCGGTGCGCGTATGGGATAGGGTATTGCTTCGTCACAAACGGTGTAGCATCACTGATCTCCAACCGAAATTTATAACCTCTCACTGCCTCTGATGACTCGTGAAACACGTCTACAAACCTTTCCAAGAGTTGCCGAATTTCTTCCGGGCCGTTCTCTTTGTCAACGACACCTTCCACAGCACGTTCCACGCCCTGGAGAACCTCTTCCATCGAAGCCTGCACTTCGTCCCCATCGACCGCCGCCTCATCATCTTCAGCGACCACTAAGCCACCACCAATACAACCTCGTAACCGTAATGTAATTACACCTGTGCTTACGTCTACGACGGCTTGGTAGGCCCTTAATGCGTCCATTCCGATGATAATCTCGCGTACGAGTCCTCGGACCACTATTGCCGCTACCTCGATGGTCAGTCCCTCCACGCAGAATTCCAACCAAACTTGTCTTCCCGTGGTACTTGCTGCCTTCCGGTTCGCCATCACGACCCTTAGCTTCCGCGTTGGTAATTCAACCAGCTCTTGTCCATCCCTCTTCAACTCCTCACACAATTCTTCAGATATTGCACTGATGCTACTTCCCGTATCTACCAACGCATACACCTGTCTCCCATAGCACGTGCCCTTCAACACTAAACACTTGCTCGGCTTCGCACCTTCCATTGTTTCTTCACGAAGCAATTCATCTCCCGCGACCATTACACTTGTTGTTGCTAGTACCGTAATCTGATTCCCTTCCACGTCATTTGGTTCGGGCCACCCTCCCGCACCAAAGCTATCTAGTTTTCCGGCCTTCTGTCTACATTCCTCTTTGCTTCCGATTCACCTTGGTTCACATCTTGACGACCCCCACCATTTTCTTTTGGTTTTGGTTGCTGTTGTGACGGCCCACCTTGTGGCTTACCTTGTCTTGGCGCTTTCTCTCCCGTGCGCACTTCAACCGCGCATACATTTTCCTGTCGGTACTTCGTGCCGTTATATCCATTCGTACCGCCCCCATTATTACCAAAGCGTGACCTCTCATTTGGGGAATCTTGGTCATTTCCATCATTCGTCTGATCGAACCGACTAACACGCTCGATCAGCTCATCTATTGTTTCCGGCATATTATTCCATAACAAGTTACGGACGTTACCCGGCATCTGTCGTATCAATATTCTAATAATTTCAGCGGGATCGAAATTCTCGCTACAAATCTTGAACGCACTTACTTTGCGCGTCACGAAATCGCACATGCTTTCTGCACTTCCCTTCCGGTACTTTTCCGACATCAAGCGATATCTTAACTCGAACCGATGATGCTGGTTCCAATAACGCTCTAAGAATTTCCCCCTCCACTCTTCATAACTTCTCGGAGTCGGTGTAAGAGCCTGCCACCAATACTGGGCCTTCGAACTTAACGCCTCCTCCACGAATCTTAATTTCATCGTCTCAGGCGTACCGTTCACAAGAAAATAATTTTCTAACGCCGTTAGAAAAGAATACGGCTGTTCCTTGCTTTCTCCGTGGAAGCGTAAATAATTCGGGAGTGCCGCGTGACTGACAACGTTCCCAACATTCGCAGACCTCTGCGCCGCGTACATACGTTCTTCTAACTCAGTTACCCTTTTGGAGAGCATTTCATTGACACTTCTTGTTTGTTCTAATTCATCCGGCCTCAGATTACTGATTTCTCTTTGAACTGTTGACATAATGTTCTCGCCTATCCCGTTCATGGAATCCTCGAGTAATATTAATCGCGCGTCCTGCCGTTGTGTTGTTTCTTTAACGACCTGCAAATTTTTGTTAATGTCATCGAACTGGCGGTGATGTCCGGCTACCACCTGTTGGACGGCTAATACGGACGACTTGACTTTGCCCACTTCTGCGCTAAATTGCATATTAACGGATTCCTGGACTGCAAACCGCGATTCTATCTTTTCTTCAGCGATCTTCGCGTCGTTTTCCAACTTGGAAATCTTCGCAAACGTCTCGGTTCTCAAGCCACTGACGTCGTTCCGGATTGCCAATAATGCAGAATCTAATGACTCCATTCTGCCCTCTAATTTACTCTCCAAACTGATATTATTCTCTACCATTTGCTGGCGCAAATTAACATTACTTTCTTCTATCTTGGCTTGCAAATTGTTTTCTCGACGGGCATTATCCGATTTTATTTCTGCCATTAACAACTGTAACATAGCATTCAGACTCGACTCTGTAACGCCTCGTTCTTCAGCTGTGGTACGCGCTACTTCACCGGGATCATGACCCCCATCCCCCACTACCTGACCAACAGCCATTTCATTCGCGACTAACGCGACATTATCTTCCCCTTCGACCTCCAAATTTGGTAACCGCTGATAATCCTCACCATCGTCACAAGCAGATATCGTCTCGGAATCAGATCCTTCCCTGATGCTAATTAGTTTGCCACTTCGTGTTTCCATTTTTGTTATATTTCTTTATCACGTGCTAGCTATTAACAACCTGTCCTGGTTTCCTACCCCGGCGTTGCGTTTGCTAATCACGCCCCACGAATTGGGCGCCAATGTAACGAACCCCCCCCCTTTTCACTTGTACTGATATCGATCACGCCCACTAAACAGGCGCCAATGCAACGAAAAAACCCCCTTTCCTATTTACTAAAACGCCCTACGAACTGGGCACTAATGTAATGAAAATCTCCCCTCTCAACTCCTATTGTTGATCACGAAAAACTTCCTTGCTGATCACCTGTAATATCTACAATGCACACCACTGTGCCCCCCCTTTTTACTATCCGGAGTTTTCCTGTTTACATAAATTTATCAGGGCGGGCCGTGATTTGTTCTCTACAGAACACAAGCGCCACGCCAATGCAGGGACCAGGATCAGCTAGCTATGTGATAAAAACACCGGTTACGTAACATCAAAACGAGAACTCAAAATCTCGTTTGTTTATTTTCTTTTAACCAACAGAAACATTAATACCCTCATAAAAGAATCAATACCACACAACATCAACAAAACACGATATCATAAAAATCACAAAAATCAATAAACATATTATACCCAAATGTATTACGAAATAATGAGCTCAGTACTGTGGCCACACCCATTACATTGCAATCCCCCCCAAAATGTTTCCAGTTTTGGCTTTGTAAACCATTTATTCTTCCCAAGAGCAAAGAAATCAAAGTCATTGACTTCACTGGAGTGTTGCAAAACAAAAAAAAATATTCCCCTTCCCTTGCGTTGTTAACCAAGCGGCGACCAGGTCCACACACACACGATCTCACGCCGTCATGCGTAAGAACTCTGCTCCACTGCTGCCTGCTAGCGCCGAATTACCAGTGCCCCCCAAATTGGCACTGACCACGGCGACGATATGCAAAGACGCGCTCGAGTCTGCTGCACCTCGGCACACCTCGTTCGGCGACACCCGCTTCGATTTTTCAATGGTCGAAGTAACACCAGTTCCAAACATTAGTGGAAAAACTTTCAAAATTCACAAAACTCAAAATTAGGATCGCGCGTGGCATAGCTTTATATATTACCACTAAAATAGTTCACATCACACGGCATACAGTTCCGCCACCTTGCGAATACAAGTCCGAAGGAGCAACACCTTCTCGAAATTTTATAAGTTCGCGTGTTAAAATAATATCACGAGTGACGCGGAGTACAACTCGCCACGAAGTTATTCACTCCTCTCACAGTTTATAATAGTTCACTAGTACGAGTCCAGAAGAGAACACTTCATCAAAAATTACAAATCCAAATTTTTTAAAATTATTCTTGCAACAAGCGACGCGGATTCTGCCTCTCGCTACCAAGCTATTCCCTCCTCTCTCTCCCATTGTTGTCCTAAAGCATTTATAGCTTTTTTCCGAACAAAACAATAGCGCCTCTACTGTCTTCTGCTTTATAACTTATAAAAATAGTTTATTATTAATTTCTAACACTTCCTGGATTGTCTTATTATATTGTAAAATTCCCAATTAAAATTTCGTATCCATTCCACTTCTTAGACATCACTTTTCTCGCTTCATTTTGTTAAAAGAATGCTTTTTCGTGCGTCTCATGCCTACAAACATCGCTCGTTTATTTCTCAATTAACTCATGTAACATAATGTTTATCTATTAATGTTCGGCGCCCTAAAATTGTGTCACCACGTTTATAATTTGGCCCGTATTCCACGGAATACTTTGGTATATGCCAAATCTCGGTAGACACACTAGTTTTCGTTTAATTTATTAATATATCCAAACTTTTCTGAAGGGACGTCACGACCATTGTTGTTTTAGTTCTGTAACATGTTAAGATCAATGTCATGATCACAAAACTCGCGATATTATGCGTTTCTGTGACCCGATTTAGCTGAAACAAACTTTATTGTGTTCCTTATAATTTTGTGCGTTGACTAGTAACATGCAACCATTAATTAACCACGGCGTTCACATGCTCGCCTGAAATACTCGTTTTCTCTTAGATCACCTTCACTTGTTTTTCTATATTCCGCTCTGGAAGTTTCTACATAAAGTTCTATACCCGGTTCATAAACCAATGGTCACTTCATGTTATCTACCTATTTCATTTGTAATAGATGGCTAAACTATTACAATACACTATATTCCTATTTGTTTATTATTTAAGAATTTTATTCCATTAAGGATTTTCTTATGCGTTAAGGATTCCTTATTCGATTATTATTGCAAACCTTGAGCACCTGAGACGGTGACGTGTTTCAAAGCTTCATTGAAATCGACACAGATGGTCTTGGAAATCTTTATCAGTTCATCAACAGAACACTTCATATAAGAAGCCAGAGGAGCGGTCAATGTCGAAAGATTGTGATTCTTCGGTGATTCTAAAATACAATTAGAGTGATAGCCTCTACGTTCATGATGATTATTTTTGCTTACTTAATAAACATCATAATTAAGGTCTATCACTCGTGTTTATTCTTCATTACTATCCGTTTCAAGATAATTTTCTCCATACTATTCGGTTTTCTTCTTTTAATAAAAATCTGTCAGTACACATACATTTTTGTGGCTCAGTTGGTACACTAAGGTTAGTTTGGCAGATCTGTAGAACTCGTCATTATTTTCTATTATATTTTACTTTCTCGTGTACGTGGTACAGAGAAAGTATTGTATTGCAGCAGAAAAAAGTGCCGATTTTTCGACAGAAAATAGTAATTTACGTAATATGGACGTGAAACAGGTGATTCGCACACAAGCGTGTGTGACGGCGACAAAAGAGGAATGCACGAATCATTTCGCGCACATGTCGCGTATACTATTTTTATCACGTCCTATGTGAAAGATGTTTCGCACACACTTCGCGACCTTTCGCGCCCATTTCGTAAAGTTTCGTACGCTATTAGTTAAAATGAAACTAGTGGCGATAAAACCGCACGTAATATCTCGGCCATACTTTTATGCAAAATTACGCGAGAAGAACTCAAATTTTCGAAAAATTGTACATGACGTAATTTAATAATATATCTTTAAGGAACAGATTTCATAAAGGGAAATTTTCTATCTTCATAATTGTAGTTGTAGGAAAACGCCAAAAACATTTTCAACTTTTGCAATTTTCGAAAAATTTTCGAGTTCTCAACGTGTATGGGACCTGCACCATCTCTTAAACGCCCTATACACAAAAAATAAAAACATTTAATAAAAATTGGAGCCATTTAAAAAAAATTAAAAATGTCACAGGGGTTTCATGGAAAGAACCCTACAAAATTAAAATCTCGGTTTCAAATTCTTGGGTTTGTGATATCAGTCATATCGATTAGAGATAATCAATTTTGGAGAAAATCGACCGAACGGTTTAGCCGCTAACATTGTTCACATGCAGACGGACAGACGAACAGATGTTTTGCCGTCAATCGATTTTTTGTTATCAAGGACCCATAAAACATTGGTTATGGTTACATCACGTGTCAGAGGACTTTTTAAAATAATTATCAACTGAATTTATCCACTTTTTCGTTACCAGGGCTCTGTAATAAGAGTTTTTCTACTGGAAATTCACCGATTTTCACGCAGCATTACGTAACTTTCTCTCGACTACGTAAGGAGTAGCGAGGAAGTAAAACGAGCACACGAAAAACAAGTACGAGAAACCGTGTTTCACGCACGGTGTTAATACACGATTTGTGAGACTTTGTAGGGCTCTGAATGCTTTGCTCATTTGAAACGGATCATTTTATTTTTAAAGCTTGTTCATAAATTCAACGTTTATAACATATCAAAAATGGCTCCAAATTTTTAAAAATTTTTTTTCACCTTAAGTAGCTTATAATACGCTTTTACAATTAGGTAGGTAAAATTTTCATAAAACCAGTAAAAGTTTGAAAACTTAAAACTTAAAAATATGTTTTCCCCCTCTACCAATTACATTATTGAAAATAGAGATGTTTCTCTTGGTGAAATATGATCTTTAAAATTACACAGTTACGTTTAAATAATGTCATGTACATTTTTTCTATGATAATTTTTGCGAAAGTTTGTGTGAAATGATGTACTTGATTGATTAGTGGTTCCGGACGGGGCAAACACTAAGGTGATTAGTCCCGTAACTTTAATGCATGTTTATATAGACATAGTACTTTATCTCAGACATAGTTCTGAGATAATGAGAATCTGAACTTATTATAATTTAATAATTTTTGAACTTTTAAACACAGTACCCTTGCATGTACGTCCATACTGGATTTAAATAACATATTACACTAAAAGAATAATATTTGAAGTTTTGTGTGGTGCTAAAAACTCAATTTCACAAAAAATGTAGGATAGCTCCGCTCAGTTCTCAAGCCGGGACAAGCTCTAAGCTCCAGACTGGCCTCCCGACAAGCGTGGTAGTGTAGTGCATGTTAGTGTAAGTGTGTGTGTGTGTGTGTAAAGAGAGAGGATAGGACAAGGAAGTGGAAGGAATGATCTCGTGCGGTCCGCGGCCCGTTTGTTAGGGTACTGCTCCAGCATTCGCCAGGTGTTGATTGAAAAAAACACGGAAAACCACCGATCAGAGCAGCCGGCCGCTAGAATTCTCCTCCAGACAGCAGTTGAATTCCATCTAGCTACGTACGTAGCTAGTGTTGAAAATCCTGCCACCGTCAGGACTCGTACCTAGGACCTCCCAGTCAAAGGCACTGCAGTGATATCAGTTGAGGCCCTGAACCACATTGGCTGGTCATGGTATTTCAGAGGCGTACTGCAGAGGGAAGATTTTCTCAAAAAGACTTCACTTTTCTTCGCTCTGAGCTAGCGTGTACTAGGGATGCGACATCGTCAACAAAACATCGATGTTTCTAAAAATCGATGCTCAAAATTGAAACATCGATGTTAATAAAACATCGAGCCCAAAATCATCGATATTATTAAACATTGATGGTTTTAAAATTTGAAAAGTAATCATTGAATTTCACATGGAGGAGATTTAATTTGAAAGAGTTCTCGTTTATTAAATTTTAATTGAGGTTTATCTGACAAACTAAAACAGAATCATCAGGATAATTTAATTATATCTGATCGAGAATTACATAATACAGGAATTACACAAATATAATACAGGTTTCTTTATTGACGAAAACTTGATTTTATTATTTTTTCACCCTTGGTTACTGAAGAACACTAAAGAATATTCAATTTATGGACATCTGACAATTATCATATAATTTGAAATTATGGTATTTACTTCATTTAAAAAATGTCAACCACAAAAAATCGAACACATAACTCGATGTTAAAAATCATCGGCTTCAAAATATCGATGTTAAACTCATGGATGATTTTACAAAAACATTGATGTTTTGAAAACACCGACATCAATGTCGCATCCGTAGCGTGTACATGTGTGATGATGTGTGTGTGTGTGTGTGCCGCAGGGGCCTCCCCGAGGGCGCTGCAGCCGCGCGTGGGCTTCAACCACGGCCGCATCGTGGGCGGCCAGGACGCCGTCAGGGGTGAGTCTCGTTTGCTTGCACTCATTTAGTCAAAGAACTATAAAAGTTATATCAATATATTGGCCCATCATTTAAAAGACAAAAAAACCAACAACTTGAAATAACAGTTTTATACAATATTAAATGAAATACATATTCTTCACAACGTTTTGGAAATGACTGGTTTCCTCACCAGGTGACAAAACAAATAAATATAATATAAACAATGGCTAAGTACAAACAGAAGAATTACAAAAAAATAATGTTCACAAGTCAACAGAACGCACCTTATTAAAAACTTTAGAAAATTTGAATATGATATTATCTAACAGTATGAAAGGAAATAGAGAAAGACATTGTAAAATCAGACAGAAAGAAGTTAAAAATAATAAGAGAAAACCTCAGCTCGTTTGACTGTGACGCGGCTCATCCTGGACAGCCAAGTATCAGGAGACTCTGACTACGAATATGCGCACGTATAAAAAAAACGCAAGGCCACTCAAAAGGGGAAGGAGGCAACTGGGGTAATTTGCTCCAGGCCTCTGCTTCATTGGGGTTACGAATTATTTTTCATTTACAAAAAATTAATAATATATTTACTTCTAATTCAAATTAGCCATTATAAGTTATTTCTGTTGTATGGAGAAATGATTACTGTTTGTGTAGTGGGGGCGCAATTATTTATTGAAATAAAACTTCCCCGTAAACTATTATTCCAAGCGTTTTATTTTATCAAGTCGACCCCTATGAATACATGAAATCCGGATGATTTCCATTCCGGACAAAAATAGAGCTGTAGCTTTTTATTACAATCGTCTCAGTTTCTAAAGCTACGGGACGAAAAAAAATCTCATGCAGGCCAAATCAGCTAGGCACGGTGATCGGAATAAGTCATACTCGCCACATGTCTCCCGTTACCACCAGACGTGGATAATAAATAAAAACTGTGTTGAGGCCTAAGAACACCACTATCTGACAAAGTCGGATTAATCCGAACCTAAAATACCAAATACATACATTTATAATCACTAGGGGCGGATTTTGACGATCTAACACATCGCCAAAAATGATCAATAAAATGCTCTTACTTTTTTTAAATGTCTGAAACGCAAGGGGAAAAATGTGATCAAAACCAGTTCGGAAGAACAAGTTGGATACGTTACTGAAGTAATCGTGACTTCATACCCTTCGTTCAAATGAACTCGACTCGCAAACTTTTGGTTTGGACTGTTCTTTACCAGGAAATCTGTCTTTAGTTATCCGGAAATCGGCTGAACCGACTATGTCGTTGATAAGCGTCACAGGAACCTTATAATAAATACTCACAAAGGCTAACATTACAATTTCTGAGTGAAGAAATCGAATAGGCTATTCAGGAATTCTGTGGAGAACATTTATTGCATCTTGTAAATATTATTTGAAGCGAATACCATTAAAATGATATGAAATTAGAAAAAACATGCTTTAAAAATTACAGAAAAAAGTAAAAAAAACTTATTAGTCGAAATCGAAGATGAATTCCAAAATTGTCATATAAAAATGAGTCATTCCTTTTTGTTATAAGATAAATAATGTCCATTCTAAAAGGTATTGTTCTTAAGGGAAAAGAAAAAAATGACATTTCATTAAAATCAGCAGCCTAAGAATCTCCCTCCAGATGACAGGATGTAGTATGTCTATATGTGCGCGAACGCCCGCAGGCCAGTTCCCGTACCAGGTGTCGCTGCAGTTGGTGCTGTGGATCGTGAGCAGCCACTCGTGCGGAGGCTCCATCATCTCCCCGAGCACCATCCTCACCGCCGCGCACTGCATCACCGAGGTGCCCAACATCGGCTACTACCAGGTGCGCTGCATGGCCATGCACGGAGCCGCGCGTAACTACTTTCGATTCAATGATGCCTTATTTTACGTGGCGAGACTCAGGCCAGGAGGCCTGCTCTTCCGACTGACCAGCAAATTTCGCTCCGCTCCTTTCACAACCTAGCGGAGAAAGGGGGTATTACTCGCGCGACGAAACAGGCGATTCGAATTTAGCTCAGAGGCTTCATTTTGGCTTGAGCTTTTACATGTGATCTCGAAAGTGTGTTAAATCCCCGGCTCATCGCGTTGGTTCTATCTGATACACGAACCTTCGGTTGTTGATATTTGCATTTTTTGTTGCATTTTTTTTAACTTAATCACTTTATTTGCACCTAAGGAATACGATGCGACTATTCGTATCTCTGCAGAAACGTTCAGAAATAGTAAGCAGAATGACAAATTTAAACGCGAAAAAATATAAAACTCTGAATTTATTTATTTTTATATTTTATAAATAAATTTCTTTAGCCCGATCAGCTTTTAAAATCAAGGTCACCGTATTTTCAATTACAAACGTAGATGTTAAGTTGTAAGTTTGTTTTAAAGTATAATAGGATAGTATAGTATAATATTGAAGATTATATATTAGGCCACTTTCATGTTTATTAATAATAAAGTATAATTAATTATTTTAAATGAATGGAGATTTTAGTTTAAAATAACTTCCAAATAATGTGATTACTACTTGGCATAACGTATCCTCGATGGGGGAATGAAGCCTTTTTTTTTTTTCGTAAGTTCTCCATTTTTTTAATACTTCCAGTTAAATCTAAAAGTTAAAATTTTTACTGAAGTTTGCTATGATATTGGTCTTCCATGTGTGCAATATTTAGATATTTGCCTGATCCCCCAACAGAGATATTACAGTTTAAAATTTGAAAAAAGTACAAAATTCCAATTTTTAAGAGGATGTTATTTTCAAATGGTACATTATGTACCAATGATATTTTACAAAACGTAACTATACTGTTGTGTATAACATCCCCACACATACAGACATACACAAATACACCCATGTCCGAGGCGGGACTCGAATCCGCGACTGGTCCGAGATCACCACGACACTCCTGTTTTAGCGATCTCGGCCACGGGGACGACATATTATTGTTATATTATTATTATTACTATTATTATAATAATTATTATTATTATTACTATAATAATAATGATTATTATTCCACTACATCACGACTAAGGATGTTATGTGTCGGCTGAATATAAAATCTACTCCAGGTTGCAACCAGCTACCTAAGGAGTAGATCTAGGGACTGTCAGTGCCTCTGCAATACTTTGCGCAAAATGTGGGCTGTCCCGAATAAAGCAATTTCTTGCACTTCCCAGTCTTTTGAATTACCGGGGAGTTTAGACAAGTTGTTATTGTTGTTGTTATTATTATTATTATTATTATTATTATTATTATTATTATTATGGGCGGAGTGTACGACGTGGTGATGTGTGTTGCAGGCGGTGGCGGGTGAGCACAACCTGAACGTGAACGAGGGCAGCGAGCAGCGCATCCGCGTCGCACGCTCCATCGTGCACCCGGACTACGCCGGGTGAGCCCCACACGCGTCGCTCGCTCCGACACGCGCACGCACGCGCCCACACAGGCGGAAACAGAGGCCTATAACTAGGGGGCGGATTTTGATGATCGTCAACAGTAATCAATAAAATGGTTTTTTGTACTCCCATTGTATAATGCTGTCATTTGATGGCTGCAACCAGTTGCATAATGATAGTAATTTCGATACAGATTTCATTATAATAAAAGTTCTTCACCCATCACAGAGAAGTTTACAAACTTAATATTGACACTTAATCATTGAGAATCGTTTTAGCAAATGTTTCGTTCGATTGTGTACATTAAAATTTCCACTTGATATTATATTATGCTCAATTGTTTTAATTTCCTTTATTAGTAGTATTTTTTCGTGGAATATTATTTAAAATTAATAGGTTCGTAATTTTACTTTGATCCTATTTGACTAGCGTAGTACTCCCTCGCAAGCGGACAGGTAACCACGGCGGCAGCATGCGAGGGTAGATTTAGGTAGCTGCCCGCTAGGTTGTCGTGGCTGAATCAACTGCCCCGAAACTATTCAATGTGAAAGTTTAACTTATAAAACTCGTAGAAAAAGTACCGTATGAAACTCGATGTAATGGGTATTAATACATCATCGTTTCATAATGTTCTATTAAAATGCCATAGAAGCAAAAATAATGTAAAAAATGTAATCAAAACCATTTCGGATGAACAACTCAAGCTGTTGGATAAGTTACTGATGTAATTGAGACTTCTTCTATTCGTTCAACTGAACTCAGCTTTCAACGTTTAGTTTGGACTGTTCTTTACCATGAAATCTGTCTTTAGTTATCCCGAAATCTGCTCAACCACCAATGGTGCTGACAGAGATCACAGGAACCTTAGATGACATACTCAATGTCTGACATTACAACTTCTGGGCTAAGAAAACGCATAGGCTACCAGGTTTAAGTACTCAGGAATTCTGTGGAGAACATTATATTATATAAAACAGGATGTTGGTATGTATGTAAGAACCAAACTCCTACACCGTTGGACCGATCTCCTTGAAAGTTGGCACTTATAGGTGCTTTTTCACCGAGAAGGTTTATGTGGTGTTA
The DNA here is from genome assembly GCA_031308135.1 of Acheta domesticus. Classification (NCBI taxonomy): domain Eukaryota; kingdom Metazoa; phylum Arthropoda; class Insecta; order Orthoptera; family Gryllidae; genus Acheta; species Acheta domesticus. The sequence continues at coordinate 85,137,712 of JAHLJT010002630.1, forward strand.
AGTCTATTGTAAGTCCACTACATGGCGCTGTAGAACAAAACTAAATATTCACGTCAAATACAATCTGCAACACTCTCGGCAGCATTTTGAATCTATATCGTTAAATAACTCCTAAACGAGACGTTCTACGGCCTTAAAAACTAAGCCTCAATGAAACGTTTCTCACACGGTAATCTACAGAATGAACTCTTCCTGAACATTCTATTACATTTTTGCTGGTACGGCGCTTCCTGTTATTACCTCACCTGCTCAGGAACGTGCAGAATCTGCAAGTAAATGTGAATGAGAGTCAGTCAAAGAGCGCCAGAGACAGAGACACACAGAGACAGGGGCAGGGTGAGGGAGGGAGAGACAGTGAGAAACGAAGATGGGAGGGGAAGGAGGGAGATGAAGGGCAGAACAACGTCAGCCGGGTTTTCCTAGTACGTATTACTCGTTCACTTTACATTTGCAGACGGAGCGCTGCGATCTGTTTACATGAGGTCACCGCCGACTGAATGAGAAACGCGCGTCTGCAGTTAATACTGACCGTTTAATGTGATATAGATGGCGGTGAGCAGCACACAGAACCCCGGCGGGGCAACAACATAACCATTAAACAGTAGATAAGTACAAAGAAGAAATGAAAATATTGTACGTGAATGTTGTGAATGGTGTGTGTTGTGATCTATTTTATTGTATATTATCTTAATCATTTAAGAGCGGACTCCAGCTCACTGTCAGAAAGGCATAATTCGTCAGCTGTGTCCGTAGCGCTTGTGCTGCCATTGGAGACAGATGATTGGTCAGATGCTGATTGACATCGGGGCCATTCGTGTATTCTCGGTTGTGTTTTCGGGACTTCACTTTCAAAACATTAGTTCCTGATTCTGCCGTCTGCAAATGTAAAGTGAACGAGTAATACGTGTAAGAGAAAGTAAAACAGATGGTCACAGTGCACTTGCCGACCCGACTAACCGTGGTGTTGTGCGGGTTGCAGCGGCGTGGCGCCCAACGACGTGGCCGTGATGATCCTGCAGTCCCCGCTCTCCCTCAACGAGCTGGTCCAGCCCATCGCGCTGCCCGCCGCCGGGTCCGTGCCCACGGGCACCGCCGTGCTCTCCGGCTGGGGCTCCACCTCCACCAGCCTCATCCCCAACACACCGGCCATCCTGCAGACGGTGGAGGTGCCGCTGCTCAGCATCGAGGAGTGCTTTGCCGCCGTGGGCGGCGAGCCCCTCGCCGACACCAACGTCTGCTCCGGCCCGCTCACCGGAGGCACCTCCGCCTGTTCGGTGCGTACTGCCGGCGCTCACTCTCACCTCGCCGTGCGCTCACCTCGGTGTCCCTGCGCACACCCACGCTTCATACTCCACGCTCCCTTCACGCTCTCTCCCCGCTGTCTCCTTGCTCTTTCCTCGCTGTCTCCTCGCTCTCCCCTCGCTCTCTCCTCGGTTTCTCCTTGTTCTCTCCTCGCTGTCTCCTCGCTCTCTCCTCGTTCCCTCCTCGCTGTCTCCTCGCTCTCCTCGCTGTCTCCTTGCTCTCTCCTCGCTTTCTCCTTGTTCTCTCCTCGCTGTCTCCTTGCTCTTTCCTCGCTGTCTCCTCGCTCTCTCCTCGTTCCCTCCTCGTTGTCTCCTCGCTCTCCTCGCTGTCTCCTTGCTCTCTCCTCGCTTTCTCCTTGTTCTCTCCTCGCTGTCTCCTTGCTCTTTCCTCGCTGTCTCCTCGCTCTCTCCTCGTTCCCTCCTCGCTGTCTCCTCACTGTCCTCGCTGTCTCCTCACTGTCCTCGCTGTCTCCTTGCTCTCTCCTCGCTTTCTTCTTGTTCTCTCCTCGCTGTCTCCTCGCTCCCTCCTCGTTCCCTCCTCGCTGTCTCCTCGCTCTCTCCTCGCTGTCTCCTTGCTTCCTCCTCGCTGCCTCCTTGCTCTCTCCTCGCTTTCTTCTTGTTCTCTCCTCGCTGTCTCCTCGCTCCCTCCTCGTTCCCTCCTCGCTGTCTCCTCGCTCTCTCCTCGCTGTCTCCTTGCTTCCTCCTCGCTGCCTCCTTGCTCTCTCCTCGCTCTCTCCTCGCAGTCTCCTCGCTCTCTCCTCGCTATTTCCTCTTTCTGTGCTCAGTCGAACTCACCCCGCGCATTCTCACGGTTGACACCATTCTCCATGTGTTCTCTCGAAAGTCATCCCGTGCTCACCCATGCTTGGTGTGACTCACCCCGTGCTCACCCGGAGGTGAACATTTCCTTCATCCATTGTTCATGCATTGTTAACAGAATCACTTTTTTTACTCTTTCGATTATACTTTCTCGTCTTGAAAATTCGATTATTAAATCTTGATCTAGTGACTAAATCGCCCTTCGCAGAATGCGCGCCGTGAACTGACAATCTGCTGACAGTCACTCCTCTCCGTGCAGTTTCCTTCATATCGTAAACAAGTGCTAAACAGCACGTACTTTCTCCCCATTAGTAATGTCTATACAATATACCTAACTTTCTCTCCTTATTAACACATCTCAGTCATGTTTTATAAAACTCATTTGAAATCGTAAAACATTTGGAGCAAAAATTAAATAGTTTTAAGTAATACATATTTTTATTCAAAACTTTAAATAAAAAGCGCGAGAAAGTAAAAGTATATTTCTGGCATTGAATTCATTGTATAAGGTATGCAGTGTATTCACAAAAATACGGTAGTAACATATAATAGTTATTATTAAACACTATGACATTTTAATATATATATACATATATATATATATATATATATATAGAGAGAGAGAGAGAGAGAGAGAGAGAGAGAGAGATAAAAGTATTCGTTTATATTACCGGGAATAAAACGTCATTATTGCCTGATCAGTGCGGTCTTACGACAATGGGTTACAACAACCGACAATGACCACTCATCTATTCGTTTTCACATTTTATATGATTAAAGGACGCAATTTAAAATGAAATAACATAAATATAATACAAATATAATAATAAATAATAAAATAAAATTAAAAATAATACACAAATTCTAACACACCATCCACCTGCGTAATTTGGGAGCGGGCGAATGAAAGTCGGAAATCTTTATTTCATATTTATTTCAAATAGGTTTTAAATAATTTCTAACAGATTAATGTGTAAACTTATAACAAAAGATCCAATGTAAGAAGCAAACAAAGAAATATGAAATAATATACCTATCCTATCATATGTAGCATCCACCTTATTCAAAACACCTCTAAAATTACTATCAGGAAGCGAAGAATTTTCAGAGCGGGTGTCTAATTTTGACACCCAATTACTCTACAAATACTCATATTCTCGAAAAATTTAACATTTCAACACATCCCATTTGAAGATCTGTTTGTGATGAACACATTTCATTAACAGAAAATGTATCTTCACAATTGTAGTTGTAGGAAGACGCCAATTTTTTTACTATTTCTTTTAATTTTTGCAAAATCAGTCCTTTCAACAAACATGAGATCTGCACCATTCTTAAAGCAAGCTTCTGCAAGGTTCTCTTACGCTAAGATCACAATTTCATTAAAAAAATATTGTATGGTATTAAAAAAAATTGTTTATAGAAAATAATAATTGCCTGTGTTTGACACAAAATTTCGCAAAAAATATGCATGTTTTTGAAAAATTGGACATGGCTTTATTTTAAGATGTTTTTGATAAACACATTTCATGAAAAAATGTATTTTCGTAATTGTAGTAGTATGAAGATGTCAAAAAAATGTTTATATTTTTCAATTTTTGAAAAATCACAGTTTTCAACCAACATGAGACCTGCGCAATTCTCTTAAACGCCCTTTAGTTTATCCAACGACAAAAGTTCATCAAATTAGTTGGCGTTTTTTTTTACTTTCCCGTATACGTACGTATACACGGAGTGATATACGTAGTATAGGGAAAGTTATGTAATGCTGCGCGAAAAAATGGCCAATTTTCGGCGGAAAAAAATTAATTGCCGGGCCGTGAAAACGAATAAGTGGATAAAACCAGTTTCTAAATTAAGAAAAAAAACCCTAACACGTGATGTGGTCAAAATCCATGATTTGTTGCTTCTTTATACTTAAAAATCGGTTGACGGCATTCCGTCCGTCTGTCCGTCTGTGGTCAACGCTAGCGCCTAAACCGTTCGGTCGATTTTCTTCAAAATTGATATTCCCCCGTCGATCTGATTCTAGTCAAAGCTTTGTGATTTTGAAAAAGATTTTTTAAAATTTGGGGGTACTTTATACGAAGCCCCCCGGGGATTTTCAACATTTTCTCAAAAACGGCTCCAAATTTTTTCTTTAAATTTCTTGTATGAATAGAGGAAAATACACTTTTTAACATGGCATAGGTCCGATTTTCACGTAGAGCTCTGAATTTTCGAAAATTGGGAAAGTTTGAATTTTTTTCGGCGTCTTTCTCCAACTACAAAATTGAAGATAGAGATTTTTTCTTCAAATAAAATTTGTTCTGCATATTAAGTTCTTTAATAAAGGTCATGTAAATGTTTTTCACAATTTTGGTAGTTTTCGTGCAATATTGCGTGCAATATGTGCAATTTTAAAAAATTACAAAAACAAAATTTTCTCAAAAACGGCTCCAAATGTTTTCTTTAAACTTTTGGTAGGGATAGTGGTAAATGTACTCTATCAATGACATAAAAGCCATTTTGGTCTATCGGTTGGTTTTTTTCAAAAATTACCAAAATGTAAATTTTTTTAAATTGTCTCTCACGTCGTTAATATTTACATTATCGGCGATTTTTTTACATTATTATATTTACGAGTGTATATGCTTTAAATAATGTCAAGTAAAGTTTCTCGAAAACACTACCGTTTTCTGTGAAAAGTAGCTCAAATTTCGGCATTTTCAGAAATGCTCAAACGTCATTTTCTCGTATATGGCTGCAATTTTTTTCTTGAAACTTTTGTAACGGATAGTGCTAATTACACTCATTAGTATAGCGTGAAGTTTATTTTGAGTTTTTTTTGTTTATTTTCAAAAATTATATAAATGTAAATTTTTTGAAAGATCTCTCACATCTTTAATATGCACATTATCCGCAATTTGAAAAGATGATTATATTTGTGAGTGTAAGTGCTTCAAATAACTTCAAATAAAGTATTTTGAAAACTCAAACATTTTCTGTGAAAATGAGCATCAAATTTCGCATTTTTAGTAGTGCTAAAACGCCATTTTCTCTTAAACGGCACATAATTTTTAAAAGAAAATTGCCATTTACGGCTAGGTTTTTGTGTTCTTTAATATTCTAAAATTAATGTTTCTGTTCTACCAATAGGAAACCGAAAAATTAAGAAAATGACAAAAAAATGTACTTTCGGCGATGATAGATGGTAGCTGGCAAGAAAGAGTATGTGGCAATTCCGAATAGCTAGCGAAGACCCAGGAAAATAGAAAACTAATACGGGAAAGTCTGTGCCATTCTGTTTCTGTTTTTTGACAAATAAATAAATAAATAAAATAAATACGGTCATGATTAATTTTTTTCAAAATACGAGTAGTTTTTCTTTAATTTTGTGACAAACGTAATAGGCCGCTGTAAATTTACTGCGCTTCGGACAGCTGGATGCGTCGTAAATTAGAATGTGCAATTTTGTATATTATTTCTTTCTTCGTTTCTTACATTCGAACTTTGTTATAAACTTACACATTAATATTTTAGAAATTGTTTATTTTGAAATATTTGAAATAAGTAAAAAGAATAAATAGCTCTCAGAATAGCGACAATGCAGGGTCTGCAACAATGGAATTCACTTTGCGCTCGCGAATATCTGTGAATTAGTGTCATTGTTGTGACCTAATGGAGCTGTATGAAAAGGAGTTATAATTGTCTAATTTATGTTGATATTTGCAGGCAAATATTTAGTTTTGCACCAAATGCTGTACCATTTGTAGTGAGTAGAGAATTTGTTGCATGGTTTTAAAATCCTCTTCCCTAATCATGGCCCAATGGAAGGCATTTCTATATTTCCAGGGTATCAGGCTTCTTTTTCCAATACAGGGTTACAAAACTTTTGCATTCTATTTTTGTGAAGTTGTAGAATTCACATAGTTCTGACAACACTGCAATGGAAATAGTGAGTTCCAAGCGAAGATGTTAGTAGCGCATAAAGTGCAATATTACAGTACTACTTAGCTGTTTCCTCTAATACGGGAAAGTAAGTGCTGTTGTAGCACCACTAGTTTAATTTTGAAAATGTCCCAGGAACGTTATGTAAAATACAACCAAAATTAAAATATCGGTTTAAAATTCAAGGGCCCACGACATCAGCTATATCAATCGGGGAATATCAATTTTGGAGAACATCGGCTGAATGATGTAGCCGCTAGCATTGTTCACAGACGGACGGACAGACGTTTCGTCGTCAATCGATTTTTCGGTATCAAGGAGCCATCAAATATGGATTCTGGCTGCATCATGTGTGAGAGGATATTTTTTCTAAATTTAGCAACTGGATTTATCCACTTTTTCGTTACCAGAGCCCTGTAGTAAGAGTTTTTCTGCCGAAAATTCGCCGTTTTTTTCGCGCAAGATTACATAACTTTCTCTTTCTAAGAAGTTAAGCGCAAGAAAGTAACAATCAACTGAGAATGAAAGTGAGATCAATGATATTGGATTGTTTGAAAGATAAAATTATACAGAATTGTTTAATGTACAAAACAAAAAACCGTATGATCTGAACCTCCCGCGGCCTTCCGTAAATGCTCATAGAGAAAAATCTCTCCAAAGTGACTATTAATTTTCAGTGTATTTTTTCTTTGCTAGGGCAGGGTTTCAGACTCAAGAAACTTTGAATTGGTAACTCTCTTACCCGGCATCCATACAAAGATACCTGAAAACATGCAAAAATAAACCTGCCAACGTCGTTCGGTTGAGTAAATTGCAGTCCAGGGCAGCCCGTCTCCGCCAAGCGATATATTTATTTTTATTTTCGTTTACTCGTTTTGACTGCCACGCTTCTACTTGGCTTTACGGGAGTTGACCCGAGGCCGCTCTCGGGACTATCTTGGATAGTTTCTTCCGTATTGCCCAATGAATCACTAGAACCACATCGGAGGTGGCTCTTTTCACGGGATGGGAGGATAGTTTCCGATAACGCCGTAATTGTACACCCACAGCGTAGCACATGTTTTTTTCGTTGTAGAGAAAGGCCAAGAAAGAAGGGCTTGCCACGGTTTAACAAGTTCAAAGGGGACTGGGCATGCCCCATACCACTATAAGTGGAAACATTCGTACTTTTCGTAGGGTTAGAATTCTCAGCCTTGGTTTGGGAGCCTCTACTCCAAGATCATCACGCCGAATGAGATAGCTTGTTTGATGGTCAATATGCAGATTAACTAGATATCTTTATCTTTGCACGCAGGTATATGAGCCACGTATCCCAAAAACCATGTGACGAAACATACACTGACGCGAATTACACACAATTTAGAGCCGAAAAGCGAACATTGAACATTTCATCACCTGGCCATTCTATCAAATATCTCGTAGGGATTAGTAAGATATAATTTGTCATTCTTATGTTCGTTTACGATTTCCTGAAGATTTTTCCTCATGCTGTATTGGAATTCTGACCAGACACCAGCAAATGTAACAGTTGATGAGTAATATGAATATTAACTGGTAATCGCTACGTTTCCAGGTACGAGTCTCGTACCCTGAAATTCGTATAATAAAATCTAAGCGCTTTTCTTCACACTGACGCGTTACACAACTTGGAGACAAAAATCGAACGTTGAATCCCTAAACACTTGGTCATTTTATCATTCTATGAAGTACCCTTACGAGGATTTGTGAGGCAGAATTTGACGTTTCGGTATTTGTTCACAATTGGTGTGGACGTTTTTCCTCATTAGTTACTGGAATTTTGTCCTGGCATGAGCGAATTTCAGCCAAAGTAAAATTTTAATTTACTTTAAAGCTGCTAATTAATTCAACACCAATCGGTGTAACAGATTGAAAATTCGCCCAGGACTTGTTAAAAATCTGCGGTTGAAGCATTTGTTGTAAAAATTTAAAACTAAAGATAGAAAACTAGTGGTGCTACAGAATGGCACAGACTTTCCCGTATTAGTTTTCTATTTTCCTGGGTCTTCGCTAGCTATTCGGAATTGCCACATACTCTTTCTTGCCAGCTACCATCTATCATCGCCAAAAGTACATTTTTTTGTCATTTTCTTAACTTTTCGGTTTCCTATTGGTAGAACAGAAACATTAATTTTAGAATATTAAAGAACACAAAAAACCTAGCCGTAAATGGCAATTTTCTTTTAAAAATTATGTGCCGTTTAAGAGAAAATGGCGTTTTAGCACTACTAAAAATGCGAAATTTGATGCTCATTTTCACAGAAAATGTTTGAGTTTTCAAAATACTTTATTTGAAGTTATTTGAAGCACTTACACTCACAAATATAATCATCTTTTCAAATTGCGGATAATGTGCATATTAAAGATGTGAGAGATCTTTCAAAAAATTTACATTTATATAATTTTTGAAAATAAACAAAAAAAACTCAAAATAAACTTCACGCTATACTAATGAGTGTAATTAGCACTATCCGTTACAAAAGTTTCAAGAAAAAAATTGCAGCCATATACGAGAAAATGACGTTTGAGCATTTCTGAAAATGCCGAAATTTGAGCTACTTTTCACAGAAAACGGTAGTGTTTTCGAGAAACTTTACTTGACATTATTTAAAGCATATACACTCGTAAATATAATAATGTAAAAAAATCGCCGATAATGTAAATATTAACGACGTGAGAGACAATTTAAAAAAATTTACATTTTGGGATTTTTGAAAAAACCAACCGATAGACCAAAATGGCTTTTATGCCATTGATAGAGTACATTTACCACTATCCCTACCAAAAGTTTAAAGAAAACATTTGGAGCCGTTTTTGAGAAAATTTTGTTTTTGTAATTTTTTAAAATTGCACATATTGCACGCAATATTGCACGAAAACTACCAAAATTGTGAAAAACATTTACATGACCTTTATTAAAGAACTTAATATGCAGAACAAATTTTATTTGAAGAAAAAATCTCTATCTTCAATTTTGTAGTTGGAGAAAGACGCCGAAAAAAATTCAAACTTTCCCAATTTTCGAAAATTCAGAGCTCTACGTGAAAATCGGACCTATGCCATGTTAAAAAGTGTATTTTCCTCTATTCATACAAGAAATTTAAAGAAAAAATTTGGAGCCGTTTTTGAGAAAATGTTGAAAATCCCCGGGGGGCTTCGTATAAAGTACCCCCAAATTTTAAAAAATCTTTTTCAAAATCACAAAGCTTTGACTAGAATCAGATCGACGGGGGAATATCAATTTTGAAGAAAATCGACCGAACGGTTTAGGCGCTAGCGTTGACCACAGACGGACAGACGGACGGAATGCCGTCAACCGATTTTTAAGTATAAAGAAGCAACAAATCATGGATTTTGACCACACCACGTGTTAGGGTTTTTTTTTCTTAATTTAGCAACTGGTTTTATCCACTTATTCGTTTTCACGGCCCGGCAATTAATTTTTTTCCGCCGAAAATTGGCCATTTTTTCGCGCAGCATTACATAACTTTCCCTATACTACGTATATCACTCCGTGTATACGTACGTATACGGGAAAGTAAAAACAACAATAAGTTAATTTTACAACACGCCCGGAAAACCAAGTATGAGCGTGGCAGTCACAACGAATATACGAAAATAAAAATAGATGATTGGACTCTAAAAAACCACAGAGAACTCGACAAAATTAGAATTTCTACACAGTATTCGAATAACGAAAAGAGCTAACGATTCCTAATTAATCAACACATCCCCAACAAATCGAGCGTCCAAATGATACCTCTCTGATAGAAAAAATCTCAGAGTTACGACGGAGATGAGGGATGCAACGATCAGTTGGGAGTCGGAGGACACTATAGTATGTGTGGTGAGAAAACCGAAATACCCAAATAATATTACACTATCTACTCATTGAACTAACTTCGGTTTAGCCCTTTTCTCTGTTCTTTCTTCTACCACTTACGTACATCCATAATAGCATTACCGTATCGGGTATTTCTTTCCTACTATATGTACGAGTATTAAGATTTGGTTTCGGCGGCATTTTTTTTCGGGATTTCCTTGTTTCTCTTACTTACTATTCCTTGATTCCCCTTCTTACCATTAAGCCAAATTTAAACGCGAGTGCACAAAAGATATTGACTTTCAATGTGAGAGGTTTTCTGATGAGAAGTTTGTAATTCATCCTACGTGCTGAACATAGACGTAAATGTGTATGTGTGACTATGCACAGGGCGACTCCGGCGGCCCCCTGGCGCAGAACGGGCAGGTGATCGGCATCGTCTCGTGGGGCTACATCCCCTGCGGCTCCGTCAACGCCCCCTCCGTCTACACTCGCGTCTCCGCCTTCAACGACTGGATCCTCGCCAACGCCGAGGGCCTCTGAGCTCCGCGCCCCTTCAGCTCCCGGGCGCTGCAGAACAACGCATTGTATATAAAATAAATAAATAAATAAATAAGTAAATAAAAAAGGTTTTCTTTCATTTTCTAACTCTGAAGAATACAGTTTACCTTCAGTTTTTCGTTAATTGTGTTTTTCTTTAGCTATAGGAAGCTTTTAAGGCAATTTTAGCTCCCTAGCGAGATAAAGATTACTTTAATTATTTAATGGCAGTTAACTTTTTAGTGAAATACGTTACTTTGCCAACAACTGGATCCTCGCCAACGCGGAGTGCTTTCGAGCTCCGCACCCCTTCAGCTCTCAGGCATTGCCTAACAACGCATTGTATATAGTAAATAAATAAATAAAGTATTTTCTAACATTTCTTTCATTTTCTAACACTGAAGAATTACGGTTTACCGTCAGTTTTTCGTTAATTGTGTTTTTCTTTAGCTATAGAAAGCTGTCAAGGCAACTTTAGCTCCCTAGAAACATAAAGATTACTTAAATTATTTAATGTAATTTAACTTCTTAATGAATAACATTACTTAGTCAACGACTGGATTCTTGCCAACGCGGAGGGCCTCTGAGCTCCGCACCTCTTCAGCTCCCAGGCGTTGCCTAACAACGCATTGTGTATAAAATAAATAAATAAATGAAAACGTTTTCTTTCATTTTCTAACACTGAAGAATGCAGTTTATCTTCAGTTTTTGGTTAATTATGTTTTTCCTTTAGCTATAGAAAGCTGTCAAGGCAACTTTAGCTCCCTAGAACATAAAGATTACTTAAATTATTTAATGTAATTTAACTTCTTAATGAATAACATTACTTAGTCAACGACTGGATTCTTGCCAACGCGGAGGGCCTCTGAGCTCCGCACCTCTTCAGCTCCCAGGCGTTGCCTAACAACGCATTGTGTATAAAATAAATAAATAAATGAAAACGTTTTCTTTCATTTTCTAACACTGAAGAATGCAGTTTATCTTCAGTTTTTGGTTAATTATGTTTTTCTTTAGCTATAGGAAGCTGTCAAGGCAACTTTAGCTCCCTAGAAACATAAAGATTACTTAAATTATTTAATGTAATTTAACTTCTTAATGAATAACATTACTTAGTCAACGACTGGATTCTTGCCAACGCGGAGGGCCTCTGAGCTCCGCACCTCTTCAGCTCCCAGGCGTTGCCTAACAACGCATTGTGTATAAAATAAATAAATAAATGAAAACGTTTTCTTTCATTTTCTAACACTGAAGAATGCAGTTTATCTTCAGTTTTTGGTTAATTATGTTTTTCTTTAGCTATAGAAAGCTGTCAAGGCAACTTTAGCTCCCTAGGAACATAAAGATTACTTAAATTATTTAATGTAATTTAACTTCTTAATGAATAACATTACTTAGTCAACGACTGGATTCTTGCCAACGCGGAGGGCCTCTGAGCTCCGCACCTCTTCAGCTCCCAGGCGTTGCCTAACAACGCATTGTGTATAAAATAAATAAATAAATGAAAACGTTTTCTTTCATTTTCTAACACTGAAGAATGCAGTTTATCTTCAGTTTTTGGTTAATTATGTTTTCTTTAGCTATAGAAAGCTGTCAAGGCAACTTTAGCTCCCTAGGAACATAAAGATTACTTAAATTATTTAATGTAATTTAACTTCTTAATGAATAACATTACTTAGTCAACGACTGGATTCTTGCCAACGCGGAGGGCCTCTGAGCTCCGCACCTCTTCAGCTCCCAGGCGTTGCCTAACAACGCATTGTGTATAAAATAAATAAATAAATGAAAACGTTTCTTTCATTTTCTAACACTGAAGAATGCAGTTTATCTTCAGTTTTTGGTTAATTATGTTTTTCTTTAGCTATAGGAAGCTGTCAAGGCAACTTTAGCTCCCTAGAAACATAAAGATTACTTAAATTATTTAATGTAATTTAACTTCTTAATGAATAACATTACTTAGTCAACGACTGGATTCTTGCCAACGCGGAGGGCCTCTGAGCTCCGCACCTCTTCAGCTCCCAGGCGTTGCCTAACAACGCATTGTGTAGTAAAATAAATAAATAAATGAAAACGTTTTCTTTCATTTTCTAACACTGAAGAATGCAGTTTATCTTCAGTTTTTGGTTAATTATGTTTTTCTTTAGCTATAGAAAGCTGTCAAGGCAACTTTAGCTCCCTAGGAACATAAAGATTACTTAAATTATTTAATGTAATTTAACTTCTTAATGAATAACATTACTTAGTCAACGACTGGATTCTTGCCAACGCGGAGGGCCTCTGAGCTCCGCACCTCTTCAGCTCCCAGGCGTTGCCTAACAACGCATTGTGTATAAAATAAATAAATAAATGAAAACGTTTTCTTTCATTTTCTAACACTGAAGAATGCAGTTTATCTTCAGTTTTTGGTTAATTATGTTTTTCTTTAGCTATAGGAAGCTGTCAAGGCAACTTTAGCTCCCTAGAACATAAAGATTACTTAAATTATTTAATGTAATTTAACTTCTTAATGAATAACATTACTTAGTCAACGACTGGATTCTTGCCAACGCGGAGGGCCTCTGAGCTCCGCACCTCTTCAGCTCCCAGGCGTTGCCTAACAACGCATTGTGTATAAAATAAATAAATAAATGAAAACGTTTTCTTTCATTTTCTAACACTGAAGAATGCAGTTTATCTTCAGTTTTTGGTTAATTATGTTTTTCTTTAGCTATAGGAAGCTGTCAAGGCAACTTTAGCTCCCTAGGAACATAAAGATTACTTAAATTATTTAATGTAATTTAACTTCTTAATGAATAACATTACTTAGTCAACGACTGGATTCTTGCCAACGCGGAGGGCCTCTGAGCTCCGCACCTCTTCAGCTCCCAGGCGTTGCCTAACAACGCATTGTGTGTATAAAATAAATAAATAAATGAAAACGTTTTCTTTCATTTTCTAACACTGAAGAATGCAGTTTATCTTCAGTTTTTGGTTAATTATGTTTTTCTTTAGCTATAGAAAGCTGTCAAGGCAACTTTAGCTCCCTAGGAACATAAAGATTACTTAAATTATTTAATGTAATTTAACTTCTTAATGAATAACATTACTTAGTCAACGACTGGATTCTTGCCAACGCGGAGGGCCTCTGAGCTCCGCACCTCTTCAGCTCCCAGGCGTTGCCTAACAACGCATTGTGTATAAAATAAATAAATAAATGAAAACGTTTTCTTTCATTTTCTAACACTGAAGAATGCATGCTTATCTTCAGTTTTGGTTAATTATGTTTTTCTTTAGCTATAGAAAGCTGTCAAGGCAACTTTAGCTCCCTAGAACATAAAGATTACTTAAATTATTTAATGTAATTTAACTTCTTAATGAATAACATTACTTAGTCAACGACTGGATTCTTGCCAACGCGGAGGGCCTCTGAGCTCCGCACCTCTTCAGCTCCCAGGCGTTGCCTAACAACGCATTGTGTGTAAAATAAATAAATAAATGAAAACGTTTTCTTTCATTTTCTAACACTGAAGAATGCAGTTTATCTTCAGTTTTTGGTTAATTATGTTTTTCTTTAGCTATAGAAAGCTGTCAAGGCAACTTTAGCTCCCTAGAACATAAAGATTACTTAAATTATTTAATGTAATTTAACTTCTTAATGAATAACATTACTTAGTCAACGACTGGATTCTTGCCAACGCGGAGGGCCTCTGAGCTCCGCACCTCTTCAGCTCCCAGGCGTTGCCTAACAACGCATTGTGTATAAAATAAATAAATAAATGAAAACGTTTTCTTTCATTTTCTAACACTGAAGAATGCAGTTTATCTTCAGTTTTTGGTTAATTATGTTTTTCTTTAGCTATAGAAAGCTGTCAAGGCAACTTTAGCTCCCTAGAACATAAAGATTACTTAAATTATTTAATGTAATTTAACTTCTTAATGAATAACATTACTTAGTCAACGACTGGATTCTTGCCAACGCGGAGGGCCTCTGAGCTCCGCACCTCTTCAGCTCCCAGGCGTTGCCTAACAACGCATTGTGTATAAAATAAATAAATAAATGAAAACGTTTTCTTTCATTTTCTAACACTGAAGAATGCAGTTTATCTTCAGTTTTTGGTTAATTATGTTTTTCTTTAGCTATAGAAAGCTGTCAAGGCAACTTTAGCTCCCTAGAAACATAAAGATTACTTAAATTATTTAATGTAATTTAACTTCTTAATGAATAACATTACTTAGTCAACGACTGGATTCTTGCCAACGCGGAGGGCCTCTGAGCTCCGCACCTCTTCAGCTCCCAGGCGTTGCCTAACAACGCATTGTGTATAAAATAAATAAATAAATGAAAACGTTTTCTTTCATTTTCTAACACTGAAGAATGCAGTTTATCTTCAGTTTTTGGTTAATTATGTTTTTCTTTAGCTATAGAAAGCTGTCAAGGCAACTTTAGCTCCCTAGAAACATAAAGATTACTTAAATTATTTAATGTAATTTAACTTCTTAATGAATAACATTACTTAGTCAACGACTGGATTCTTGCCAACGCGGAGGGCCTCTGAGCTCCGCACCTCTTCAGCTCCCAGGCGTTGCCTAACAACGCATTGTGTATAAAATAAATAAATAAATGAAAACGTTTTCTTTCATTTTCTAACACTGAAGAATGCAGTTTATCTTCAGTTTTTGGTTAATTATGTTTTTCTTTAGCTATAGAAAGCTGTCAAGGCAACTTTAGCTCCCTAGGAAACATAAAGATTACTTAAATTATTTAATGTAATTTAACTTCTTAATGAATAACATTACTTAGTCAACGACTGGATTCTTGCCAACGCGGAGGGCCTCTGAGCTCCGCACCTCTTCAGCTCCCAGGCGTTGCCTAACAACGCATTGTGTATAAAATAAATAAATAAATGAAAACGTTTTCTTTCATTTTCTAACACTGAAGAATGCAGTTTATCTTCAGTTTTTGGTTAATTATGTTTTTCTTTAGCTATAGGAAGCTGTCAAGGCAACTTTAGCTCCCTAGAAACATAAAGATTACTTAAATTATTTAATGTAATTTAACTTCTTAATGAATAACATTACTTAGTCAACGACTGGATTCTTGCCAACGCGGAGGGCCTCTGAGCTCCGCACCTCTTCAGCTCCCAGGCGTTGCCTAACAACGCATTGTGTATAAAATAAATAAATAAATGAAAACGTTTTCTTTCATTTTCTAACACTGAAGAATGCAGTTTATCTTCAGTTTTTGGTTAATTATGTTTTTCTTTAGCTATAGAAAGCTGTCAAGGCAACTTTAGCTCCCTAGAAACATAAAGATTACTTAAATTATTTAATGTAATTTAACTTCTTAATGAATAACATTACTTAGTCAACGACTGGATTCTTGCCAACGCGGAGGGCCTCTGAGCTCCGCACCTCTTCAGCTCCCAGGCGTTGCCTAACAACGCATTGTGTATAAAATAAATAAATAAATGAAAACGTTTTCTTTCATTTTCTAACACTGAAGAATGCAGTTTATCTTCAGTTTTTGGTTAATTATGTTTTTCTTTAGCTATAGAAAGCTGTCAAGGCAACTTTAGCTCCCTAGAAACATAAAGATTACTTAAATTATTTAATGTAATTTAACTTCTTAATGAATAACATTACTTAGTCAACGACTGGATTCTTGCCAACGCGGAGGGCCTCTGAGCTCCGCACCTCTTCAGCTCCCAGGCGTTGCCTAACAA
The DNA here is from genome assembly GCA_031308135.1 of Acheta domesticus. Lineage (NCBI taxonomy): Eukaryota > Metazoa > Arthropoda > Insecta > Orthoptera > Gryllidae > Acheta > Acheta domesticus. The sequence continues at coordinate 85,153,842 of JAHLJT010002630.1, forward strand.
CGCATTGTGTATAAAATAAATAAATAAATGAAAACGTTTTCTTTCATTTTCTAACACTGAAGAATGCAGTTTATCTTCAGTTTTTGGTTAATTATGTTTTTCTTTAGCTATAGAAAGCTGTCAAGGCAACTTTAGCTCCCTAGAAACATAAAGATTACTTAAATTATTTAATGTAATTTAACTTCTTAATGAATAACATTACTTAGTCAACGACTGGATTCTTGCCAACGCGGAGGGCCTCTGAGCTCCGCACCTCTTCAGCTCCCAGGCGTTGCCTAACAACGCATTGTGTATAAAATAAATAAATAAATGAAAACGTTTTCTTTCATTTTCTAACACTGAAGAATGCAGTTTATCTTCAGTTTTTGGTTAATTATGTTTTTCTTTAGCTATAGAAAGCTGTCAAGGCAACTTTAGCTCCCTAGAAACATAAAGATTACTTAAATTATTTAATGTAATTTAACTTCTTAATGAATAACATTACTTAGTCAACGACTGGATTCTTGCCAACGCGGAGGGCCTCTGAGCTCCGCACCTCTTCAGCTCCCAGGCGTTGCCTAACAACGCATTGTGTATAAAATAAATAAATAAATGAAAACGTTTTCTTTCATTTTCTAACACTGAAGAATGCAGTTTATCTTCAGTTTTTGGTTAATTATGTTTTTCTTTAGCTATAGAAAGCTGTCAAGGCAACTTTAGCTCCCTAGAAACATAAAGATTACTTAAATTATTTAATGTAATTTAACTTCTTAATGAATAACATTACTTAGTCAACGACTGGATTCTTGCCAACGCGGAGGGCCTCTGAGCTCCGCACCTCTTCAGCTCCCAGGCGTTGCCTAACAACGCATTGTGTATAAAATAAATAAATAAATGAAAACGTTTTCTTTCATTTTCTAACACTGAAGAATGCAGTTTATCTTCAGTTTTTGGTTAATTATGTTTTTCTTTAGCTATAGAAAGCTGTCAAGGCAACTTTAGCTCCCTAGAAACATAAAGATTACTTAAATTATTTAATGTAATTTAACTTCTTAATGAATAACATTACTTAGTCAACGACTGGATTCTTGCCAACGCGGAGGGCCTCTGAGCTCCGCACCTCTTCAGCTCCCAGGCGTTGCCTAACAACGCATTGTGTATAAAATAAATAAATAAATGAAAACGTTTTCTTTCATTTTCTAACACTGAAGAATGCAGTTTATCTTCAGTTTTTGGTTAATTATGTTTTTCTTTAGCTATAGAAAGCTGTCAAGGCAACTTTAGCTCCCTAGAAACATAAAGATTACTTAAATTATTTAATGTAATTTAACTTCTTAATGAATAACATTACTTAGTCAACGACTGGATTCTTGCCAACGCGGAGGGCCTCTGAGCTCCGCACCTCTTCAGCTCCCAGGCGTTGCCTAACAACGCATTGTGTATAAAATAAATAAATAAATGAAACGTTTTCTTTCATTTTCTAACACTGAAGAATGCAGTTTATCTTCAGTTTTTGGTTAATTATGTTTTTCTTTAGCTATAGAAAGCTGTCAAGGCAACTTTAGCTCCCTAGGAACATAAAGATTACTTAAATTATTTAATGTAATTTAACTTCTTAATGAATAACATTACTTAGTCAACGACTGGATTCTTGCCAACGCGGAGGGCCTCTGAGCTCCGCACCTCTTCAGCTCCCAGGCGTTGCCTAACAACGCATTGTGTATAAAATAAATAAATAAATGAAAACGTTTTCTTTCATTTTCTAACACTGAAGAATGCAGTTTATCTTCAGTTTTTGGTTAATTATGTTTTTCTTTAGCTATAGGAAGCTGTCAAGGCAACTTTAGCTCCCTAGAAACATAAAGATTACTTAAATTATTTAATGTAATTTAACTTCTTAATGAATAACATTACTTAGTCAACGACTGGATTCTTGCCAACGCGGAGGGCCTCTGAGCTCCGCACCTCTTCAGCTCCCAGGCGTTGCCTAACAACGCATTGTGTATAAAATAAATAAATAAATGAAAACGTTTTCTTTCATTTTCTAACACTGAAGAATGCAGTTTATCTTCAGTTTTTGGTTAATTATGTTTTTCTTTAGCTATAGAAAGCTGTCAAGGCAACTTTAGCTCCCTAGAAACATAAAGATTACTTAAATTATTTAATGTAATTTAACTTCTTAATGAATAACATTACTTAGTCAACGACTGGATTCTTGCCAACGCGGAGGGCCTCTGAGCTCCGCACCTCTTCAGCTCCCAGGCGTTGCCTAACAACGCATTGTGTATAAAATAAATAAATAAATGAAAACGTTTTCTTTCATTTTCTAACACTGAAGAATGCAGTTTATCTTCAGTTTTTGGTTAATTATGTTTTTCTTTAGCTATAGAAAGCTGTCAAGGCAACTTTAGCTCCCTAGAAACATAAAGATTACTTAAATTATTTAATGTAATTTAACTTCTTAATGAATAACATTACTTAGTCAACGACTGGATTCTTGCCAACGCGGAGGGCCTCTGAGCTCCGCACCTCTTCAGCTCCCAGGCGTTGCCTAACAACGCATTGTGTATAAAATAAATAAATAAATGAAAACGTTTTCTTTCATTTTCTAACACTGAAGAATGCAGTTTATCTTCAGTTTTTGGTTAATTATGTTTTTCTTTAGCTATAGAAAGCTGTCAAGGCAACTTTAGCTCACTAGAAACATAAAGATTACTTAAATTATTTAATGTAATTTAACTTCTTAATGAATAACATTACTTAGTCAACGACTGGATTCTTGCCAACGCGGAGGGCCTCTGAGCTCCGCACCTCTTCAGCTCCCAGGCGTTGCCTAACAACGCATTGTGTATAAAATAAATAAATAAATGAAAACGTTTTCTTTCATTTTCTAACACTGAAGAATGCAGTTTATCTTCAGTTTTTGGTTAATTATGTTTTTCTTTAGCTATAGAAAGCTGTCAAGGCAACTTTAGCTCACTAGAAACATAAAGATTACTTAAATTATTTAATGTAATTTAACTTCTTAATGAATAACATTACTTAGTCAACGACTGGATTCTTGCCAACGCGGAGGGCCTCTGAGCTCCGCACCTCTTCAGCTCCCAGGCGTTGCCTAACAACGCATTGTGTATAAAATAAATAAATAAATGAAAACGTTTTCTTTCATTTTCTAACACTGAAGAATGCAGTTTATCTTCAGTTTTTGGTTAATTATGTTTTTCTTTAGCTATAGAAAGCTGTCAAGGCAACTTTAGCTCCCTAGAACATAAAGATTACTTAAATTATTTAATGTAATTTAACTTCTTAATGAATAACATTACTTAGTCAACGACTGGATTCTTGCCAACGCGGAGGGCCTCTGAGCTCCGCACCTCTTCAGCTCCCAGGCGTTGCCTAACAACGCATTGTGTATAAAATAAATAAATAAATGAAAACGTTTTCTTTCATTTTCTAACACTGAAGAATGCAGTTTATCTTCAGTTTTTGGTTAATTATGTTTTTCTTTAGCTATAGAAAGCTGTCAAGGCAACTTTAGCTCACTAGAAACATAAAGATTACTTAAATTATTTAATGTAATTTAACTTCTTAATGAATAACATTACTTAGTCAACGACTGGATTCTTGCCAACGCGGAGGGCCTCTGAGCTCCGCACCTCTTCAGCTCCCAGGCGTTGCCTAACAACGCATTGTGTATAAAATAAATAAATAATGAAAACGTTTTCTTTCATTTTCTAACACTGAAGAATGCAGTTTATCTTCAGTTTTTGGTTAATTATGTTTTTTCTTTAGCTATAGAAAGCTGTCAAGGCAACTTTAGCTCACTAGAAACATAAAGATTACTTAAATTATTTAATGTAATTTAACTTCTTAATGAATAACATTACTTAGTCAACGACTGGATTCTTGCCAACGCGGAGGGCCTCTGAGCTCCGCACCTCTTCAGCTCCCAGGCGTTGCCTAACAACGCATTGTGTATAAATAAATAAATAAATGAAAACGTTTTCTTTCATTTTCTAACACTGAAGAATGCAGTTTATCTTCAGTTTTTGGTTAATTATGTTTTTCTTTAGCTATAGAAAGCTGTCAAGGCAACTTTAGCTCACTAGAAACATAAAGATTACTTAAATTATTTAATGTAATTTAACTTCTTAATGAATAACATTACTTAGTCAACGACTGGATTCTTGCCAACGCGGAGGGCCTCTGAGCTCCGCACCTCTTCAGCTCCCAGGCGTTGCCTAACAACGCATTGTGTATAAAATAAATAAATAAATGAAAACGTTTTCTTTCATTTTCTAACACTGAAGAATGCAGTTTATCTTCAGTTTTTGGTTAATTATGTTTTTCTTTAGCTATAGAAAGCTGTCAAGGCAACTTTAGCTCACTAGAAACATAAAGATTACTTAAATTATTTAATGTAATTTAACTTCTTAATGAATAACATTACTTAGACAACGACTGGATTCTTGCCAACGCGGAGGGCCTCTGAGCTCCGCACCTCTTCAGCTCCCAGGCGTTGCCTAACAACGCATTGTGTATAAAATAAATAAATAAATGAAAACGTTTTCTTTCATTTTCTAACACTGAAGAATGCAGTTTATCTTCAGTTTTTGGTTAATTATGTTTTTCTTTAGCTATAGAAAGCTGTCAAGGCAACTTTAGCTCACTAGAAACATAATGATTACTTAAATTATTTAATGTAATTTAACTTCTTAATGAATAACATTACTTAGTCAACGACTGGATTCTTGCCAACGCCGAGGGCCTCTGAGCTCCGCACCTCTTCAGCTCCCAGGCGTTGCCGAACAACGCATTGTGTATAAAATAAATAAATAAATGAAAACGTTTTCTTTCATTTTCTAACACTAAAGAATGCAGTTTATCTTCAGTTTTTGGTTAATTATGTTTTTCTTTAGCTATAGAAAGCTGTTAAGGCAACTTTAGCTCACTAGAAACATAAAGATTACTTAAATTATTTAATGTAATTTAACTTCTTAATGAATAACATTACATAGTCAACGACTGGATTCTTGCCAACGCGGAGGGCCTCTGAGCTCCGCACCTCTTCAGCTCCCAGGCGTTGCCTAACAACGCATTGTGTATAAAATAAATAAATAAATGAAAACGTTTTCTTTCATTTTCTAACACTGAAGAATGCAGTTTATCTTCAGTTTTTGGTTAATTATGTTTTTCTTTAGCTATAGAAAGCTGTCAAGGCAACTTTAGCTCACTAGAAACATAAAGATTACTTAAATTATTTAATGTAATTTAACTTCTTAATGAATAACATTACTTAGTCAACGACTGGATTCTTGCCAACGCGGAGGGCCTCTGAGCTCCGCACCTCTTCAGCTCCCAGGCGTTGCCTAACAACGCATTGTGTATAAAATAAATAAATAAATGAAAACGTTTTCTTTCATTTTCTAACACTGAAGAATGCAGTTTATCTTCAGTTTTTGGTTAATTATGTTTTTCTTTAGCTATAGGAAGCTGTCAAGGCAACTTTGCTCCCTAGGAACATAAAGATTACTTAAATTATTTAATGTAATTTAACTTCTTAATGAATAACATTACTTAGTCAACGACTGGATTCTTGCCAACGCGGAGGGCCTCTGAGCTCCGCACCTCTTCAGCTCCCAGGCGTTGCCTAACAACGCATTGTGTATAAAATAAATAAATAAATGAAAACGTTTTCTTTCATTTTCTAACACTGAAGAATGCAGTTTATCTTCAGTTTTTGGTTAATTATGTTTTTCTTTAGCTATAGAAAGCTGTCAAGGCAACTTTAGCTCACTAGAAACATAAAGATTACTTAAATTATTTAATGTAATTTAACTTCTTAATGAATAACATTACTTAGTCAACGACTGGATTCTTGCCAACGCGGAGGGCCTCTGAGCTCCGCACCTCTTCAGCTCCCAGGCGTTGCCTAACAACGCATTGTGTATAAAATAAATAAATAAATGAAAACGTTTTCTTTCATTTTCTAACACTGAAGAATGCAGTTTATCTTCAGTTTTTGGTTAATTATGTTTTTCTTTAGCTATAGAAAGCTGTCAAGGCAACTTTAGCTCCCTAGGAACATAAAGATTACTTAAATTATTTAATGTAATTTAACTTCTTAATGAATAACATTACTTAGTCAACGACTGGATTCTTGCCAACGCGGAGGGCCTCTGAGCTCCGCACCTCTTCAGCTCCCAGGCGTTGCCTAACAACGCATTGTGTATAAAATAAATAAATAAATGAAAACGTTTTCTTTCATTTTCTAACACTGAAGAATGCAGTTTATCTTCAGTTTTTGGTTAATTATGTTTTTCTTTAGCTATAGAAAGCTGTCAAGGCAACTTTAGCTCACTAGAAACATAAAGATTACTTAAATTATTTAATGTAATTTAACTTCTTAATGAATAACATTACTTAGTCAACGACTGGATTCTTGCCAACGCGGAGGGCCTCTGAGCTCCGCACCTCTTCAGCTCCCAGGCGTTGCCTAACAACGCATTGTGTATAAAATAAATAAATAAATGAAAACGTTTTCTTTCATTTTCTAACACTGAAGAATGCAGTTTATCTTCAGTTTTTGGTTAATTATGTTTTTCTTTAGCTATAGGAAGCTGTCAAGGCAACTTTAGCTCCCTAGAAACATAAAGATTACTTAAATTATTTAATGTAATTTAACTTCTTAATGAATAACATTACTTAGTCAACGACTGGATTCTTGCCAACGCGGAGGGCCTCTGAGCTCCGCACCTCTTCAGCTCCCAGGCGTTGCCTAACAACGCATTGTGTATAAAATAAATAAATAAATGAAAACGTTTTCTTTCATTTTCTAACACTGAAGAATGCAGTTTATCTTCAGTTTTTGGTTAATTATGTTTTTCTTTAGCTATAGAAAGCTGTCAAGGCAACTTTAGCTCCCTAGAAACATAAAGATTACTTAAATTATTTAATGTAATTTAACTTCTTAATGAATAACATTACTTAGTCAACGACTGGATTCTTGCCAACGCGGAGGGCCTCTGAGCTCCGCACCTCTTCAGCTCCCAGGCGTTGCCTAACAACGCATTGTGTATAAAATAAATAAATAAATGAAAACGTTTTCTTTCATTTTCTAACACTGAAGAATGCAGTTTATCTTCAGTTTTTGGTTAATTATGTTTTTCTTTAGCTATAGGAAGCGGTCAAGGCAACTTTAGCTCCCTAGGAACATAAAGATTACTTAAATTATTTAATTTAATTTAACTTCTTAATGAATAACGTTACTTCGTCAACGACTGGATCCTTGTCAACGCGGAGAGCCTTTGAGCTCCGCACCCCTTCAGTTCCCAGGCGTTGCAGAACAACGCATTGTATATTGTGATAGGTCAATTATCAGATCGGAGTTGTGGATGAAGAAAGGCCGTCGGGAAAAACAGAAAGTAGGTCGCGGGGGGACGTGAGGCAAAAGGGGCCTTCTTTGTCAGCGGAGGCAGAGGAGTGGCTCAGCTAGGGAGGTAGCCGGAGTGACAGTTTTATGGCGAGGGGCACGCAGGTGCCGGCCACCCGACCCAGCCGAGGCGAGGTGGTAAGAAGTACACACTCGGGGATCATAATTAACTTAGGCCAGAGAGACAAACGGATCACATCACGACCCTTTGGGAAGCGCTAAGTTGCCGGAACAGACTCCCAGCACGCGCAAGTCACACCATGGCTCGGCCCAAGATCGGTCACGCGCAAATGGTCATTGGGAACAGGCGCCTACTCGCTTCGGGGGTTGCAACCCGAAGTAGAGCTCCATTCAGAGACTGAGTTGAAAGTTTAATTTAAAACGAAGATTATGATTGGGCTGAAAAGAGTAGGGGGAGCATCTGAGTTGTCCAGGAGGCGAGAACCCCGATGGCATGGGGGAGGACTCGAGAAGTGAACTTGGTCGCGAGAGGGCGAAAGTTAGGTGCCCACCTACGTGATAGGCGACAGATGTAATTAAAATCGTGATCAAATCTCAAAATAATCGGGATCTTGATGCGGACAATCATGGGCGAGTGTGAAAACTTTACCTTTTATCCACACTCTTGACAAATTTCGGCCGCGGATGTGAGCTAATGATTCGTGGGCCAGCTAGTATTCACGTACCGCAGTAAATGACTGGCGCGGCAGAGACATTCGAGGTGTGCCGTAAAAAACTCGGGCAGCTGTGATTTGGCGTGAGCATCGCAACATCGGGGCGACGGAGCAGTGCCGAGCTGTGGGGTCCTGGGCTCGACTCCCCGGTATCCTGTACTTCAACCGGCAGGGCCGTCTGTCACCGGGCTGCAAACAGGGGTTGCGCTCTCGACGCCAGCGGCTGACCAAGGAGATATGGTATGTGATCCAAAGAACTTTATTTCTTGACCTCAAGTAAGAAGATAGAAGAAAATGCTGTAATTGTAGAATTGCAATTTTGTCATGGTAAAAGAAAAAATAGTAAGAGATTTCGGCAAACAATGTATCTAAATTCAACCAGTACTTGAGTAAATTAACCTTAGTCAAAATTAAAATAACGAGTATAATTTCAGAACCCAAAACCTTAAACTCATTATTCATAGCATGTGTTGTTTTCAAGTAGGGTGTGAGTAAATGGTAACAGGTGAGTCAGCAGTACATGTATGTCATGGAGAGCGGCCGGGCAGCCCTCGAAAATGGTAAGGTATGTGGCTGTAGCAGAGGGTTAATTTAAGGGGGAATCGAACTCACAGGATGGTAGAGTGGTCTGTTCTAGCTGAGGCTGAAACGACGCCCATCACATTGGCGCTCACGGGTGTGTTCTGACCGAGGTTGAAACGCTGCCCCATCACAATATAAAATAAATAAGTAAGTAAGTCAGCGGAAAGAAAAGCAATAATGCTGGCAAAATTAATGCCCAATATTGGAGGTCCGAATACTCGGAAACGCGAAGTACTACCATGTGTTGTCAATTCAACTATTCTTTATGCTGCACCAGTGTGGTACACGGCCTTGAGAAGAAAGAAAAACGTACAAATTCTGGCAAGTGTGCAGAGAAAGATCCTACAGAGGATGGTTTGTGGCTACCGCACTGTTTCCACAGCAGCTCTGCAGGTATTAGCAGCGGCTGTACCCATAGACCTGAGGGCGGAAGAGAGGAAAATGAGGACAGGAGACGAAGAGCAGCAGCAAGCCACCAAAGCTTACATCATGAAGTGGCAGGAAAGATGGGATGCGACCAACACTGTCGCCCAATGGACGAAGAAAATCATCCCGGAAATTAGGGTATGGGTAGACTGCCAACACAGGGAGCTAAATTATTACCTGACACAGATTTTGTCAGGTCATGGACAGTTCGGCAGCTCCGCAGAATGGGGAAGAGAGAAAGTGACAAATGTATATATTGTGAGGACGCTGACACTGTGCATCACACATTCTTCTGTTGCAACCGTTGGGAGAGACAACGGCACGAGGCAAATCTGAAGTTAAACGTAAATCTAAATGTGGAGAACCTCCTCAGTACAATGACCAAGAGCCCGGAAAACTGGAAGATTGTAAACATGCTAGCGCAAGAAATCATGAAGAAAAAGGAGATAGACGAAAGAAACAATGAGAAAAATTAAATAGACAAGGCCATTCTGATGTCAAGCACTAAGCAGTTCCAGAATGGACATAGAAATACATACGGGTTTTTTTACTTGGTTAAAAACCAAGTCCCACAAAGAGTGGTGTCTTTTGAAGATTTTTTTCCCGCAAAAAAAGTAAGTAAGTAAGTAAGTAAGTTAGTAAGTAAGCAAGCAAGTAAGTAAGTAAGTAAAAAATATTTTCTTTCATTTTCTAACACTGAAGAATCACATTTTACCTTCGGTTTTTTGTTAATTATGTTTTTCTTTAGCTGTAGAAAGCTTTTAAGGCAACTTTAGCTCCCTACAAAGATTTACTTTAATTTCATGTAATTTAACATCTAAGTGAATTAATTTATGCAGTCAATGATTGGATCCTTGCCAATGCAAATGGTATCTTAGCTCTGCACCCCTTTAGCTCTCAGGTATCGTAGAACAATGCATTGTATATAAAATAAATCAATCAATCAATAAGTAAATAAAAAAGGTTTTCTTTCATTTTCTATCACTGAAGAATCACAGTTTACCTTCAGTTTTTCATTAATTATGCACCTCCCAGGCACTGTTCAACAATGGATTCTAATGCTTAAATATTAATATGCTCTTTACTTAATTTTTCCATTGTAATAGACTTGTCTTCATCAAATATAAATGTACCAACAATATATTTCGATTGTGCTCTTTCATCATCACCAAATTTTAATATACATTTCTGAAATAAATGACTGGTATTTTTTAACAAATAAAAAGTAGCATGTAAAGCCAGAAATATTTTCCTATTAATGCAAAAGGAGGGATTTTATGAGAGCGTAGGCTTCCGCGGCCGGAGTCAATATTAAGTTGGCTGTCCGGGTGACGCCGCGTCCATGGCAAAGGTGCCGACGTAACCCGTGCACAGTACAGCTCCGTGCATTACGCCCTGAGGAAGGTCGCAGAATGGCGACCGAAACGTCGGCACCTTTGCCATGGACGCGGCGTCACCCGGACAGCCAACTTAATAGGGATTTTATGGTTTATCATCTATTAAGTTATAAGCAGATTGATTGTTCTTTCTTTGGTAGCATTATGTTGTATCCATTTTCGTGCAGTTTTTTTGCAATCTTACAAAATTGTTTGGGATTTTGTTCCAGAACAAATACTAATGTACAATGAAAGTGAATTCTTTTGAATTAGAAGTTAGTGTGTTTTTAAATGCAAAAATTAGTGATGTTGCAATACAATATTCACCAATTTTTGGAAACATTTGTACCTTTACAAAAAACATTCTGTTACTATAATGTGATGCATTTTATTTTTAAATTAAGATGGATAGCAACAGAGACAGAATTTGAGATGTTTTATTGGGGGAGAAAATTTGGGTACTATTATAAACATGAAAATATTTTTTATATTAATGCTTTAAGTTAATTGTGCTGCAATTATTCATTTTCAAATTTGTTAATTAATTAATTGATTATTATTGAATGTTATTAATTAGATTTGTTGAACAAAGAGGTGACAAACCTCATTGTCATTTGCATATCTGAACTGTTAATTCAATGATGCATTTTTTTCTCAGTGAATCGTATATCAAAATATTGAAAGTGTTTATTTTTTATTATGATCACAAGTCTTTATACATAAGTGTAGGATACATATTTAAAATATACGTAAATAAATTCTTTTAATTAAATTTCAATCTTGGCCAAGATCAAAAGAATTTATAATTTTATTTATATCTATAGTCTATAATAATACTCTTTCTTTTTGAGAGTTAATTTGAGTGTTGTTGCTCATGATTTTTGGCATGAACCTTTTAATTTCTAAGCAAATAACATTTAAAAGCAAAATATAATTGAAAGAGAATTTATTAGTAAGGTATATTCAAAGTAGTGAACATTATCCCGCACATTTTATAATACTGAACTAAAGTTCACCTATTTATTAATGTATGTTATTAGCTCAGCTGAATAAAATTATTATTCACTTAATTATTAAATTTCTTCTCAAAATACAGAAACAAGTTAATCTTTTATAATATAAATTTTTAGATCTGCCAAATGAAAAGCCTATGAATTTTTTTTTTTTTATTCATCCTAAGTTTGGGGGAGGGGAAGGTAGTTGTCCTCTCTTGCCCTCCTGAATCCCACCTCTGGATAGCAAAATTGCCTTCTATAGACCACTCCTATATATTACATGTTCTGATCTTGGAAAATATAAAACATTTCAACTACATTTTCAGAAACATATTTAGTTCAACAGTGAGTACCATAGTTATTGTTGTATTCCAGAATTTTTAAATCTCTCTCATTACAGAATAGGTACTGAACAACATGACTAGTTATTTATGTTACACGTGGCAAAAGTGACATTTTATATTGTGAGAAGAAAAGGTTGCAACACAAGTCAGATATTCAGAGTGGCACAATCCTTTGACACAATACAATACAATACAATCATGTTTACTGCATGTGCCATTAACATTGCCTTAGTTTATTTACTCAGATTTACAGTTTATTTTTATTCAAATATACAAGTCACTCAATGATAAATTAAGGTCAGTCTTAGTAGGTGCGGTCAGACAAAAGAGTTTTGTTTTCATTATTGCATTCACATATTTATTTGAATACTTGAGCATTGCTTTACTTTCAGCACTAGTGCTAAAAATTGAACTTTCAGCTCACTATGCATGCCCTGAAAGAACTACATTTTACTAGTGTTTATGTGAAACAATATTAATAATAATAATAATAATAATAATAATTTATTGAGTCACATATACAATTACAATCGTGTATGACGAGTCAATGTATATTGGGTGGAGGGAGGGAAGTTACATTTACTGTCCAGAAGCAAAGCAAGGGGCCATCTCAGCATTTGCTCAAAGGACCAGGGAAACTGGACAGAAAAACCTGATCGAGATGGAGTCATTGCCCTAAGAATTATACTACAATACTTTTTACAGGTAGATTAAGATATTATACAGTATACAATTATTTTTAGTAGCAAAATATTTAACATTTTAGAATTGTAGTTTTATGTTTAATGTAAAATTAAAATTTACTTGTTACTGTCATTCTACTGCTACTATAATATAATAACTATAATATAATAATAGTAATAGTAATAATAGTAAAAATAACACATAAAATAGTACATAATATTAATTATCATAACAGCTACATATAAGTAATAATGTTAGCATATAATTGTCCAATCTTGAAATGGTAAGGAGCAGGAGGCAGGTTTTGGCCAGGTTTTTTCTATTCCTACACCTAGTCCTACTGCAGCACCTGAAATCAGTTTGTACATATTAGTTACTGATGTATTCCTGAACATTAAAAAAAAGTTTTTGGCCAAGGAAGTGTTTAAGTTTATTCTTGAAGTTGTGTATTCCTGTTATGTTTCTCAGATATATAGGTAATTTATTGAAGAATTGTATTCCTGTAGAGAATGTACCCTTTTGGCATAGTGTACTTGTGCACAATGGTTGATGAAGGTTATATGCTTGTCTTGTGTTGTATGAGTGTAAGTTTGAGTTAAATTTGTAAGGTGTGTTGTTGTTTATTAGATTTTTCTTTACAAACATGAGAACTTCGTAAATGTATATACAAGGCAGTGGAAGTATGTTAAGTTTCTTGAATTGAGGTCTACAGGACTCTGTTCTTTTTGTATTTGTTATTGTTCGGATGATTCTCTTTTGTAATTTGAATGTCTGCTTAGCCTCTGGTGCTTGGCCCCACATTATTATTCCATATTTGAGAACAGAGTGCACATTCGCAAAGTACACTGTTCGGGCTGTTTCGATGGTGCTGTTTCTAGTTATTATTCAATATTCTGAAGAGGTATTCATTTTGCCTATCATGAATCAGTAGTACTTTTCTGGTGTCACTTTTCTTCATTGCTTCCTTTCATACAATGTAATCGCAAGGCTTTAGGTAGTTACTTAAAGTTATACTGATTACATTTGTTAAAAGTGGACCATCAATTGTTAAAATCCTTGTATTCTGTAGATGTTTTGTATTAGGTAGATTGTTTTGTAAAGATTCATTTCAGGCAATAAAACTGAATAAAGGAATATTATAACACTGTAGATGAACAAAAACCAATAGAAATTCTATTTGTAAAGTTACGCTAGTGTCTGAAATACTTTACAATTTGTCAACAGAACTCAAAAACTTAAGATGCACCATTTAATCAAGATATTAATCATTTTTATTAGGTTTATTAAGTTTATAATGACCAGAGGAAAAAGATCTTAGAAAGGAAAGGTAAGAAATGAAAGCTAATGTTTTGATTGTTAAAGTAGTTTATAATAAAAAGAGCAACTTTTAAAAGAAGAATGATGATTTTATTAGAGGTTTTATAGTATTAAATGTTACAAATGTGCAAAACTGCGTCACAAAGCTAAATATTGTACAAACAATTAACAAAAGAATTTTATACCAAGTACAACGGAAAAAATAAAAATAATACATGATTATTGATATTTTGTGAACAAAGACTATTTATTTCAAAATAAGAACAAATGATCATAATAATAAGATAATATGTTATTCGCAGTGGCTATTGGTCTCATCTGAGTGTAAATTAAGAATTATGATGTAATTTGTAAGAAATAAGGAATCAAAATCTCTGTTTCGCATCAAATGACTGTAAAGTATGTGATGTTATATTTTACAACAAGTCAAGATTACATATATAATAATAGATTTTTACTGCAAGATGAGTCAATACTCTTGTCACATGCTTATTAATTATCAAAAATTTTCCAATAACATTTTGAGCAGAAGTTTTTAGTTTTAAAGTTGGTAATAAAATAATGATACTAGTGAAACAAGTAACAAGGAATTTATTGAGGATAAATTATGTATTCTTTGTTATTTAATATATACTTGGTAATAACTATTATTATTGGAATAAACTTATTCATGAGTGACTTACAAACAAATAAGATACAATAATACATAGATGAGAAACAATAAAAGACATCAGAGTAATAATAATGTAGGAACAACAATTTAAAATAATAATTAGGATTAAATGCGAGGAAATAATATCTGTGGCATCACAAAAGTTAATATTATTACACTAAGTCGTGGGGTGCCTTCAATCTACTTAGCAATCGCAATCCTCCGAATCTTCCTCTCGTTGACAGTGACTGGCTAACTTTCTGGCACGTCCATGTTCCCACTCAAATACTGAAATGACCCATGAGACCACCTCTACATATCAGCTATTAATAACTGGTGGAGGGAGTAGCCCTCTACTATGACTTGTAAGACCAAAATGGAGCTGGCAGCACCAGGGACCTTATGTAACACAACGTCGATACGCCAGCTCCCCCACTGTTACTGATGGCAGGGTACCTACTGGAGAATGTACCTTGCACATCCCATGTGTACAGACTAATTTAGTAGATCTTAAGGATACAAATTAAATAGCACCATCACAAAGATACAAGTATGTACCGGGTCCATGAATACTTTTTATAAGATTTTTTTACTTTTCCTCCTTATACTATAATTTAGGGAAGAAAAGTATTGAAATCATCTCAGTAATATGACATTGAATTTCTTGTTGTAAAATCCATGTTTAAGGTTCTTTAGATCTATAATTTCACATGTATGTCAGGATTAAGAACGATGCAGGTGGTGAGGAGTTATATCCACTTTTGTACTCGAAAACGGGAATGTCTATCTGAATGTATATTCGGATGGATGTGTCATGAAAATATATTAGATTAGAAGGTTTTCAGCTCAGACCTGGTACACACAATGAAATAAGATCTAGTTTTGCAGATTCAGATATCTGTACGATATTTTAATTTTGGGGGATACTTTACATAAACCCCTGAAACATTTTCTGAAAAAGAACAGCAAATTTATTCTTTAATTTTTTCTTGAATAGAGAAAGGTGAACATGATAAAGCTCTGATTTATAATAAAACATTTGAAATTGCAAAATTTCAACTGTATTTTGAATCTCTGATATAAAACGTGCAGATTTCTTTTTCAATGTAATTTATATCTTTAGATGGTATCAGGTACTTTTTTTTTTAAAAAAAAGAGTATTTTTTGAGTAATTATAATGGAAATCGTAACATTTTACCAAAAATATATTTGCAAGAATTTTTCAAAAACCAAAGCAATTTATTCACTCTTTTTTACAGTAGAGTGAAAATGCAGCACATTATTCCTTACAATCTCCAAAATGTGCATTTCATAATCCTCACAGGATAAAAAGTTTTGGTATGCCGTGCATTTACACTAGGTTGTAGTTGTATCTGAAATTTGTCAGTACGCTGTTGATACTGCTGACTTTTTCAAAGTTCAATTCTGAGACTTTCCTTTTGCTCAACAGGAGGCTGGTTAGAGACAGTGACAGAAAAGTGTTGTATACAGATTTATGATAATATATGGAATAAAGAATAATGTGAATAAAGAATAATAACAAATTAAATAGCACCACCACAATGAAATATGAGCATATTTCTTAGTAAACAAAGTTTGCATTGTTGTCTATGATTGGGTCCTATCTTTCGTTGTTTCTTTTATTTCCACATCTTTATGGATAAGATACTAATCCACTGCCTTAGATATTAATAATACAGATTAAATAGCACTACCACAATGAAGTACAGGTATATCTACTTAATAAACTAAGTTTGCATTGTGGCCAAAGATTATATTCTATCTTTTGTTTGTTATCTTTTAGATCTTTATAGATAAGATAGCAATGCCACAGCCATGTTTATACAGTATATTTTTGAGGTTGCATTAGCATCCGACTTCGTTCTATTTTTCCTCTAGTTAACTGCTTATTAATTTAACACTGAATATAATAAAGTGTACAAAACAATGAATATTTACAGAAAAGTCGACTACGTTCTATTTCTTGTTTTTCTAATTTTAGATCTTTGAGGGTAAGATTGCAATGCCGCTGCCGATTTCAGCCGCGGCTCTTGAAGAGGGGATGCCGGTAGGCGCCAGCGGCAGGGCGGGCATCATGGCGGGGGCGGGCGGGGGCAGGGAACCCAGGCGGGAGGTGCCGTTCCAGGGTGAAGACAGAGGTTCTCTGCTGATCACGAAGTTGTCGGTCGGCGGCGAGGATCCACTGGGTGAAGGCAGACACCCGCGTAAAGCCAGACGGCGAGTTTGGGGAGCCGCAGATATACGGCCCCCAAGACACTATACCCACCAACACGCCGTTGTGCGTCAGAGGGCCCCCCGAGTCACCCTGCCGACACAAAACAGACACAGGGTCACCAACCCAAATGGTTCTAATGAGGGTCATTGCTAGCAGGGTTTCCTGACGAAATTCTTTCACAATTTAGACTTTTACATAAGATTTAAATCAGACAAAAACTAGGAGTAGTTTAGAAAATCAATAATTTTTTAGTTGGCAATTATAGTCGCATTTGAAACTTAAATCTGTTTTAGGACGAGGATCCGAGGCTGGAATTTCGAGTAATGTAGCACTTTGTCCCGTGATAAAACATGCAATGCAACTTCAAGGACCAATGACCATATCAGTTGACGCGCAAGGTGATACTAAATAATCAATCAACTGACGATTATTTTCATGTTATAAATAAGCTATGGAATGGCCTATCCGAGTAGCCGAGATCGCCAAGTCAGTAGTGCCGTGGCGATCTCGGATCGAAGGATCCTGGGTTCGAATCCCGCCTCTGGCGTGGTTGTGTGTGTTTCGTGATTGTGTGTGAGTTGTCTATATGTAATTGTGTCCTCTGTGGTTGGTGTCACGAAGGGCATCCTTTCCTATGCATCCACGGCTACCTTTCCTATGCATAGCTTTTACACTTACATAATTGTAACAGTGTATGGTGGTTTCATTTCTACCATTAGGAAGACAAAAATACAGAGAATGTGAAACAAAATGTCCTTTGGGCGCCCAAAGAAGGTATTTGGGAAGTTCATCATTCATAACAGAAAAACTGGTTCAAACCATAGAGATTAGAAAACTAAGTTCTGTGAGAAAATTTAAATAGCACAACTAGTTTATTTATTTATTTATTTTTTTTTTTTGCAATTTTCAAAAGATTGGAGATATCAACGAAAATGATATCTACATCATTCTCTTAAACGTCCTTTGCACTATTCAATAACAAAATTTAATCAAAACATTTGGAGCAACTTTTTTGAAAACTTTGAAAATGTCCAACGACTTCATGTAAAGTATTCCCTTACGTTAAAATATCGGTTTCAAATTCCAGGAGCCTCGACATTAGTCAAATCGATTGGGGAATATCAATTTTGAAGAAAATCGGCTGAACGGTTTAGGCGCTAGCGTTGACCACAGACGGACGGACGGACGGACGTTTTGCCGTCAATCGATTTTTCTGTATCAAGAAGCAACAAAACATTAATTTTGGCTACACGACGAGTTAGAAGATTTTTTTTCTAAATTCAGCAATAGAATTTATTCACTTTTTCGTTACCAGACCCTAGCTATAAGCGTTTTTCTGACGAAAATTCGCCTTTTACACCGCACGATTACACAACTTTCTCTTCTTACGAAGTATTCGTAAGGCGAGAAAGTAAAATGGAGTGTGTAGAAAATCAATAAAAAACTGAGCCCGCCTCCATTAGCACCGATTTCGTAGAAATGGTGAAAAAGGCGAGAATGAAAAAAAAACAGGTTATCGCATCGGCCTATTAGGTCTCCTCCGAAAAAGGAAAAAAAAACCCACTCTGGCTACGAGACCGTACGGTCTCACATGGCAGCCAACGTGATGCTTACCGAGCAGGGTCCTAAGCCTCCTGCCAGGGGGCCGGTGCACAAGATGGAGTCTGGCAGGTCGCCGTTGAGACCCACGCATACGCTGTGGTTCACTAGCGGCAGCTCCTCCGTCAAAAGCACGTCAGGAGGAGTACGCAGTCTGGAGCTGCGCATACCAAGCTCACGTCAGTGACGGATCCAAGGTTTGTACTTCGGTTTCTTTCTTGGCGCATGGAGATGTGTCATCAAAATGGAATCTCTCACAGTATTTCGCGTCGTTCTCGGTTGTGCAGCTAGGAGTCGCATGATCGAGAGTGCATCGAGCAGTGCGGGCGATCATGCGACTCCTGGACTGCGTGAGACATTACATTTTGATGACACACTCCCACCCGCCAAGAAAGAAAAACTGAAGTATAGTCATGGGGACTATGCCCACCCAAGGCCACCATTTTGTGTAATTTTACTCAATATATTCAAAATAATTATAATTCAATATTATTCAATTAGTATATTATATTAATTTCATTTAAAGAAGTTCAAATAGGCATTTGCATAAAAATGGCAAACCGAAAGTGATAATGGCTCAGGTGCTCCAGTCACCCTCGAGCGGCGGGAATTCATTAATTTAACTGGGGTACAGTATCGCTGCAGCCGTTGAGGCTTGTGCAGCTAGAAACGGGCCTATATTTAATAAACTAGTACTATATTAACTTACATACGACAACAAATGCCTCTTTGGGCCTTGGCTAGTATTTACAAGCTTTTGATTTAGTTTTTATAGAGTTCTTGATAGTTACTCAGAATCAACAGCCATTGGTAAATTGTCACTGTTGTCGATCCCCCGAAAACCGTTTGCTTTTCGCAATCTTTCTCCAGTGTTGTTGTTATTATTATTATTTCCGATTTTTCACACTTTCTCTGCTTTAAGCAGGGAAAACTTTCACCTGTCCAACTGATGTTATAGGACTAGGCTCGGACTGCGCAGGAAGGAAATTCATCCTGACCTATATGTCACTCATTTAAACAATTTTCTGACAATATGACATGTTTGAAGGAGGGTGGCTTTCTGGGCTCCGTCAAAGATATTTTTGACATCTAACTTCTCCAGCATTTCTTTTAAAGTTCCTGGTGACAACTCCTTCAGCTGATATAACCGTGGGGAAATGGGAGACCTCGTGCAACTTCCAAATGTTTTTTAATTCAATTTATTATTATTATTATTATTATTATTATTATTATTATTATCATTATTTTTGATTATTTTTTTCGAGGTAATATCGTTAAACTGCATTTTGAACCTTGACTATATAGAACATTGTTTAGAAAATTAAGATGACAAGCAAATTTAAGGTAGAATATGCGTAAAGTAATAATGGGATGTGCACCACATTAGAACTAGGACATTTTACCAGGACGTAAGTCATATTTGAAACATCGATGTTTTAAACATCGATGTTTTTTGGAGATGTTTTCATCGAAATCTTAAACGAATTTGTTCACTATCGAAGTATCGATGTTTTGCTAAAATTTGCCATCACTAGTGGCAAGTGGTGGAATGGATTTGATGACTAATCCACTACATACTTACTCGGTGATGCCCCAGCCAGCAAGCACAGTGGTGCCGTTGTGGTTGACCCCTGGAGCAGCTAACTTGACGGGCTTCACGTAGTCCGTGAAGACAAAGGGGCTCCGTCAGAAGCAGGACGGAAATATCGTCCGGGCTAAATCCGAATCTGCAAGACAAACAAAACAGGAATAAACACTCCATACGAGCAGTTTTCTTTTCTTTTGACTTCCTGGCTTGTCTTCTTTTCTTGTATTATCTAGTCTCATCTCGTATAATCTTTTCTTGTATAGTCTAGATTCCTCTCATCTCGTCTCGTCATGTCTCGGTTTGTTTCGTCTTCACTAGTCTTGTCTCGTCTTTACTCGTTTTGTTTCATCTAATCTCGCCTTGTTTCGCCTTGTCTCATCATTTCTTGTTGATGAATATTTTACTTATGAAAAAAGAACACAGAATGTCTCAGAAAAAAGTAACAAATTTCTAGGGCACATAGTGTGGTCAAAATAGATAATTTTGCCAATAAACTTATACTTGGGAATTGCATATAAGAAAATATATGCATTTATACAGGTGACTCACGCGACTTTTGCCTGTTTTCGGCTATCTCGTACGCACAGATGTTGTACCCGTATGTTGTCCCCGTGGGGGCATCAGAACGAGTACTGCCGACGTTGTGCGCACGAAACATCAGGGTCAAATTACATACATACAGATGGGTGCATAAGTATACTATATTTTCATATGTTCTAAGGTCGTTTTTCTATTCTTTCAGATATTCAGATAACCATGGCTGGTAATTTAAGACTTTTTCATACAATTGTTACCCATGACGCATGACAGCAGAGTAATGAAGAGTTCTAATTCCAGTAAGCTGGAGATTCACCCCACTATGCTTTATCAGTGCGTGATTTTCTTGACAACAAATTACTCAGTAGATAGGTGGATAGCTCGAAGAGGTCCATTTGAATGGTCATCACGATCACCGGACCTTACGCGAATGAACTTTTCTTTTGGAGTGTAATCAAAGATAGTCTTTGCTAGAAAACCACGCACTGTTCATGATCTGTGTCAATTCATTACAGAAGTATGTCAAAACATTCACAACAACAACAATAATAATATTATTATTATTATTAATAATAATAATAATAATAAGAAGAAGAAGAAGAAGGAGTATTACAGAAGAGTGAAACTGGTCCTGCAGTCCGCTCTCAACTCCAGGAATAAAATATCAGCAGTTTGGGCTGTGCCTGTAGTAGCCGAATACTGTTTCAGACTAGTGGACTGGACTGAGGCAGGAAATTCGCATCATGGATCGAAAAACCAGAAAACTTTTTATAATGCATCATGTTGCCCACCTTCGAGTTGAAGTACACAGACTTTACGTGTCACGTAAGGAAGGAGGAAGAGGCCTCAGACAAACTGAAGCCTCCTGGTACAATGAAATAGTCGGGATGGGAAAGTATGTAGTCAGCCATCAAGATGATTCACTAATGAGGCAGGTCATGAAATCTGACCGAAGAATGGGAAACAGTGGCATTGTAAGTGTAGCAAGAGGCATTGCGAAGAAGACTATGCAAGACTCGCAGAATGACAGAGACACTGATCTTCTAATGCTTCTTACTATGAAATGTGAGACACAAAAGATGTTAACGAAATCGTGAAGAAGACAAACCTCACCACGTACAATATTTGAAACGAATGGACAGGGTACAGATCAATAAGGATTAATCTTTTATGTGGCTCAAAAAGGGGAAGAATGAAGCCAGAATCGGAAGCACTTGTAAACAGCTACTCAAGATCAGGCCTTGAAAACACGACATTATGATAAAGTGGTTCTCAAAATTTACCAAGATGATAAACGTCGCATTTGGCCAGGAACAAGTAGAATCATTGATCATATTGTCTCGCTTGTCCAGATCCTAGCAAAGACCGAATAATTGAAAAGACACGACAGGGTGTGTAGCTACCTCCACTGGCAGATCTGTACCACCCTCGAAGTTCCCAACACATGCTCCAACTGGTACGGAACACTCACCAAAACAAGTGAACGTCTGTTGGATTGTGTACAATATTGTATGACCAACAAATCCAAACTGATCGCACGATAGCGGCAAACAAAACGGATATAGTCATCTGGGATTTGAAGAAAAATCGTGTCTACTTGTCGATGCTGCTGTACCTTGCGATCAAAACGTCGTTACCAAGGAGGCAGAGAAACGTCTTAAATACAAGAGTTTGGAAATCGAGATCAGCATCATGTGGAGCGTAAAAGCACAGGTCGTACCGACACTCATCTGAGCTCTGAAATTTGCTTCGCAAAATTTGTGTAAGAACTTGTCCAAACTCCCAGGTAATTCAAAAGACTGGTAAGTGGAAGGAATTGCGTTATTTGGAACAGCCCAAAGTTTGCGCAAAGTATTGTAGAGGTACCGACAGTCCCTAGATCTGCTCCTTAGGTAGCTGGTTGCAACCGGGAGTAGATATTATTTTCAGCCGACTCATAACATCTTTAGTCGTGATGAAGTGGAATAATAATAATAAATAATAATAATAATAATAATAATAATAAAAACCTCTTTGTCAAAAAGTGCTTGAGACAACAAACCAGACTATAGGAATGTGTAAATGCGGAAGACCGACAATTTTAGCACTTGAAATATTGCACTTAATTATAATTTGTGTCATCCCTATTGTGACTTCATAAATCTATTTTGTGTGATAATAATAATACATGCTGTATACCCATGTGTAAATGCAAATAAAAAGTTCGTTAAGTTCAGTTTTCCCGTATACGTTCATTGGCAAAAAGATCGGCTTCGACTTCTCTACCTGCCCTAGAAGTTTGTAACATCTATTCTGAGAGATTCTGTACACAAGAAGATTACATACATGTGGTCCCGGTAGTTAGGATGCGTAACAACGCTGGCTACTTTTCGCCGTTGTTCCGTACCTTCCTCGACCTTCAGATCATAGTCACCTGCAACAACCTGAAAAGAGGGAAAATAATAATTCTTATTTGATTGTTAATTATAAATTATTTAATTCACAGAAGAACAAATTATAATTTTATAATTATTAATAAGATTATTATTTTTCGTGAATCCTCAAATATTCTAAACAGCATCAGGAAAATCTTTGGGTCCTCCATCAGGCAAATAGTTTCGAGATTCCAATTGTTTATTAACACCTTGAGTGGTGTATGAATTATTTGGATTCAAACCATATCCCTCTTAGAGGGTCATATTTATCAAATAATACCAAATTACGACAATTTTTAGATATATTGTTTTATACTCTAAACATATGGTTTAATGTTTAATTAATTTAACCCAATTAATTAGCCAACACAACAGAGACGTGGCTCGTCTCTGAGACAATACAAGTATTTTAATATATTATAAAGCCAGTGAGGTCGTGGGCTATCCAAAAACATTCTTCTGCGCGTTGTTCTCCTTACCTCATAGTTATAAACAGGGTCAGTCATACAGTGCGCGGCAGTGAGGACAGTATGATGGCTTATGATGGAACCACCGCAAATGTGTTCACCGCCAATTTGCAGACTTACTATGTAAGGGAACTGTCCTGCGAATAGAAAAAAAAGAAACATACATGTGAGTTATATGAAAGATTGAGTTTCAAAAAAAATCTGCCTCCATTCCGCAATTTCGAGTTAAGCGAAAACGATTTCATTTTGGAGCAGAGGAAACAGTTACTAAACATATGGTATGGTATTTATTGTTCCTGTAAATAACATTTTATATTCTCAACATTAACTTTAAAAAAATATTTTTGCCTGTGAAAAGACAAACTTTATGCCGAAGCAAGTTTAAATTGAGTAGTTGCATAATTTTAAAACGAACAAAAAGACACTTGGTCGCTTTTCAAACCAAAATACTATTATGCCAGCAATGAAATAATTTATTCTTGTTTGAATTGTGATTGCAGCTGATTTTCCAATTGTGGTATTGACCGGCTTTGAAAATAAAGGAAAGAATTTTGAAATCAAAGAATATTTGTTATTGAATGAAAAAACACAATTTTTAAAAATTTGGTTTGTCAACTACACACTTCCTCCAGTACTGGCAAGTTTTCTTCTTTAGAATTTGCCGTTTAAAAATTCAGCTCTTGGGTTTTGTTTCTGGAATCAGTTTTTGAAGTGAGTGGTTGAAATGTTTAATCATTCTTCCTGTCTCCATTTATTTCTTCATATCAAAATGATAGCAATGAAGAATGTTCTTTCGTTCATTTTAGATTTTCATCCTCACACAACTAAGTTCAGTACTTTCAAAATTTCAGCAGGAAGCAAGTTACAATTAATTCTCGAAACATACATATTTTCTCACAAAAAGTTATAGATTCATTGACCGATTGCGAATATTTAAATAAAAAGGAAAAACTGCCTCAACTGCGTCATTAATGCACATTCATACTACAAACGAGAGGTTCACATTAGTATTCCAAGACGCTGGTCTGGAGGAAGATGTTTAGAAACAAGGGTAGAATGGAATGAGTCAGAAGAAAAGAGCAGCAAGTGAATGAAAAAGAGAGAAGAGCAAAACTTAAGAAGAGAAGAGTAAAGAAAGCAGAGTTAAGAGGAGAAGAAGATATGAGCAAAGAGCAAAAACGTGAGTAAGAATAGAGGGAATATGTTAGAAAGAGAAGAAAACGAGAAAAGCTAAGAGAAGAAGAAGAGAATAACACAAGAAATTCAGAAAAAGAGAAGATCAAGACAAATTAAGATATAAGAAGTTAATGTAAATCATGCTTATTATAAATTTTATTATTTATACAACTATTATGCCTGATAATATGAATCAAATTCACGAAAAATCCTATGACTATACCTAACAAATGCAATGGAATAAAGTAAAATTTCCTGCTTAAATAATAATTAATTATATATAAATAAAAAGTATACATCTCATTTTAATACTCGTCTAAGACTCACTGTGGATATTATTTTATTTGAATAAATTTAAAAAAGATAACAACTAAGGAAATAATGAAGAGCGAAACAAGAAGTATGAAAGAAAGAAGAAGCCTGGAAAGACAGACGAGCAGCTCATGACATCCCACTTACCTTTATACGCTGGCCTAGCTCCGACGCTGAGGTCGTGAGGGCGAGGGACAGAACGAAGGGGCAGCGGCAAATGGCGAACGAGGCCCAGCTTCCCTGGCCGTCTCGACGCCGCCTCCGCACCTCCCGCCCCTGCCACCACACACACAAATACACTCAATTAACACATAGACAATGCCTGGTTTACCTCGGGAAGGTTTCATGGTGGAAAGAGATGGGTGGACTCCTCCGGCGCGGCGTACCGACTTTTGCCCGTTCTGCGCAGCACCAGTTTGCGTTGCGAACCACGTGACCACAGCATGGGCACTTCGTTTGAATAGCCAGGCCACAAGCTGGGCGCCATGTTGCATGGAAAACGAGAAGCGTCGAGAAACATTGAAAGTGACATAATGTGACAATTTTCAACGGTACGACCGAATCAAAAATAAACACGAAGGCGTAAAAGATGCCATATTTAAAAGAAATGCGTCATGTATCTGTTTCAATGACTTGTAACAAGGAGATAATTTTGGTATCGGTCTGCAATTAAAATTTCTGCTAATATTGTGACGCAGACTGGTGCAATGAGGTCATTGGGTGAAGTCGGGTATGGTGTGCAAGAGTCCCCTGAGAGATTTCCATCCAATTAGAGGACTGAAAAATGGGATTAAGAAATGAGGTACGTTCTAAACACTGTGCATTTTCTGTGAAAATTTGTACTGTTGAAATGATAAATGTCTGTCTAGATTTTTTTTCGGAAAAACAGGTTTTGGGTAGCTTCTTTCTCCAAAAACCTGTGATTTGATGTTCTCGTATACGTGCATATACAGAATATGGAGTAATACTCGTAGGATAGAAAAATATATGTAATGCTGCGTAAAATCGATATCAAGATTTCAACGGATATACAAGTTTTGGGATTACCAAAACGTCTGTCTGTCCGACAGTATGTCCGTCTTGCGCGACTTCCGTATCTGTCCGATTGACCATCTGTACCCGTACACCTTTCTGAATAACAGTAGCATTCCATCTCTATACATGAAATTCTACAAAATGAATATTTCCCGATAACTCTGGCCCTGCTCGAGGTTTTACAAGTACTTTACACGAGGCCCTTAGGACATTATAAATATTTTCTGAAAGATCCCTCTGCATTTTGATTTAGTTTTTGATAGAATAGTGATATGAAATTCATGAAAACATTCGAATTTCTGAAAATCCAAATAATATAATGTAATATAATATAATATAATAATGTAATGTGATGTAATATAATAAAAATCATTTTAATAACTTTTCTAAATATTAGTTATTTTCGTTTAAGTTAAAGTCAAATCGTGACAATTTTTGAAAAGCTTAAAAACAATTTCTCAGGAACGGTTTCTCATTGTTCTTGTATTTTTGTGTGCCATTTTGATTCAAACTTTGTATTTTAAAAATTACACAGATTTCTTTGAAATATTTACATTAGATGTGTATTTTATAATTTTATGCATTTGTAATAAAAATAGCTTCAGATTTTGTAAAACGTTTCTCGAAATCTCAAAAATTTGGAAAAGTAAAACGTACTCTAAAGTGTGCACTTTCAGAAGCGTTAGAATGTCATTTCCTCAAAAACGACTAAAAATTCTCCCCTCAAAAGTTTTGTTTAAAAAGCGTTCGCTCTTCTATTATTTTCTCAAGATATTATTTCTCAATTAAAGGGGTGATATGAAGCGAAAATGTGAGCCATGCAGAAAAATTATAATAGAGGAAAGTATCCAAACTCGGGCCCTCATCTTGTTTTCGAATATTTTTTATCAAATTTTCCGTACAATTAAATCAAAATATTTAATATGCATACCTTAGTTATCCACATCTTAACATCTACTTGAAAAGATGGGTCAAGTAGTTAAAGAATAAACTAATTTTTCATAAACATTACAATTTGTGAATTTATAAAAAAAAGGTCTCGTAAAGTGAGCAGTCCCACAAAAGTTTTAAGAATGGGTAAAACTAAATGAAAAAACTGGAAATTTATTGAACTATGTATAATTTTACAAAATAACACCTTCTACGTAAGAAATTGTCTTCAATGTCTTGCACATAGTCTATATACTCAAGTGGGTTAAAAGTGACGTATATAAGCAAATTTTTCCGGCTCCGTTTGTTCTGCATGAGCCGAGAGTGAACACATCACTCATCCTACAGCTCTCTGAAAATGTACACTGCAAAACATGTTCTCCGCAACTTCTTCACTTGGGAGGGAAGATTTTCCTGACAGAATTTCGAATGTGGAAAGGCCAGAGGACATGTCGTTCGATTCCTCACGGAAGGTGGGATCTTACTTTTGGTTTTGTTTAACTGCAGAATTTTTTACAATATATCTCTTTTCTACTTCTCTGTGATTAAATTCTGAAATTGCCTCTTCACCTCTTTCTTCTTCCTGTCCTCTCGAACAGATTGGCTTCAGAGGACGATCTTGCTTTTCATTAGACTTCTAAGGTACCAAAATGCAAAATATCTTATTGTTTTTTATTTCACTACGCAAAAAAACTGGGAGCAGACGCTAGGAACCTTGGGGGCGGAGGGCTCGGGTTAGGCACTATCGTGTTTATATTTCAAATGCTAATAACCTTTTTACGAGGAAAGTTAAATAAATTACATTACCTTACATGAATAGCTTGTATGTCACCCTCGAAATAATGTAATGGTTAGAAGACTTACCGATGAAGTAGCAAAATCAGGCAGCTGAGAATAAGCATTTGAAAAAGCTTTGCTTTCTGCTGAAATTAATGACCAACTGAAAATGACCACTGTCCGCAAAAGTGAAAATACACTACCGCTTGACTGGGCCTCCAATTTGCAAAGAAGTACTATTTTAGTACGTTTCCAATAGCCAACATCAAAATAAACGTAGAGAAAACCGTTCTGATGGTGTTCAGAAAAGGCAGGAAAATAGCCAAAAGCGAACAAATAGCTATGGAATGAAATGCTAAAAAACGTCAGGATGTACAAATACCTAGGCATCACACTGGAGACAACCGGACTAACTTTTAGTTACCACATTAAATAGAGGGCAACCGCCTTTCCATTTTGCCTTTCCATTTGGTTGTGACTTCGTGTAATAAAAATTTCCTTGAGACATTAATGAGAAAGAATAGGACAGCCACAATGACAATTTGCATTGACACTGCAAAGAATATTTAATTCAGTATGCCTTTTAAGATATTTCACAGTATATGCAGTTTGCATCCATACTTGTATTATAAGGTTTCTCTAATTTCACGTTCACTTTTCAATATTTTGTCGCTAGTAATTATGTTGATACCAATATTAACTGACGCGACGTTTTCAGTAGTAACTGGCACTATTTTTGCAGTCAAGTGAAACCTCTCTTCATCAATGCCACAATGAGCACCAAAAAAAAAAAAAAAAATTTAAGGGCGAAAAAATCCTTCGTACGCCTTCCGCGGAGGGGAAGTAAAGCCGGCTGGCCCATGTTAGTAGATTTACTTGCATGTAAAAGATCCTCAAGCCTAAATGACGCCTCTGAGCTAAATTCAAATCGCCTGTTTCGTCGCCCGAGATAATACCTTCTTTCTCCGCTAGGTGAAAGGAGCGTAGCGAAATTTGCGTGGTCAGACGGAAGAGCGGGCCTGATGGCCCGAGTCTCGCCACGTAAAATAAGGCATTAACTTACTAACTAACTAACTAAACTTGGGCTCTGAACATACAAATCGTCGTGGTAACCGCAATAGGTCGCATGTCAAATCTACCGACGTTTTCAGGAGGTAGAAAACGTTTATCTACTCCCACTGCCTTAGCAGTTGCTTTCACAAAAGTTTCGGGTTTTCATTAGTCCGTCGTCTTACGACAAATTGTAACTACTATGGTTCTCTAGACTGATCACAATGGTTGTAATACACAAAAAATGATTTCTTTTTACACCCGACCTATTACAATTCATTACAATTACCATCAACGTGAAATCAACCAATTAACCTATAACAGTCACGTCTCCG
>JAHLJT010002630.1:85182858-85286989 GCA_031308135.1 Acheta domesticus
AAGTGAAAACACTTTCTGGTTGAAGAATAATGGACGAATGCGTATTTAAGGACATTGCGTAAATTTATAAAATCATAAGCACTAACCATGGAAGTCAAATAGTCAATCCCTACGATCCACAATTTGATTTGGGGTAATTTATCACTATGAAATAAGTAGAATTACTTGTTTATTCAAATTAGATAAGGTTAAAAAAAAAAAGATTGTTCAAAATTGTTCATTCTCAGTTAAAATTTTGTTTTCGCGAGGTTTTCACCATATCTATGGAGGGGATGATTGTTGGTGTTTGGAGTAATTTACTGCTAAAAAGTAGAAGTATAATCTGACTACCGTTACAACACTTAAAACACAACACTTACTGAAAACGACCGGGTCAGGGAAACAATTCTCTACGAAGCGTTTGAGGTTTTGTATTTTTGACAACACATCAGTTTAAGGACCCCCTCGTTTGATTATTTCGTGTTTCCGGACCTTTCAACAACTGTGGTCGTTATTCCCATAATTGTAGTGCAAATTCTGATCGCTGGAGGTGGCGATGTCTCTTCTCCCAGGTGTGGGGACAACCGGTTGCTGATCTATCCGTCGGCTCGCGGGTTTTCCCCCCAAAGCTACCTCCTATCAGTGAGGACCCATCAATCGGCACACGCTCTAAGCTTCTGACATATGTGGTAGTGTAGTGCATGTAAATGTGCGTAAGAGATGTGAGAAATGGACAAGGAAGAGGATGAGGGTGGGACAAGGAGGAAGAGGAAAAAAATTGCGAGCGGTCCGTGCCCGTTTGGTTTAGGGTACTGCTAACAAACGGGA
The DNA here is from genome assembly GCA_031308135.1 of Acheta domesticus. Taxonomy (NCBI): domain Eukaryota; kingdom Metazoa; phylum Arthropoda; class Insecta; order Orthoptera; family Gryllidae; genus Acheta; species Acheta domesticus. The sequence goes on from JAHLJT010002630.1 coordinate 85,183,666, forward strand.
AATGCTGATGCTGATCGAAGAAACCACGGGAAAACTACCGATCAGAGCAGCCGACCGCTAGAATTCTGCTCCAGACAGCGGCTTAATGCAACATAGCAATCTAGCTAGAGTCAAAAATCCTACCACGGTCGGGACTCGAATCCTAAACCTCCCTGTCAGAGGCACTACACTGACATCAGATGATGCACCTTAACCGGTACGCTTTACTTGTGATTCCGGCGGTGCGCAAAACAGAAGTTTCTCGCGGCGGGAAAAAAAAAAAATTCGGGAAAACAGATTTGTCATTGGTTCTCCTGTGAGAATAACCACTTAGGTTTTCTTCTTTGTTGCTCCCTCCCCAATGATCAGGGATTAGGTGCAGCTTCTTTTGAGTTACTCACTTTTAAAATAATTGAGGATCAAAGAAAATTATTAGCCGACCTGGAACGGCCGAGGTGGCTAAGTGAAGCCCGTGTACCGAGTCACGTCGGGTTTGTCTGAAGCGTCGCGTGTTTGAGTAGGGCCTTGGACATGTTGTTTATTTAGCTTCTCATGAATTTATTGCCGAGGAGGGCCTCGTCGGCGTTCCTGCTGACCTAGATCAAAGGAGCCCGCAAATGTGTTGTTGTGTGTTTTCATTAAACATTTCGAATATTGTTTGTTCGAATATGCTTCTATCAGGATCTAAAAGGTAACCGGCTGTTAATAAAAACCTTAGAAATAAAAATAAGAAAATTATGATCTTTTATTCTCGACAAGAGAGCACGACTCTCATCACCCCCCCCCACCTCTATCCATAAGTGTGCGAGAAACAAAGCATTGCCTTACTGGAGGCGTACCACAAGGTCCTGCCTGCAACCGTAACCTCATGGGAGCTACTTTGTTCAAAGTTTTACCCTGCCAAAACATAAAGAGAATTAATCTCTCCAATGAAATAATTTTTAGTGTTAAATTAATGCAAATTAGAAGAAAATAATGTTTTTATAGTCACTATTAAAAGCGGTTCTTTCATGGCTTGCATATCGTCTTAAAAGTTTTAACTATTAACACTAGTGATAAAAGTGATATGTTACTTAATTGTCCAGATGAATATGTGAATAACAACAAAGAAAACAAAAGACTTACGTGTGGACCGTATCAGCCACTGCTGGCCATAACATGTGATTGATTTGGGAACTTGAATAAAATAAACTGAATGCCGGTAAGGCAGTCTAAAAATAGTGCATGACACACGTGCTGAGTGTGATTTTATTTTGCTCAGAGGATTGCGCCACTAGTCCTTTGGCCTCGAGTCGCAACTATTCCTACTCGCAAAATAAAATATCACCTTTACCACTCGTGTCATAAATATCTCCTCCGATATTATTTCAGTAGTATACCTTCCCTTTGAAGCTCTCACACGCAACAAAAATATTTATAAATGAGGTCTCTAAAGAAAGAGAAATTCACAGAGACGTATCGAATTCCACGTTGACCTTAAAAATATGAAGGATTTGTCTAAAAAATTCAGCCTAATATCCACGTAAAATGCAACCGCAACGCACGTCAGGATTTAAAAAAATTATATCGTTAAATAACTCCTAAACGAAGCGTTCTAGACAGTAACATTCAAAACTACAATTTGAGGCAAAATTCCTCAATGAAACGTTCATTATATCGCAATCTTTTAGGATGAGATCTTCTTGATCAATTTCTATTACATTTTTTGCTGGTTCGACTCTTCTCAATGCCTGCCTCTCTCCCCACCTGCACAGAGCCTGTAAAATATGCAACTGTATGTGTATTACTAATTACTTGATATTCTATGCCACTGAATTATACTGGTCTACCTCTCTTGCTCAATAATAAAGTTAAATAAGAAGCTGCCCCCCCTTCTGGACCCCTTCTGGGAGCCGCCGTTACGTTACGCGTTTTCAGCGGAACGGTAGAGTGTTTCTGGGAACAGTATGGAATGATAAGTGTATACAAGATGTTCTTGTTTGCCAGAGTATTTACCTTGATGGGTAATCAGACACTTCGCTTCTCGTCTTTGTCTGTTGGCCTAGCATCGATTCTTAATCGCATTTCTCGGATTTAGTTACTTGTCAGCTGACTAAGTTGAATGACCGAATGACTTACGAACCTTGGCTATCATCTTCTGAAATGGAATTTCTCTTATCAGAGGGAAAAGCGACATGCCCATATCAATGATAACGGAGGAAACAAAAACTCAGAATTACTGATCATTTAAGTTTGGAACGGTAACGAAGTAGTTATTCGTCCTCACAGGAAATTAACCGGCCTGGCGATTCAGCAACTGCTATGTTTTACATAGGGCATACAATCGTTTTATAACACAATACTCTCTAACATCAAATACTGGTCTTTCGTATTGCTTTGTTTTGATAAGAAGAAGAAGAGCGTGACGAAGTCGGATAAGATTCGCGGACATAAACATTTCCCCGGTTAAGAGTAGTTTTATCGTGATTAAAATAGGGATAGGGAAATAGATGAATTCCAAAAAAGATGGAGCGTTACTTCAACAGACTGAGATCAACCTGCACAGTTGTCTCAGGGCAACAACGGTGCTAATGAAGCGATTATTACAGGGAGGTCCCCAGGGGAAGATTCAGCAATCAATTTGGGGCAGGAGGGTGCATCGTAGATTTTTGTTAAATAATAAACGTATTTGTTATTATATTGTATATAATTTGTGTGCAGTAGATGTTATTGATTCAAATACAATATTATTTTTTAAAATATTACGTATTTCGAACATAAAGAAATATTAAATCAATTTTGCCAAATGAAAGAAGAGATAAATGAAAAACTCTAGGCCATTTTGGAGGGGGGCCATGGCCCCTATGGACCCCCTGGATCCTCCACTTAGGTCAGGTTCGAGTCCCGAGCAGGAGGATTTTTCAACTCTAGCCGGCAGAACCGAAGTCGCAACGTCGAATTCAGCCACTGTCTGGAGAATTCCAGCGTCCGACATCTCTGATGGGATAGTTTTCCGTGGTTTGTCCGATCATTACCTCCGAGCAGCACCTAACCAACGGGCCACTGGCCCCGAGAGACATTTTCTTCCTCATCCTAGTTCACTTCTCCCTCTTAAAAGCTCTAAGTGACTATTCACTACACTGTCTCGCATGAGGGAAACCGTTCGCGTGTTTGGAACGTGTTTTTGTTGGAGTTGAGGCCCCCGCTGGGAGAGACCTGGAGCGGAAACCATGCTAGCCGACGTGTAGGTCAGAACTGGAATCTCCCGTTCCAGCGGGGGCAGGAAAATGGCCACCCCCAGAAGAAGATAACACGCACAACTCACGCGAACTGACAATTTCAGTTGCAGTTTGACAACGTCCGGAGAAACCCCAAGCAATTCAGGCCAGTTATTTTAATGAAGTCGATATTTTTTGTGTTCTCTCGCAACTAAACCCTCTCCCAATGAGATGGTAACCTCATGTCTCTGTCTCAATTGAAAGCGGGACCAAAAAAAAAAAAAAAAACCAGTCGTGCTACAACAGCACATACATTCTCGCATTATTATAACTTTTGCAATGTTTGAAAATTTTGAGAGTTGAATGTATATCAGATCTGCGCCCATTTTCATAAGCGTTTTTACACTCTCCGAGAATAAAATTAAATAGTAAAATTGGAGTGTATTTGAAAGAGATTTTTTAAAAAAATTTGCCTTTATTTTCATTCAAAATTACCAAAAAATATGGCACGTTTTTGAAAAAAATTCTTCATGACTTCATTTAAATTTTACTTTTGAAGAACTCAGTTTCAGAAAGAAAATATCTTTAATATTGTAATTGTAGATATCGAAAAACGTTTTTAACTTTTGCAACTGTCCAAAAATCGGAATATTCAACGAAAAGCAAACCTGAGCCATTTTTTGATGCCTTCTTTGTGAATTCAAGAAAACGATGGTGCCAATACTATTCAAGAAAAATATTGGTGCCGTTTTTTGAGAAAACTTTGAAAATGTTGAGGCTTTGCTTAAAGTACTCTCAGAAATCAAAATATCTATTAAAACTCAAGGCTCGCGATATTAGCAAGATCAATAGACATTAGCCAGATCAGTTGATGAATGTCAGTTCTGAAGCTCCTGATTATTATTTTATTTTTATTTGTCAAAAACAGTAAAAACTGTATATGACGTTTGGGGAAAGATTTACTTGCGCACATTTCTTGTCTTAAGGGTCAAAATTTAAAAAAAAAAACGAAAAAAAATAAATTTAGAAAATAATTATTTTAGAAAAATAAAAATATTTGAAAAATGTTTGTTCCCGAGTTATAGAAAATCAATTTCAACGGTAAATGAACTACAAGCAAAAGGAGTGCTCAACAAAACGTGCGCACAGTGAAGCTACTAACCTTCCAGTGGGCGCGCCTTGTTTACTCACAAAGCGGACGCATAGGAGCACTGCATGCCGCCTCGAGAAGACAGTATTTTCACCTCAAAAACTTCTATTATTTATTATTATTATTATTATATTATTATTATTATTATTATTATTATTAATAAGAAGGAAGCATAAAAACTCACAACTATTCATTACATTTTTTGAATGTAAATACATGTTATAAATCACAGAAATGTGGCTAGTTTTAGGTACAGAATAAGAAATAAAACATTGCTTCAGAAAACCTTATAAAACAAAATATAACAAAGAAAAACATTAACTAGAAAATTGTCATTAAATGGAAAAATTAATGAAATGAAACAGTCTACCTCTCCTTAAAAATGAGAAAAGCATCAATTGCTTTCCTCAAGCCGTTTCCAATAACTCAAGAAGATGCCTGATTTCTTCGTCTGTTTCAGCTTTTCAGGGAAGAAAAATAAGACTACAAGTAATAGGAAAAAAAATCAACAAAAAACAACTTTCAACTTCTTTGATTTTGCTTGTGATAAAAAATACATGCAAACGAAAAAATCTGAAAAGTAAAATGTTCTGTCTCGCAATTCGCCTGATGTTGATCAGAAAAATCACGAAAAACTACCGATCAGAGCAGTCTGCCACTACAATTCTCCAGACAGGGTCAGAATGAGATCTAGCTCTCTATCTAGTGTAGAACAATATAGTAAATGTCGGGACTTGAATCCCGGACCTCTCGATCAAAGGCACTACATTGTCATCAGTTGATGCCTTGAGCCTCCTAAGCCAGTGTTCGGGAAAATTAATTCGGGAAAACGTGCGGTAAATGATTGATTAGTGATTGCAGGGACAACAAATGCTAGGATCATTAGTCCTGTAAGTGTACTGTATATTTTAAGGCGGCAGGTGGCGGTGATCTTCCTTCGCTGAGTGGCGTAGATACGGTGCCGGCCTATGTCGGCTTGTGGCGATTTCCCCAACTAGATATCTCTCACCAGCGGGGGCAACGCCCCAAACAAGCTCTAAGCTCCTGGTCTGCCGACAAGTAAGGTAGTGTAGTGCTTGTACGTGTATGCGAGAGGTAATAACGGTATGAGGATTAAGGGCAAGGGAGTGGAAGGAAAGATCGCGTTCGGTCCGTGGCCCGTTTGTTAGGGTACTGCTTCGGTATTCACTAGGAATTGATCGGAAGAAACAACGGAAAATTACCGATCAGAGAAGGCGGCTGCTAGAATTGTCTTCGAGACAGCGGCTGTCTTCACATATTCGGCATTCGGCAGTGGCTCCACATATTCGGCATTCGCCGAACAGCGAGCTAATGCTCGCCCGATCCCGACCAGCTGATTTATTCGGCGAATGTTCGCCCCATTGATGTGTCCAAAAGACGACACGCGATGGGAGAGAGCGCGAGCGCCGCAATGTTCATCATTCGGCAAATAGCAAGCGACTCATCCACACTACTCGGGATTCGGCGAGCGGTTGCTTGCTGTTCGCCGAATAGCGAATGTGTGGAGCCGCCTTAAAAGACCGACCGACACTCGGCGGTTAGGGCGAGCGCGCCGAATGTTCGTCTCTCGGCAAGTAGCAAGCGACCCATCCACACTACTCGGGATTCGGCGAGCGGTTGCTCGCTGTTCGCCGATAGCGAATGTGTGGAGCCGCCTTAAAAGACGACACTCGGCGGTTAGGGCGAGCGCCGAATGTGTTCGTCTCTCGGCAAATAGCAAGCGACCCATCCACACTACCCGGGATTCGAGGTGAAGTGGTGAGTGGTTGCTCGCTGTTCGCCGAATAGCGAATGTGTGGAGCAGCCTTTACGGTAAACCTTTTGCTGTGTTATGGAGCGTGTGTGTGTGTGTTGCAGGTTGCAGCGCGGGGGGTGTGTGGGCGGCGCCGGGGCGGCCCCGAAAGATGTCGAAGATGTCGTCGTGCGCGATCTGCCTCTGCCTTCGCGCGAAGACGCCGTCGGTCGAGCGCACCAACTCAGCATTGGCGCCTCGCCGACATTGAAGGGTGCGTGGGAGGCCATGCGCTGCTCGATGGCCTTTCGAAGCTTCTTCTCCTTTCAAAAATTTCCTTTGCTCTCACCTCCAGTTTTTTTCTCCTCCTCGTAACTTCTGCACTTCCCTCCTTTTCTTAACTTCTCTTTCTCTTTTCTTTTTAACACTTCTGCTCATCTATTTTTTCTGCTTCTCTTCTTTTCTATCCCTTTCTTCTCTTCTTCTTGACGTCTGTTCTTCACTTATACTTCTCTTGTAAGCTTCTCCCCTCTCTTCTCTTCTTCTCCTTCAACACTGTTCTGCTCTTTTCTTCTTCTCTTAACTTCTTCTGTTCTTCCATTCTCTTTTGCTTCTCTTAGGGGCTTCTGATCTCTCTTTCTCCTCATCTTCATATCTAGTTCTCTCTTCTTCTTTTTCTGTTGCTCTTCCTTTCTAACTTCATCTGCACTTCTCTTTTATTCCCTTAACCTTTTCTACTGATTTTTCTTTTACTCTGCTCCTACTTTCACTTATCAAGTTCATTTTTTTCTTTTCTGTTGTTCTCTTCTTCTCTTTTTAAGTTCTGCTCTTCTCAACGACAGTATTCCTTTTTACTCCTCCTCTAATTTCTTCTCTTCTTCTCCTTTTGTAGTATTATAATATTATGTAACAAATGAAATATTAAGGCAAGGAATGAACGTTCAGACGCTGGACTACACAGAAATATTTTGCTCTTAACGAAAAATAGAATAGGAATGGATTAGATAATAGAGAGTCTCTAAAGATTTTTATGAAAAACAAAGTTGAATTGAATGTTTTAAAAATGTAAGTCATAGGATTCAGTGAAAGCGGGAGAAGGAGAAGTGTGAGAATTTCGATAGAAAGAAATAAAAACAGAAGTTGATGAAATAAAATATTTAGTGTTCTGGTTAATAGGTTAGAGGAGGGGGGTTGGATAAACCTGTTACTTAGACATGCTTAGATAAGCGCGTCAACAAATATAGTCATTATCCCTGTAAGTGTAGTGAATGTTTTATCCGAGGAGGCGGCTAGACCATGACATCTGGCGTCGATCTTCCACTTGCAGGAGTTTTTTCATCGCGGTATCACCCACCCAAAACGGGACATAATTCCAATTTTTTCGACGAAAATTTCCATATAGGTCGAAATTTTACTCTTCTATAATTTTCTTGACGTAATATTTCGATTCTACGATTAGGAAACCGAAAAATTGAGAAAAAAGTACTTTGGGAGGCGATGGATGGCAGTTGGTAAGAGGAGGGGGCAAGACAAAGCTAGGCTTTACCAAAGAAATAGTAACCTAAGTAGTACGAGAAAGTCTGCGCCATTCGGTTGCACCATCAATTGTTTTTGTACTGTATTTTGACGATCAAATTGTAATGTTCCGCGATGACTGTATTGCTTTGTGATGATTGATTATATTTTATGATAGTATTACACGTTTTTATTGTATGAAATAAATCCAACTCTGTTCTCAAAAGCTGATTAAAAATAACAACTATACTATAATACTAATAAATAAACATCATCATCATCATCAACAACAAGGATTAGACCGTTCGATCTGTTCCGTCTTATTGCTCAGCCATCTCTTTAAGGGTCTTCCTACACTTCTTTTTCCTTTTGGTGCATAATGAAGAATTATTTTACTTAGCGTTTGTTGTGGCATTCTCAGGACATGATCTTTCCATTTTTTCCCGATATTTCTTTATAATTCTACAGCTGGCTCAATGTTTAATTTCTTCTCGGATATCTACACTTCTTTTGTGGTCTAAAAGTGATATCCTGCCACAAAACGAAGAAATCTCATTTCTGCAGATTCAATTCTCGCAGCTGATCTGATGTTAATGTCCAGCTCTCGCTTCCATAAAGCAGTAATGGCAAGGCAATAACTTTGTAAAATCTAAGCAGAGTTTCCTTTTGCCACATTATGCTTTAGAGTTCGTTGTAATGTTCCACAGAAGTATGTGAAATTGTTCATTTTATTTCCTCATCTCTTGATTTAATATAATTAAAATGATATCCGAGATATTTAAATTCACTAATTTGTTCAATTATTGGCCATCTATAAACTATTTTTGCTCTTAAAGGTTCAAGTCCCTTAAATGCCATCACTTTGTTTTATTTGGTGAGATTTTCATTCCATATTCATTTGCAATCTGACTTGACTTATGAACTGCTATTTGAGTTTCATGTTCAGATTTCCTATTATAAACTGGTCGTCGGCAAAAAGTAATGTTGTGGTCTCGACATTATTAATCCTAAAAACCTCATTTAAAGTCATCAACCATTTTTTAACGATAACGTCCATATATATATATATATATATATATATATATTAAAAAAGCGTTGGCGAGAGCGGGCATCCCTGTCTTACTCCCTGGTTTATACAAGCTGATTCTGTTCCATTTCTAGCATTCGGATCTTGATTTTATTACTTCTGTATAATGATTGATTTGCTGTAATAAGATGAGAAGGGAGTCCAATATTTTTCAGGGTTCCCATAATAATCTTCTTTTAAGGCTGTCGAATGCCTTTACGTAATCAATAAAGACCATTTACTTTCAGAAATTATATTCAATGGAACTGTATCTCTTTCTTGATTATTTAAGTATTTTATAACTTTATATGCTTACTTTGATTTCCAAATAAGTCGTGTTCAATTTCGCTAACATATCTTTTCCAACTTTCTTGTTTTAGTTTACGGACTTCTCTTTTAACTAGAGCTGATTTTCTTTTATATTCCATCTATGATCATATCACCAGGAGATGAGAGAGTCTTTAAGTATGCTTCTTTTTTTTCTTCAATTAGTTGTTTGATATTATCATTCCAGAACCTTAGCCCTCTTTCGAAAATTTCTTTTTCCTTACTCCTATTGCTTCTGCTGCTGCCTGTGTTATAATTTCCTTAATATTTGCCCATTCTTCATTTATATTGTTACTTATAGGATTAATAAGGGTTTTCTTTTGTTGAGTCTACTCTGGTATAAAAGTCTTGAGCTATAATATTGTATTAAATAATAATCTAATAATCTTGTAAATAAACATAACAAATAGTACCAGAAAATCCGTTCCGCATCACTAGTTTTATATTTCACTACAGTCTAAATTACTACTATAAAATTATTAATTAACCCGTCACAAATTATGACAGAAAGTACGTTGAGAATTGCTAGTTTTAAATATCAAAATTGCCTAAATCGAATACTATGGACACGAACAAAGAATTCATACGTATATGACACCAAACATTTTTCTCGCTCTCGAACTCACGAAAACTGGAACGGTTTTGCAACTCATTTCTTCAACAAACCAACATGCATATATCTGTTTTTCTTTTTGCAGGGCAGTTTCCTTTCATCGTCAGCCTGCAGATTTATCGGCATCACGCTTGCGGGGGCTCGAATAACCCATCACACAGTCGTCACCGCCGCTCATTGCATCAGACATCCATTCTTTGTCTATGAGGTAGTAGTTCTGTGCACACACAAATACGTGTTATAACCTCTCTCACCCTCAACATATTAGGAGATTTAGCAGGGCGAAGCGTTATAGCCATCGACAGCAATATCTATATGAACCAATACATCAATATGAGGCGTTCAGAAGTCAAGCTGTCTAATTCCATGAAACGAAAATTTTCAGTGTGAACAGTTAAAGTGTCTTATCTATAAAAAGGCTATACAATTTCGACAATATTTTCGAATAAACTCATTCGTTTTTTACAATAAAGGGTATGTTTTTAAAAATCCCCCTTTCCCTCCCTTCCAACTGAAAGGTATTGACAAAATCTTAATGTACTGACATAATATTCTGAATGGTTTCTAAAGAAGTTATGTTATTAAACAAATACGGACAGAATGAAATATTTTTACTAGAAAAAGTTACCAGTATTATTGTAATTAAACAACACTTAACATGAAATTAAAATTACCTGAAATGCAAATAAAAATGTGTTCATTGTCTCTATTCTGCGTAAGTTATATAGTCGTCATCACTCACGTCAGTTTCTTCTTGAATGAATAGAAAACAGACTTCAAAAAGCCTATTACATCCTTCTGTTTTGCCATGGAGATCGTCTTGATGTTCTATTAAGAAGATCTTTTAAGACATTAGCTACACTTTCTAAAGGACATCTGCTTCGAGTTTTTTTTATATTAATCGTTCCAAATGGCACTTCTGGTAAGAATGTAGTTTAGTTTTCGTATATCTGATAGCAAATGGTTAAGCCTTCTCAATACAGATACATCTCATTGTCAGCCAGTTAACTGTTTCACCTTCAACACTTTTTTCCTCCTGGGGATACATTTTTCTGTTTTCTGTCGAATGGATGTCTTCATGATTCATTTCTGTGAGGAAATACTTATTTGTTTCTCTCACATTTCGTCCTTTCTTCTAAAAGTAAAGTAAGTAAAATCCCAAGTAAAATCTTTTCTGCTGCACAACTGTTTCTATACAATTCGAGACTATACCGAGCATCAAAAAGGAAAGTAGAATTAATTTTAACAATGATAGTTAATGATTTATTATCATTTGGACTGTATAATTCTAAAGAACCTGTAACAAGTATTGTACCACAGTTTCTGGGTTGATGGCCCCCATCTCGATCAGGTTTTTCGTCCAGTTTCCCTGACCTTTGAGCAAATGCTGAGATGGTCCCTGTTTTGCTTCTGGACATAAATGTAACTTCATTATTTGTGCACAGTCTTCTGAATTTCAGTGGGAAATATAGTTATTCAAATTATCGTTTTTCATATTATCGCGGCAAAAAGTATTATTCTTTCATGAAGAACATGAGGGTTCAGGGCAGGAATTTATAGCTAATTTACCTTTGAAAATATATTTTATTATATAGGAGCGAATATTTTGTCACACAAAACTCGAAAAAAAAACTCTCTTTTCTGTATTCAAAATTCGACTAGAATATGGTTTAGGATAGAGACCACAGAATTATGAAAAACGTGCACAAAATTCACTTCTCCCCATAGCTCGTCACCACGTAGTTTTTAACTGTTTTTGACGTAAATAAATAAACAAATAAATCCACCCGGACAGTCTTTTCTTACTTCAAAAAGGGGAAATGGAAAAGAGGACGTATGGTACCCCTACGTGGAATAGGGGGCTCCGATCTCACTTCCAGTTCGCTTTCCAGTTTGCGCTTGCGCAGAAGCTCAAAAATGCAGTCGATTGCTGCACTCCGTGCCGTGCCGTGCCATGCCAAAGCTTCCTATTTATCTCCAAGTAATCGAAAACGAATGGCTTGAGGCAGAAACAAGATGAGAACCACCTTCAGCAAGCCTCCAGCTATTGGTAAATGATAATATCCAGATTTTGGCGAAAGTATGGCTGATCTCTTTACTGTACAAGGATTGTTTATATTTATGAAGGGCTTGGAGTACTAACATGACAAGACACACTTCAACCAAAATCGAAATATTAACCAGGAGAGATGGCTCAGCGCATCAACCTGATGTCACTGCAGTCCCTCTGACCGGGAGGTCCTAGGTTCGAGTCCCGACGGTGGCAGGATTTTCGACACTAGCTTGTCAGCTAGGTCGAATTCAGGCGCTGTCTGAAGGAGAATTCTAGCGGCCGACTGCTCTGATCGGTAGTTTTCCGTGGTTTCTCCGATCAACACCAGGCGAATGCCGGAGCAGTACCCTAACAAACGGGCCACGGACCGCACGCGATCTTTCCTTCCTCTTCCTTGTCCTATCCTCTCCTCTTACACACACACTTACACTAACATGCACTACACTACCACACATGCCGGGAGACCGGTCGGGAGCTTACAGCTTGTCCCGGCTGGGCGGAGACATGTCTTGGAGACATGGCTTGTCCCGGCTGGGGCGGTGCCCCGCTGGTGGGAGATACCTGGTTGAGGGGAAACCCCGCTAGTCGGCGGTAGGTCGACGCCAGATCTCGCTATCCAGCGGGGAAAAGATCATCGCCACCTCCCGAGAAAAACACTAATGACCAAAGTAGTTGACGCGCCCGGAAACACGAATCAATCAATCAATCGAAATATTAACAATTCCTAACCGCGGGAGGCATGCTGTGGCTGGTAAACTATTTCCTTATTGCCGTACGGCCTTCATTTGCATTTATGAGTAGAAATGAATAGCACATCGCATGCAACTTCAGTTGCTTCATAGTCGTTGCCTCCGCTTGGGAGGCTCTAAGTTTCGATCCAGTTGGTGGTATATTTTCGAGACTACCTAAATAACTAACTAGAGTTCAGCCAATGTCTGAAGAGAAATTGTAGGGGGCCAGCTGTTTGGTAGTATGCCATCAATTGCATTTATAAGCAAACACGAATTGCACGCCGCATCTAACTTGAGTGGCATTGTTGCGGACAGCGTCGCTAGCTGAATTTCTGAACTACCCTCTGATTCGATGGTCTGGTGGTGGTGATGAGGGTCTGAACTACCCTCTGATTCGATGGTGTAACGGTTAGCGTACCGGACTGTCATACCCAAGTTCGCGGGTTCAAACCCAATCGAAGCTGTCGAAGCCGATTTTTAAGGGCGAAAAAATCCTTCGTACGCCTTCCTTCGGAGGGGAAGTAAAGCCGTCTGTCCCATGTTAGTAGATTTACTTGCATGTAAAAGATCCTCAAGCTAAATTCAAATCGCCTCTGAGCTAAATTCAAATCGCCTGTTCCGTCACCCGAGATAATACCTTCTCTCGGTGGTCCTTTTCTAGGTGGTGAAAGGAGCGTAGTGAAATTTGCGTGGTCAGACGGAAGAGCGGGCCTCATGGCCCCGAGTCTCGCCACGTAAAATAAGGCTCTAACTAACTAACTAACCCTCCGTGAAGTCACGGAGGTTAAGCGAATTCGAGACTTCGCGGGTTCCTGGTTGGGTGACCGTCTAGGAACCCCGGGATCCATCGCCGCCGACCCCCTGGCCGAAGGGATAAAAGGCGTGGACGAGGCTTGACAATGAAAATAACGGAGGATTACGTCAAGGCAGGCGCTCAACGCCCAAAAACGGGTACAGAGACGCGTTGCGTTAACAAAGATGAAACAAAAAACAAACAAACAAACAATCCTGCTTTGGAGATTCTCAGTTTCGAACGTGGCGGTGGCAGATTTTCGAGACTAAATATAATTCAACCGCTTTTTGACGAAGAATTGTAGTGTCCGGGTGCCCTGATTGGTAGTTTACCGTGATATTCCTATCAATACCAGGCGAATGCCGGGGCACTTCCTTAAAAAATGGGCCATGGACGCTCGCTATTTTCCCTTCCTACTCCTTACCCCATCCCCTTACACATAAACACACTTCCAAGCACTACAACAGCGCACATGTCGGTAGACCAGTATGGTGTACTTGTTCCGGCTGAGGCGGTGCCCCGTTTGCGCGGATAAATCAATGTGCACATCGACACCGGATGTCATATTCCAATGGGGGAAGAGTACGCCACCTCCCGACGATAACATTCACTAAACGTACGAGGCTAAATACTATAGTTATTGATAATAGATTATTGATAATTGACAATGTGAAATAATCAATTTATTGTCTATTATTTGCATCTAACCGCCACTGAAACCACGCATATAACCCAACAAGAATACGCTCATTGTTTTTAATAATAGATTATTTAATGTGAATATTTTACTCGTGCACTTCACATTTTATATGTAACTATCCGGAAGGGAATCCGGCAGACGTTCTTCCCTTCGTCTCCATCTGTCTCCCCCTCCCTTCTTTGAATGGACGTTTGTTTGAAGCTTTTGGCCTCGAAATTTTAGTTTTCAATGCTCTAGAACGCTTCATTTAGGAGTTATTCAACGATATAAATTAAAAAACGCTACTGACTGTTGCGGGTTGCATTTGACATGAATATTTAGTTTTGTTCTACACCGCTACCTAGTGGTATGTTACTGACGCAAAAATAGATAAAAATAATCTTTGAAGCTGGTTGTATATCGTGTCAAAATTTGAGCTGAATCGATGCAAAACTTTTTGAGATTTTGAAGGGGTACACATAACATAACATAATATAACATTTTTATTATATAGAGATTATCCTGACGAGCAACGTGACTTTCTGATTCTATCTATAAAGAATTCCTGGGTTCTCGAAGTTGTATCGTTAAGTTTGAGAAACTGGAGAAAGATAGAACCATGGGTTTTTGAATATTATTACGTGTGGTTTAAGGAGGAGCTACCAGAAAAAAAAGGTTGGCTAGAACTCCCTACACGCAATAAAAAATCAAAATTCTATTTATTTTTTATTGCTATATGACAATTTTAAATTAACCGGAAATTAGCTTTTGTTATACTTCTAGTTAAACATTTTTGACAAATAAATTATTGTGGATCAGAGTCACAGATACAATAAATAACTACATAAAGGTAGATTAATCACGTTACTGAAAAGTAACCGATTGTTGACTATTCACAAAATCCGATAGATTTCTGACAATACAGTGAACCTAATCTTCGTTAAAGACGCTATTAGATTTCGAGAACGCAAAGTGTATAGACAATGTAATAAATATCAGGAGTAACTAAATTAAATTTTTCGATGAGAATAATAGACAATAATAACAAATACCCCAAACTTTCATGTGGGTCTCTTGTGGGTCTTCCTACAAGCGCTACTATGCTCGCACTTTTTCTTGATCCTCCAGCCCCCTAGTTCTCGTTCAGCCCGGCACAGCACGGCTCGACAGAAAACATGAGCTCCACTCGAAACGTCACGGCTCAGTTCGCAGAGCTGGTCACCTACTTCCTTACAATTCGGACTTCTCAGTTTTCGCTCTCTCTTTCTAACGACCTCTGCGTACCGTGCACCTTCTCGTTACTCAACAATTTCTACAATTATTCATTATTTCTTCAGAATTAAAAAAAAAACTTGAGTTGTTTCTCATTGCTATTTAGTCCAAGACGCGCTTTTACGCCGAGTTTTCTGTGGATGTTGACGTGCACTGCCGTGACGTAAACAGAACCTGCCTCCCCTCGCAGCCCCCGCTGTGGAGTATCAAGAAAAAGTGTGCGTATAGTACATGGTCCCCTAGAGGACCACGAACCTAAGTTTGAGAACATATAACTGTTAAATAATAGTTAAGTGCGAGTGGAAAAGTGACATTTTATTTTGCGAGTAGGAGATCATAGGTCGATAGATCCGGTACTGGTGCAATACTACGAGCACTGACTTTCGTTTTATTTTAAAGGGTATAAACCACTTATTGATATATTAAAGTAATTTTTACATTCCCGTATACGTACGTATATAAGTAGTATAGGGAAAGTTATGCGATGCTGCGCGAAAAAACGGCGGATTTTCGGCAGAAAAAATTCATTGCCGGGCCTTGATAACGAAAAGGTCGATAAATCCAGTTGCTCAATTAAGAAAAAATCCTCTAAAACATGGTTTAGCCCGAATTCTTGTTTGTGATCGTTGATACCGAAAAACCAATTGAAAGCAAAACGCCCGTCTGTCCGTGAACGCTAGCGAGTAAACCGTTCAGCCGATTTTCTCCAAAATTGATATACCCCAATCGATCTGACGGATTTCGTGGACCCTTGAATTTGAAACCGTTATTTATTTTGGGGGGAATACATTAATGAAGCCACTGGGACATTTTCAAAATTTTCAAAAATATGGCGCCAACAATTTTGACTAAATTTTGCTGTTGGATAGTCTGAAGGTCGTTGTGGTGCAGGTCTCATGTTGGTTGAAAACTAATTTTTCGAAATTTGAAAAGATTCAAAAATTTTCGGGGTCATTCTACAACGACAATTATAAAGATAACCTTTTTTCTTAATGAAATTTATTCGTAAAAAAAACATCTTCAAATAAGGTCATGTTCAATTGTTCAAGAACATGAGCATTTTTCCGAAATTTTGTGTCAAATTGGCAATATTTTTATTTTCTTAAACCATTTTCTTAAAAAACGCACAATTTTTTTTATTAAATTGGGACCTTGGATATCGAAAAGGAAGCTTAAGAGAATGGTGCAAATTTTATGTTCGTTAAAATGCCTGATTTTGCAAAAAATTATAAAGTTTTTGGCGTCTTCCTACGACTACAATTGTGAAGATACAATTTTTTTCGTTATGAAATATGCTCATTGAAAACAGATCTTCAAATAAGGTCACGAAATTATTTTCAAAATGTGCGTATTTGTGGAGTAATTGGGCTTCAAAATTAGTCGCTTGCTCCCCTAAGAGAACTTAAACCCAAGATAATTTTAAAATTGCTAAATATTTGTTTGTAAATGTGAAATAATCATATTTTACTTATTTTATAGTTTCCAGTTGCTTGACAATGTTCTAAATTCACCATTAATTCGTAGTGTCTCAGTGCTATTCTTTAAATGACTGTTCTCTGTCTTATTACGCCAAAAACATTTATTTCAATACCATATTTTCCTATGTGATCATATACTATCAATTTTTTGTTTTCGTTTTTAATTTGTGACTCGAAAAACTTAAATTATAATTTTCTGCTGCATCCTAAAATTTCAGTACTATTTTCAGAAATTCGCCGAAATTCCTATTTACAGCCTCCTAATTTCCAATACGACAACTCACCAGTTTCAGTCGAAATACTTGAAAATATCAATTTGCTTTACTGATAACGTCAGAACTCGTAATATGCATTTCACGAAAATTATGAAAGCAACGTAACCCGTGGTCCGGTTTTGATAAAATAAACTCCAGAATTCTTCTTTATTCGTGCGTTATCTAATTCTGATGCACAAATACATTTTTCATGGCATTTGAGCAAACAAAAAGTACTGTTGATGCGCGACATGGCCGTCGTTTGTTTACTTTATACTCTGTTCAACAACATAATACCCGTTTTGGTATACTCTATTCCACTTCATCACGTCTTTTTATTAATATTTTCAATAATGTTTTCAATGACCCAGGAATGATCCTGGATCATTACAATATTATAGTGTATCAAACTTTCAAAGAATATAAAACAATTCTGCAGAAAGAGCAAAGATTTTGAGAACTGAAAAATAACAAGAATTTTCAAAACTTAAGGATTTATTTTATATTTTTACACAATAAACACGTTTATGTTTCTCGACGTTAAAGAGTACATTTTACTATTTTAAATGGTTTTACATTTTACTATTTTAAATGTCATCAAACTTACTTTTATGTCTTTACTCGTATCCCTGTGTAATTAAATGTTACAAAATTATAATGCATTTTACAATAAAGGTAGCTCATATGAAAGCTTATGCACATAAATCATTGCAATATAATTGACCAGGTAAATTTTGGATTCATTTTATTAATTCTTTTAAATAAAACTAGTTGAATTGCTGATGAATGTATCTAGAAGTCTTGTAAGCAAAGCATCAGTTTAAGCTGGCATAAGTTTTCTTGGAAAAGACTAACATTTTTTCACGAAGATTAATAAATAGTATACTAATGTGTATAGTTCCTTTTATTAATTAATATATTTAATGTAAACAAATTAAAAGCTTTGTGAGTTAAAGTGCTTAAAATGTCTTCTAATAAAATTTTGCGAAAACTTAAAAGGTTTCTATAAAGAAAAGCATAACATATTTAATTTACAGTAGCCCTTAAACGCCATTTTCTTAAAAACGGCTCCAATTTTTTCAAAGAAAATTGGCAATTAGGGTGAGGTGAACAATATTTCCATTCTATCAAGCAACCGACAAATTAAGAAAATGTCAAAAAATGTACATTGGGTGGCGATAGATGGCAGCTGGCAAGAGTACGTATGTCGCAAGTCCGAATAGCTAGCCGACACCAAAGGAAATAGAAAGCTAATACAGGAAAGTCTGTGCTATTCTGTAACACCGCTAGTTAGCTGAGGTGATCAGACGAAAGTAGTTTGTTTTCTTTGTTGCAGTAACAGTGCAACGGGATTTCCTATCTTCCCTGTTTACTCCCCAAAATTGGGTTGCCAATGCAACGGATTCCTTACTTACTCACTTACTTTTAATACCAAAAACATTATTATAAATCCCGGCGTTGCATAGATTTATTGGGTCGTGGGCTGTGGATGCCTCCATACGGACCTAGCTGAAAACAACATTTAATACAACAGCATGCACAGGGAAACAAAATACTGAAATAAGAACACTGGGTTTCTTTTCAAAACATGAAAATAAGAACATTAATTCGGTTATTCTTTCTAGCTGCGGCAACAATGTAACTAGTGACATCAGCTAAAGCTTGGCATAATTGTTATGTTTCCATTTTTTTAATAACTCACAATTAGTTGTAATACCAAAACATAATTAACCTCAATCAGCTGATCGTAAATCAATACCAAAGAGGAATTCCTTTTATGCCAAATGAATTTAATATTATTCTAAAAATTTCCGCACGTACGTATTTATTCTTACAACAATGCAAAAATGAAAATTTATTAACTTTATACAATACTGACTGAATGGTTCTTATTTTGTATTAACTTTACTTTGAATTCGCAAATTCTCTAGTTTCCATTAATGTTTATATCGTTTCTGGGTGTCGCGAAATCAGATTTGGTTCAATTAGTAGCGTCGCGAGTGTTCGCAGATGCGCCACTTTCCTGTTTGTTGTGAAAAGCAGCGCCGTTGCCAGTTCGGTTGATTTGCACGCGTCCACTCGCGTGCACCGCCGTCTTGCACGTCGATGTCTTGCACGGGCCGGTCTTCCTCAAAATAAACTCCTCCAGAATTTTTTTAATAAAATTGTTAAAACATTTCCGTCGAAAAATCACAGAGAAAATATACTTCTTCTTTCTTCTTTGAAAGAAAACAGTACCGCCTCACAAATGTTCACGTTTATCAACTGCTCAACCCAGCACCAAGAAAATGTCTAAGTCCGAATAATTAAAATTTTATCAATCTGACGGACATGGATTCGATGTTGCCTCGACAACTCAACAAACCGAACTGTCTTCCAAAATCGCGTCCGATTTAACATGATACCTCTGTTTTTAAAAAATGCCGGCGAACTTCCTTTCGCTTTTTTTTTCATTGTCGTCACCGTAAAATTTTGTAAAATGTCTAATATTTGATGTTTTGAACTGGTTTCGGGTTCATTCGTTCCAGTTTGTGCCCAATGTCAGGATTATTTTGTCGAAACTGCCGTTTTCAAGATATTTCGGGCCGAAAATCACGAATTTCCCTCTCGACATTCTACAACACTTCGTCGCTTGTTTTATCATATCATCCTCTTTAATATTTATTATTTCCACCTTCCAGTGTTCTATAAATTATTAAACCTAGTTATAAATTTTGCTGAGCTCATCTTACGATGACTCCCATCGTCTCTCGTTGTTTATTTAGCGTTTCTTTTCGAAATCTTAATAATTCATGGTGTGATGCTTTGGAATGTTCGAGTAGCTTTTTCCCGAACTCGTTTTCTTGCAATATTAAGAGAACCCGTCAACCGATCACGTTCAAATAAACTTTATAATGTTCCTTTAATTTTCCTTCATCTACCAAAATGGTCACCGTTTCTGTCCAATTTTACAGAACCCCGAAAATTCCAAAATTGTCAAATCCATTTTCTACAACGCGATGCTCTTTTGTCGTGTTTATATCGATTTCTGCCGCACTTTGTTTACATAACAGACTATAGATGGTGAATTATTTATTCCATGTCCACACTTGTTTCTGGGAAATGTCTCGAATACTAGAATTATTACAACAGAATTATCTAAACACTTGAGCATCGTCTCACTTTAAGCACTAGTGATAAAACGTGAACTTTTAGCACGCTCTACATTCCACTAAAGAAACGTTTTGACTAATGGCGTTCCAAAACGGAAATCTTGAAATGACAACACTTAATATTAAATAAATTAAATTGTACTCTTCAATTCATTAAAATGAAATATTAGAACGGGGTTTTGATTTTGATAGTA
This sequence comes from Acheta domesticus, assembly GCA_031308135.1. Taxonomy (NCBI): domain Eukaryota; kingdom Metazoa; phylum Arthropoda; class Insecta; order Orthoptera; family Gryllidae; genus Acheta; species Acheta domesticus. The sequence continues at coordinate 85,203,872 of JAHLJT010002630.1, forward strand.
TTCCCTTAGTAAATTAAATCTTTTATTAACAAAGAATCATTCAAAGTTGATAATATGCAAGAAAACACAACAATATGGGTAAAATAATACTGGAAGCATTTTTACTAATTGGACCCTTCTCTAACAAATGCCTGATGAAGGACCAAACACTCATTCTTGGACAAATGCAGATTTCCATCTGTATTTAGAATTCAATTTCTATGTAGGTAAGAGTAGGGATATCAAAATTTCAGAAAACTTGCTCAGAGTACACTTCTCTCCGTAATACGTCACATACAGTTGTAACGGTTTCTGACGTTAAATAAATAAAACACACCGCGTTTGCTTAATTATTTACCGTGGATGGCTTCACTGTTTGGAAGGCAGTTGGATGATTATATTGGTAATATATGGGAAAATTTAATTTAATTCTGTTAATACATAAATATTTACCATTCGCATGACAAAATAATAGTCTGTTCCCCTTCGCAGGTTGTTGCTGGTGATTACAACCTGAAGGTTTTCGAGGGAACAGAACAACGTCGGACAGTGGTTCGCTATGCTAGACATCGTAACTACACCAGCTTCTCGTATGTATTCATAACTAATTTTTTAAGAATGAAAATTCATTGCCTCAATAATTCACTCTTGTCAGTATCATCTATTTAACTGGATATTGGTGTCACCCAGAAGGTTTATGTGCCGTTAATTCTATTGTAACTTCACTACATGGAGCTGTAGAACAAAACTAAATATTTACATCAAATAGCAACCCACAACCTGCATGTTGAATCTATTTCTTTAAATAACTCCTAAACAATGCGTTTTAGTGCTTTAATTAATTAATTAATTTACCCTTTGCACCTAAGTGCTGCAGGATTATCCTGCTTAGGGTTAGAGGAGGTTAGGACTCCTCTTTCAGCCATTTTTCCGGTTTATCCCCACTTACAAGGCCCTCTGTACAGAAGAATGTAACGGGTATTCGTAGATGTTCGTTCTAGTCGTTTTAGTGCTTTAAAAACTAAAATTTTGAGGCCAAAGGCCTCACATCGTAATCTCAGGATGAGTTTGGATCTTCTTGAACATTCTATTTCATTTTTGCTGGTCCGGTGCTTCCCGATATTACCTCACTTGCTCAGAGACGTGCAGAATCTGCAATTGAATGTGAATGAGAGGGACAGAGAGCGGCAGAGACAGAGACAGACAGGGGAAGGGTGAAGGAAGGAGGGAGGGAGAGAGAGAGAGAGAGAGAGACGAAGGCGCGACGTATGAAATGTTTGCTCTCTGCTCTTAATTAGCCTCAAAGAATTGTTATAAATGATTGAATTCCAAGTAAGGCGCCAAATTTGAATTAATTTGGCCGCCTGTCACTAGCGGAATGCAATGGATGTTTCTTATGGGTGTGTCGTAGGTGGTTGTGATTGTTGACGATGTGTTCGTGAGATAGGATATTGTGTCCACGAGGTTGGTTGGGGAGGTTGCTGGTCGGGCATCAGAGCAACGGGGATCGCGCCGTGACGTGATGAAACTGATATTTCCAGACCCTGTAGAGATTACCTTGGCAGGCATTAAGAGTTTGGAGATATTTGATCATTTGCCCAGCAACATTTACCCTCCTCACTCTCCAGAGCTCTTCCCTGACTAGGAGGCGGGTGTTAGCAAAGAGAAAGGCGTGGCCAATTAATCCATGCGTGGATGGCTATTTGTATTATTTATATTAGGATGGATGCCTCTTATTTGTTTTATTATTCTTGTAAATACTATTACTCCTGCACCTTGGGAGACCATTGTCTTATTGGCCGATGCTTTCTTCGCATTGTCCGATCGTCCGGTTAACTGGCTGACGGGTAGAGGGGAATCTGGTTGTATATAAACCCAGTCAATCTTCGCGCAATTCGCCCCAAGGGACCTCTTGACCTCAAGGCCGTCAGCATGGCATCCGATAGGTTGGCATCTTTGCCTGGGACGCGGCGACTCCCAGTCAACCAATTATATAAGAACTACAACTTCTCCAATTATGGAATTAACATAAAACATCGCATTACATTCATGTCCTACAGATGAAGTGTTCTAATAATTTGCTCATTGTTGTTTTCTGTGGATTGCAGAACCGTTGGGTTTAGTCCAAACGATATTGCAATTCTGTACGTGGACAGTCCTTTCTTCTTCAACAACTACGTGAAGTCCATCAAGCTGGCATACCCGGGGTCCATCCCGACAGGCAACGCTGTCTTGTCTGGCTGGGGCCTCACCAAGTAAGTGTGCATTACATTTATTATTAACCTATGTACCCGACAATGCTTCGTTTTGCAGTGTATTACACTTCACACGCTATTGATCACGTAATGGTTTATCACGTTCTACGCTACGCTTAAAACTTTCACATGAGTATAGGTTTGTTCCGTGGCCTGATATGATCATGGTTGACAAGTATCCTATTGTTAAAACGTTCTCCCTCAAGTGTAGACATCACATTAACGGTGTATCATTAATGGAGAAAAAACGAAAAATCCCGCAAAATGAACTTTACGTCGTATTAAAGAGTGCAATTAGCACTATCCACTCGAAAAATATGAAGAAAAATTTGGAGCCATTTATGAGAAAATGGCGTTTGAGCGTTTCTAAAAATTAAAAGTTTTTGGAATTAATTTTCAAATTTATTCAAGATTTCAAAAATTGTCAAAGGCAAACTGTTCCAGTCTCTAATGTGTCAGGCACACACTTCATTTACAGGTGGACACATGCGAAGTAGCAGTGACACTCTTGGGAAATCAGACAAATAAAATTACGAACCTCCCCCCTCAGCAATAGGATTGCTTTACCTTGTTTTGTCACAGAATATATTGCTGTGAATCTAATTTGTGCAATGCTTTAAATTAATTCGGGATTATTTTGCAGTTGATTTTCCCTTTTGATAATTTTTTTGTGAATAGTGCTAAATGTTTTCTTTCTTTTTGGTTTGTTTATTTTCTTTGAGTGTCTATGATATTGTCATTCTGTATTTGGTTTGCTTTCAACGCGTATCCAATTATATATGGGTCTGTGGTCACAAATTTGTGTTTTTTTTTATCTTCAAAAGAGTCATGACCCCACGAGATTCCCCCACAACCGACATACACGTTCGGTTACAATATAATGAATAAAAACACACATTCAAAAATATGTTTTTTAAGAGACACGATAGAGATCTTAATATGTTAGGGATGACAAATCCTAAAAAAGATATTTATTAAAATTGTTCAATCTCTTGAAATACTATACGGCCGAACAAGAAAATAAAATGAAAAAAAGTTCCATATCAAGTTAGAGAATATTTTCATTTTAAATATAATTCCTAATATTTCCATTGCATTTCGTAACTACTTACATTATTTCTCATCCCACTTATAATTTCCATTACTAATCATAATTGTCCGTTCTGACAAACTCGTTTAACAATGTATTTACTATATTGACCACTTTAGTGGAATTGATCGTGAAGAATTACTGGGTCGCGGTTTTACTTTAGCCGATGGAGAAAACAACTAGTGGTACTACAGAATGGCACAGATATTCCCGTATTAGTTTCCTATTACCTTTGATCTCCGACAGGAATTCGGGCTTGACACATACTCTTCCCACCTGCCATCTATCGCCGCCCAAATTACTTTTTCTAAAACACTTTCTTAATTTTTCGGTTTCTTAATAGTAGAACGGAAATATTATTTTAAAATATTAAAGAACAGTGAAACCCCCTCCAACTGGCAATTTTCTTTAAAAAAATTAGGACCGTCTTTTAGAGAATGGCATTTAAGCGCTACAAAATGCGAAATTTGAAGCTCGTTTTCACAGGAATCTTTTGCGTTTTTAAAAAATTTTATTTGAAGTCATTTAAAGGACTATAACTCACAAATATAATATTTACAAATTGTAGGAAACATGCATATTAAGGGGTGAGAAATCTTTCAAAATAAATTACATTAGTTTCATTTTTGAAAGAAAAAAAATGAACTTCACTTCATATTATCGAGTACAATTAGCACTATCCGTTCCATTTTTGAGAGAATTTTTGAAAAAATGGCGTTTGAGTGTTTCTGAAAATGCCGAGTTTTGAGCTAGTTTTTACATAAAACGGTTGAGTTTTCCAGAAATATTTTTTGACATTATTTGACGCACATGCACCCATAAATACAATAATGTGAAAAAATCGCCGCTAATCTAAATATTCACGACGTGAGATACAAGTAAAAAGAAGTATATATTTGTAATTTTTGAAAAAGAATGGGGAGCAATATGGCGTTTGTCATCTCACAGAGTACAGAAAAAATTTAAAGAAAAAATTTGTAGCCGTTTTTTAGAAAATCTTGTTTTTTTATTTTTTTAAATTGCACGTATTGCACGCAATATTGCGCGAAAATTACTAAAATTTTAAAAAATGTATATGACTTTCATGGAAGACCTCACTTTGGAGAACAAATTATATTTGGAGGAAAAATCTCTATCTTCAATTTTGTAGTTTTAGGAAGACGACGAAAAATTTCAAACTTTTGCAATTTTCCCAAATTCAGAGTTAACCGTGAAAATAGGGCTTATGCCACCTTTATAAGTGTATTTTACTCAATTCTTACAAGAAATTTAAAGAAAATTAAATTTGGAGCAGTTTTTGAGAAAATTTTGAAAATGTCCGGGGGACTTTCTGTAAAGTACCCCCAAAAAATTAATGAATATTTTTTAAAATCTCAGAGATTTGAGTCAGGTCAGATAGACAGGAGTTTTTTCAATTTGAAAAAAGCGTACCCATAGTTTAAGCGCTTAATAGCTTAAGTTTAGTGTTGTTCACGTACACCGGACAGACTGACGGACGGACGGACGTTTTGCTTTCAATTGTTTTTTCGGTATCAAGGACCCACAAATGAGGGATTCTGGCTACACCACGTGTTAGGAATTTTCTTCTTAATTTAGCAACTGGATTTATCCGATTTTTCGTCATCACGGCCCGGCAATGAATTTTTTCTGCCGAAAATTCGTCGTTTCTTCGCGCAGCATTACATAACTTTCCCTAGACTTCGTATATTACTCCGAATATACGTATGTTTACGGGAAAGTAAAAAGGTCTAACAATGTTGGGGAAGTAAAGTATGCTAGGTAAAAATTGTAAAAATTTCGAAGATATGAGTTAGATTCATGGCGTAAGTAATAAACTGATGCGTTATGCATGACTTCGTTACACAAACTACGAACAAGCGTTTGAGACAGATCCTCACCGACAAAATCAAAACATCTACCCCAGACATGGCTGTAAGGTGAGATGAGTTGAGGTGAAATGATGTGAGTTGAGATAACGTGAGCATGTGATGCATTTAAGTTAACAAAATGTTTGGGTCTAAGTAAAGCTTTAAATGGAATATTCATACTACACACAAAAAATCAATTGGTACATTCCTCACTACAACCTTGCGCGGTGAGGTGGAATGTCTCAAGCGTGTTTTTGAAATGCAACATCCATAATGTAGACGTTAGAAAAATAATTGTTACGAGTAAGGATATGTTTACTCAGTAACCTAGGGTCTTGGGTTCGTTTTTCGAGATATATCGAAAGAAATGTCAACTAGTATAATTGTAACTCAGAAAGAGTATATTCTTATAATAGATACAAATACTAAAGTGAAGGCAGTTACTGTTTTAAATTCCCATCTAGTCAAATTATCCTTGGCACATTAATTACAATGCAATAGAAACACAATGATTATAAGAAAATTAAACAATCACACTAACACACATAACTTGTAAAGAAAATACATATATCCAAACAGTTCCTGTGCATATCTGAAAATAATAAGCATAGCATTTACAATGGTGCCTTTTATTAGCGTGCAATTAAATAATTTACATTACACACTTCTCGAAAATAGCATAAAGTGAAAATTAATTATTTACAAATTATACACAGCCATTTCCACTCTGTGAATTTAGTTGTAATCCAAAAATCCAATTTCTAAATAACTTTTACTAATTTTAACACTGTATAAATCGTGAATTAACTACATAAGTTTGCAATGGGAAAACTCATAATTAGTGTATTACTTTACATTTCAAATTATTCATTGGATCAGAAATTGTAAAAAAAATTATAAATTAAATATATTCTACTATCTGATTCCAGTCACGACAGTCTAGTATATTCGAGGTAAATTCATGAACAAATGACCTCGAAGCTACGTAGCAACTGAATGGTTTCAAACGAGTTGTACTTTGCAATAGAATTGATACAAATTGCGTAAGAGGAAAATGGGCTACAGCAGATCACTTGAAAAACGTTAGAACTTACGGAACTCACAACCAATCTCTGTGGAATCGAAACACTGTGGAAACGCTTCTCAGCTGTCATCTTTCGTTCCAGGTCGCGCGCTCACTATATTTTTCCGTGTCCATCAACGTTCGCTTGCGTTCGCTAGCCAGATTAGAAGTTACGTCGTCCAGTCCACTTTGACGAATAGACTAAAAGAAGTATTTACACACCAAACCAATGTAGAATAAAGCAATAAAAGAATAAAAGCTGAAAGGAAAAAATGTTCCTCATTAGGTAGCATTTTAACTACAGCATTTTACAGTGCATGTTTATACGCACGACATTCTCTCATGCCAAAAATGAGCGATTTCTTGAATTTCATTGTTTTTAATTCATATTATATTTCACAATTATTTTACTGAAGTATTTCCATTTAGTATTAAACAGAATTGTTACTGCGTGTTCGTAACGTCCAATCTGTTACTGCTGGTCTTCCGGAAACGTGTTCTTCGCTCAAGTCACACTTGAAAAAATGGTCGAATATTCACCTTTCTTCTCGTTAATGGCGACATTCTGGAAGAATTTCCTAATTGGTTGTTTTCGATGACGCGTGTCACACCGATTGAGGGCCATCTCTGCACCCTCTCTTGTGCGTCGTCGGAATTCAAACAGTACAGAGCTTGTCGGATGTAAACTGAAGAACACGAGCTTCAGCATGTATGTTCAGGATTCTTTCAAATTCAATTAGTCTTCATTATGTATGTGCTCGTTATGTATATTTTGTCAATGTTCATTCCAGCCTGAGATATGGTAATCAAGGGAAACGCATTACATAGCTCTCAGGCTCTACGATTACAGAAAATAACTTGTACGAATAGTAAGCAAATCCTATCCACGTGATTATTGTTATTATGCTAGGAATTCTACCATTTCCGTGCCTCTTGATTTATGAATCAATGTTGTTTTTCTTTATAAAAAATGATTTATTCCATACACGATTTAAACCAATTCAAATATTTATAACTTTAACACGACGTAATTATATTCATCGCGTGACAATAATATTTCACTACAAAAAATTAATATACATTACTTGTACATCATTTAACAACAAACTGTCAGATGACATTAAACGATTAAAATTAAAACAAATTTAAGTGTCGAGTACAATATTTTCTGCTGTATAACTGTTTCTACAGAATAGAGACTAAACAGCTTATCAAGAAGGAAAATAATATTCATTTTAACAATGATATTTAATGTATTAGTTGCCATTTGGAAAATTGGACTATATAATTCCAAAAGTCTAAATATGGCTGTAAGAAGTACATCAGCTTATGAATCAATGACCCCACAACTCGATCGGTTTTCATTCAGTTTCTCTCATCCTTTGAGCAAAAGCTGAGATGGCCTCTTGTTTTCTTCTGAACCTACATGTACCTTCTGTATATATGCACGTTTTCTTGAGCTCTGGAGAGAATGTAGTACTCGTTCACTTTACATTTGCAGACGGAGCGCTGCGATCTGTTTACATGAGGTCACCGCCGACTGAATGAGAAACGCGCGTCTGCAGTTTATACTGGCCGTTTAATATGATATAGATGGCGGTGAGCATCAAACAGAAACCCGGGTTAAAACATAACCATTAAGCAGTAGAAAAGTGCAAAGAAGAAATAAAAATATTGTACGTGAATGTTGTGAATAGCGTGTGGTGTGATCTATTTTATTGTATGTTATCTTAATCATTTAAGAGCGCGTCTCCAGCTCACTGTCAGAAAGGCATAATTTGTCAGTTGCGTCCGTAGCGCTTGTGCTGCCTTCGGAGACAGCTGATTGGTCAGATGCTGATTGACATCGGGACGATTCGTGTATTCTCGGTTGTGTGTTCGGTCCTTCACTTTCAAAACAACGTTAGTTCCTAATTCTGCCGTCTGCAAATGTAAAGTGAACGATTAATAGATATCTTAATTATCGTTTTTCGTTTTCTTAACCTTTACGTGGAGCACTAGCGTTAATAGCCAAAATTCCTAGCTGATTTGACATCGCAAAGAGTTTTTATTAGACCGGAGCGAATATTTTCATGCCAATTTTTGCCAAAAAACGCTTGTTGCTATCTGTATTCATACATTTATCTTGATATGAATGCGTTAGCTCAGAGATCTCAGAGCTCAAGAAAACGTGCCTTGATTGCACTTTCCCCCGAAGCACAGTTTTTATTGTTTTTTTATTAAATAAATAAATTGCGCAGTGAGCTGCTGGAAACGGAACCCATCGTGCTAATGGCGGAAGTGCTACCGCTGCTGAACCACTCCGTGTGCCTGAGGGAGATGATGAGCCAATCGTACATCAGCGGTGTGGACGGGAACGACTTGCCAGACACCATGTTGTGCACGGGCCCGCTGAAAGGCGGCAAGGGACCGTGCGTGGTAAGACTAAAAGAAATTCGCGGCATACACGAACTCTTCCACCGGATGAGGTGGCTCAGGGCATCAACTGGACGGTGTTATGCACCAACCGGCAAAGCGCCGTTTTTAAAAAAATGAAATATGGACGCCATCGGTTGCATTGGACCATTTTCTAAGTGTACACAAAATTTTGGCGCCAAGTCTGTAAAAATACCCTTATAATTAATGAAAAATGTAAACGCTATCAGTCACATCAGGGATTTTATGTTTTGCAACAACCGGCTATAAACCTAGATCTTCAAATCTGCTGTTCTTAATTTCACTTTATGGAGGTAAGCGCCAGATATTCCACTCATGTTTATGTAGTTTGGCGCTTCAATGAATGAAATAATTAAATTGCAGTTTTCAGAGCTTAAAATGTAATAAAACCTTTGAACATGATTATCTCAAATCTTGTATGATGTCGCATAGCCGGTTGATGCTTAACACCGTCCAGTTGCCACTGCAATGCCTCTGAGCGGCAGATCCTAGGGATCGAGTGCCGACGGTATCAGGATTTTGACATGGCAGGATTGTGATGTCCCAACGATGGCAGCACGTGTACGTCGGGGCTGAATCTCGCGATTCAGGGAACGTCACCGCCACCCCGTGTTTGTTCAGATATTCTCCGCTGCGGACATCTTTTCGGATGTACATTTAACCTATACTTGATATCTGAAACGAACACATGTTGAGAATCCCGACGTGGTATTACTCGTTCACTTTACATTTGCAGACGGAGCGCTGCGATCTGTTTACTTGAGGTCACCGCCGACTGAATGAGAATCGCGCGTCTGCAGTAGATACTGACCGTTTAATATGATATAGATGGCGGTGAGCAGCACACAGAACCCCGGTGGGGCAAGAACATAACCATTAAGCAGTAGATAATTGCAAAGAAGAAATAAAAATATTGTAAGTGAATAGCGTGTGGTGTGATCTATTTTATTGAATATTGCCTTAATCATTTAAGGGCGCGACTCCAGCTCACTGTCAGAAAGTCATAATTCGTCAGCTGTGTCCGTAGCGCTTGTGCTGCCTTCGGAGACAGCTGATTGGTCAGATGCTGATTGGCATCGGCACTATTCGAGTATTTTCGGTTGTGTGTTCGGGCCTTCACTTTCAAAAAAACATTAGTTCCTAATTCGGCCGTCTGCAAATATAAAGTGAACGAGTAATACATTCTTTGTTTAATGTTACATCATAAACATTGTATTCAGACTTAATATGTTGGCAGTGATTTTGTTGACATGGGCAATGAATTTAAATGAAATTAGCATTTGAATTACTTGAATTTTGTGCTATGTTTAAATTTTCTGTAGTTATCGGCTAAATTTAGATCGTATTGATGTTATTTCCTACTCTACTACGTTTCAACAACAATTGAACATAACCACCTTCCGGTATAGGTCGCACCCTTACCACATTTCACTAATTTCAAATAATGTATCATAAATCACCGTCATAGTCTCCAATGGATCCATTGTTTCTTCCATTGACTATATAAACTCCAGATCGTACAAGAAATTTAGTCTACAACGATTGACTTGTTTTCCATTTCTTTGCGGAAAACTCTCTGTGTTAAAAATATACATAAAATTAGTATTCACTATGATCGAATGAACACATTTATATATTTTTATCTCTTCTTAAAAAGGTTAGGAAGTTAATTAATTGGTAGGCCATTTTCCAGTCAGTTAGAAACTTGTATATTTTTTTCATTCCATCTTTCAGGGGTTGCCGATTTCGACTATGTGTGCCAGGTACCCACTTCGTCCCTCGTGGGGATACATATTGATCTTTACACTACACTGACACACTGACATACTTGCGACCCCCTCGGTCTGTGGTCGGCAGGCTCACATTTCCTTCCGCGACAACACACATGATGAAAGACAAGGGACAAACAACCATGCTCACGGTGGGATTGGAACCCACGACCCTTGAGACCGAGGCGCTGAGTCGGCTCACGGTCTAGCCACCTCGGCCATCCAGATCGGTTGTTAATAACTAGTATATTATTTGATAATTCATATTTGTTTCTCGAGTTATTTTTATACTCCTATTGTGTAATGCTTTCATTTGATGGCTGCAACCAGTTGCATAATGATAGACCTTTCGAAACAGTTTTCATTATGATACAGGTTCTTGGGCAATCACAGAGAAGTTTACAAACTGACAAGTATTGACTTACGAGCTGATAAGTATTGACAATTAATCATTGAAGATCGTTTTAGCAATAGCATTGTTTCGTTCGGTTGTGTACATTAAAATTGGATTTGATATGATATTATGCTCAATAAATTTAATTTCTTTTATTAGTAGTATTTTTTCGTGGTATATTATTTAAAATAAAGTGGATGGTAATTTCACTTTGATCCTATTTGACTAGCGCAGTACTCCCTAGCAGGTGGACAGGTAACCACAGCCACCTGCGGCAGCATGCGAGGGTAGATTTAGGTAGCGGTCCGCTAGGTGGCCTTGGCTGAATCAACTGCCACGAAACTATTAATTGTAAAAGTTTAACTTATAAAAGTTGCAGAAAAAGTACTATATTAAACTCGAAGTAATGGATATTTATACACTCGCTTGAAGTTTACGATAGTCACTCGTAATATTACACTCGTGTATTAATACCCTTCATTACATTGTCGTGTTACAATGTCCAATAATGCAGAATCCTGTGTTCCAGCAAATGCTCTGCGTCTGACGTACGAGTGGTGGTGAAGCTATGTGTGTTCTGTATCGGCAGGGCGACTCAGGGGGACCGCTGGTGCAGGACGGCGTGTTGGTGGGCGTGGCGTCTTGGGGACCGTTCCCCTGCGGCCTCCCACACTTCCCGTCCGGCTACACGCGCGTGTCGGCCTTCACAAAATGGATCCTGGCTGCCGACCGCCTCATTCGCGCACAACGCAGGACCCCACCCCTGCCCACGGCCCATCCTCGGTTCATCATCCCCGGCCTCCCTGGCGCTGGCGCCTACAACCGCACCCACCGCCACCACCACCACCTCCACCTCCCCATCACCACCCCCGCCTCAAGCGCCACGGCTGGAACCGACACCGGCGCTGACATCGTTATCGAGAAGATCTCAAACACAAAGACCAACAGATAGAACTGTTGGCGATACATATTGTGGCGATACTATTTATTTGTCTGGTTAATGTCTGCGGCAGCAGAATTAGCACCTTATTCAAAAATATCTAAAACAAAATCAAAAGATAGAGCGTAATCGTAGGCCACAATGCAAACGCATCTCACATGTATGTCTCTGTTTCATTGTGGCAGTGCTATTTATTTGTATTGTAAATTGTCTTGTATTGTAAAGTCTGAATTGAAAAAATAGCAGCACTAGAATCTTACTCACAAATTTCAGAGAAAAGTAAGAAATATGAAATATAATGTAATCGTAGGCTTCACGAGACTTCTGCGTTAAAGATAACGTTGGTAAAGCTAGCACCTCTACTTTCGCAAAACTGAAAAACTCTTGCGCCAGAATTTTGGGCTAACCACAGCTCACCTCCAAGAATTTTGGTCTATATCCCCCAACATCCCGAAATTAAGGTTTCAAATTGGGACTGGGAAAAAACTCAAAATTCAAGTTTTTTGTATGGTCGAAGCAAATGAATTTTGGGCTCTTGTGGGCCACTTTTCAAAATTACAAAATTCACCCCTAACTGAGAAAAAATGAAAATCGTATTGATCGTAGGCCTTAATGAAAGACTTCAACCTTAAAGGTAGATGCAGGTTTGTTTCATTGTGCAGGTAATATTTACTTTGTGTTGTTAATATTTACTACATTAGTTTTAATCAATAATTTTCTACCATATCTGCCTTTATTTATTTATTTATTCCACATATTATGTTATTTTTAAGCATTGCTGTGTTGATACTGACATTGATCACAACAATCTTCTTTTCAATCAAAACATTAACCCTAGAACTCATACGAATTGCGTTGTTAATGAATACTATTAATAATAATATAAAAATGAATAATAAACATTATATTGAATATAACACTTGTTGAAAATGTTTAAGAAGTATGTAAATTGCATAAAAATATCTTTTAAATCAAATTATTATTTGAAAAAAATATTTTAGTGGTCAAAAAGATCACTAATGATATTCTGCTCAGAAAGCTCAATAATGCACCAAAACGTATAAAGTAGAATGAACAATGTGATAACTCAAAGAAAAAAAACATTTCATTACATCCCTATTCAACCTTCTTCATTATTGATATCAAACATAATAAATGTTCGTCTATTTATTCTGCCTTATCAATAATTACTGTTTGTATATTCTTATTTTATGATATTATTTTGTTTATTACTGTTTATTATTGCAATATTGTATTGCGTATATTTGTTATTCAAAGTCTAGTCAACTGTAAAGGTACATTCACTCAGTTAAGGAATGTTTCTCAGATACATGCATGAGAACGTGTACTTCTTAACATGTTGAATATTATGTTTTTCTACTTTTGCCGACATCCGATTTTTTTGCAAAACATTAATATGGTAAATGGTTGGCAGTTATGACAATTCACAATAAAGCAGTTGAAGTTCCTTTTCCTTTTTCCTACAAGATAACGGAGGGTAACATTGCCACATCTTTGTTTCTTTTAATGTTCTACTTTGTTGCCTCAATCTTCACAAAAATTATTTTGACAATTTAATCCTTCACAAAAGTATAATGTTACTTCAAATTATTGAAGTCACTGCTTCCATAATTTGAAACATTTTATTACTTTCTTAAAAGCAAGGAAAGTGACACTGTTACCCCTCAGGGGTCAAACATTACCACCTCTATTTATTTCCAATCTCTGGCAATGTTTAAATGTGTGGTAGTTGGACAGGAAACAGAAACACATAAATTTGCATCAGAACATTATAATTCTTTGCTTTTTGACAGTTTAAATACTCTAAACAGGGATAAATACTGCTTTGAGAACTAAGTCTAAAAAAACGTTCTATTAACTGTTTTACATTGTGATAAAATGCGGTAGGGGAAAAAGTGCTTTCATCTTTTTATATTTGGTCTGGGAAGCTCATCAACAATATTGTATTTTGGCACACACTCATCCACGTCATGTAAAGTGTATCTGCTAATTCCATACAGTTAAGTACCTTTTTCTTACTTAATTTTCCACTAATTACTTTTTCCATTGCTTAGTGCATTTTAACTTCATCATGGGTTTGTAAACATTAGATATTGTATTTTTACTTGTCTGTGGCAAAGTTACAGTGCAAGTATGGCGTCAACAAAAAAGTAATTTGTTATCAAATGTAATTTATCAATATTTACAATTTATAAGTGATATGCTTTAGAAATGATGCATATACTCACAAATGTCAATTGTTTCAATGTAAGAATTTGTTCTCAAAGGATATAATGTAGAGACAAGATGATTAGTATGGCAATGTTACCCTGAAAGTAATATATGCTATTAATTCATTTTTTTCTGTTTATAATGAATAGTAATTACGTCAAGACATAGCAAGCCTAGGACATGAAATTTGTACGTATCTATGTCGTTTATTTCCCTCAATTAATCCAAAATTAACGAAATTTCCATTTCAAGATTAGGCTACATTACAATAAACCATATATGTTTACGGACATTTTAGGTTACAGCTGTAACCCAATGCAACAAACGATTGTATACAATGTTTCTAAGAGAGGTAGGTAACTATGGGAACTCAGCCAGCAAATAAATTTACGATACAGATTGTGCTACTTAATTTTTTTGAAGTTATGGCAGTGTTTCACCTTTGGCAATGTTACCCGTCATTACCTTATTTATTTTCTTAAGATCAAAAGTACATATAACATTATAAAACAATTTGAATAGTATTTTGCTTCTTTGACCATCACCTTTAAGTGTCACGTAATAACATATTTGGCATAACATATTCAGTGAAAAGTGATTTGAAAATAATGTAAAGTTGTGGGCTTTTCATTTCATAAAATACCAATCTTGCTTCTTCAAATATATGTACAATGAAAAACAAATTAATATATTCAAAGACTAAAGAGGAAGAGGTGGCTCAGGGCATCAACTGATGTCACTGCAGTGCCTCTGACCGGGAGGCCCTAGATTCGAGTCCCGACGGTGGCAGAATTTTCGACACTAGCTACATATCTAAGTCGACATAAATTGCTGTCTAGAGAAGAGTTCTAGCGGTCACCTGCTCTGATCGGTTGTTTTCCTTGATTTTTTATCAATATCAGGTGAATGCCGGAGCAGTAAACTAAAAAAACGGACAACGGACCGCGCGCGAACTTTCCTTCCTCTTCCTTGTCCTATCCTCTCCTCTTACACACACACTTACAGTAACATGCACTACACCTCCACACACGCCGGCAGACCTGTCAGGAGCTTAGAGATTATCCCGGTTGGGGAAACGCTCGCTAGGCGAAGGGAAGTTTGGGGCCGCATCTCACAATGGCGGGTGAAGATCACCGCGACATTCCGAGGGAAAATGCACATTTACGGGACTAATGACCTTCGCATTGACGCACCCGGAATCAATACTCAATCAAATCAACCGAGACTAAATAAAGGCAAATCTACAAGAACAAATTCAGGTAGAAGGACATTAAATTGTCTAGCAATTCAAACACTAATTATTTATAGAGAAAAATTCTTAATAAAGTTATAACCATTATTTCAGGTTGCACTAATACATTTTTAGAAAAATAATGTTTTTGGATCTGAGATGTGAACTATCTTCAGGATGCATATCTATAATGATTAGATTGTTTACTAAATAATTTTAAAGCATTTAAAAAAACTATTTCGTGTGAGTAGAATATTTGGATTCTCAAAACAATGTGTTGCCTAGTGTATTAGTCTAGGGAAAATAATATTTTAAAATAAGCATTACAAAACCAACTTATATAGAATACTTTCAGGATTCAAGGATTTATACGAATTCATGCCGAAAATTTGCACACATGCCTGGCAATAAAAAAATTCAAAATGTCCGGAAGCTGTCCCCTTGGGGCTTGAAAAACGTTTTTCGCTTTGCCAACCATAACACTAGATCGTGAATAACCTCTGATTCAAGTGCTTGCTCGCGCTAATGAAGGAACGTTATCAGTTTAAGTGACCAAGGATGCAACAGGAAGAAAAATGTTAAGTCAAAAATAAACACACTTTATTTCCATTGCTCTCCGCAGTTTCCGAAATCGTCAACCAAAAATACTAAGCGAAAAACCGATATGCCGGGAGATGTACCAATACGTAGCCGAGTCACAAAAAATACATAATTTATTCCACAAAACAAAGCGCTGGGTCGTTTTACAGTTACAAAATCAAATCACAAACACTCGGCTATAATTACGAAACAAACGACCCGGCCAGGGCCTTTTAACTCCCATACAACGTGGTGGAGACCATTAGTGGCGCACTCTCCTGTAGCACCTTCTTACAGGAACTAAAACACGAAATGCTGCCAATAATACTTAAAACGTGCGTGACTGCTACGAGACCCAAGCAGGCGCGTAATGTTACAAAAGATAGCGTGGATGTTCGCGTTTTCTTCAGCGGTTTCTTATATGTACATATCATGAATAATTGAACATTTACAAGACACTTTTCGAATTTCTCAAAAATTACTCGTTTTTTACGAGCGGATGTTGGCAAACCTAACCTGCAGCTGTACCCGGCGACACTAGCGCCTCCTATAGTAGCACCTTCGAGCTTTGTCCCCGGTTTTGATGCAAGACCCTGGACCCCGCGACCGCCGTGGGCGCCGCTTAGGCTAGTCGCAAAATGAGACGCAGGTCCGTGTCGTGACGCAGGGTGACGTATGGTGAGTTTCTACGTATTGGACCCGCGCTCGTGCGGGTCTATCTCTGTTTATAGTTATGTATTTTAGTACGAAACGATTAAATACATTAAATAATTTATGGTCTGGAATTATATTGTTTACTATTTTGTCAGAAGAAAGTGCAATGGATTTAGAATTCAAATTCTGAATAAATTAGGTCTAATAATCAAAAGAATTATTGATAACACAAACATCAATACCAAAATAATAAAACGAGATAGATTTCCATCACTTATTATATAATTAACTCTATAATAAATAACCAATGAAGAAATATACATAACGAATCTTATAAATAGTAACGATTTATAATCTAAAAGAATATTCTTCCTAAAATATAAATTTAATTTTCAGCTTTGAAGGCTAATTGTTTAATTAACGTAAGGCCTTATATTCTGAAAAATATAATTGGGTAGAGTGGTAATCTGAATAATGAAATTATTGTTAATAGGGAAATTGAATGCGGGTTATTTAGTTTTTGATTTGATTGTTGATGATTTCATGTTAATTGATTTACATTGATCAGAAATGATATTATTAATCGTAAATAATAAAATAGGGTAATTAACGTGAATAAGATTATGATTAAGTGATTAACAGAGAGACAGTGGTTTACAGAAACTCACCATGAGTCCCCCTCAGGCGCGGGTCCACGGGGAGGGAAATGAGGGAAATTTCCCCTCCCAAAATGTATCAGTAACTATTAATTTTAATTTGTACCGAAACTTTCAAGCAAAAATATTTCCGTATAAACATTAAAACAAATAACAATGTATCGCATGATGAGTTGAGTTTAGCCTGCGTCGTTCTACATAATCTGTAATATGACACATTCGACCAAAACATTTTGAATAAAAAAAGTTCCCCTCCCAAAATTCGTTTCTGGATTCGCCCCTGGTCCCCCTGCGTCACGTCACGGGCCTGCGCCTCGTTTTGCGACGAGCCTTATCCGTGGCGACGCCAACGCCCCTCTTCTCCACCGGGTTGAGGGGAGACGAGGTGGGGCGACCACCCCTGATCCGCGCCGGCAGCTGTCTTCGGTGTGTGTGTCCGCTTCGCGGCTCCCGCGGTGCCCTTCGCCGTAGCCTCCTTTAGTGCAAGCCGTGCTGTAGAAATTTGGCATCGATGTCCGAAGTCCTATCCTGGCGGCGGGCGAGACGCGGCCGGAACTGTTGCAACCTCTGTGCAACCTGTTGTTAGCGGTGGCTTTTGGTGCGGTGTAGTGCGTGCTGTGAGAAGTTGTCTTAGTAATTGGGTTTTTGTGTATCTCTCTCTCTCTCTCTCTCGATATATATATATATATATATATATATATATATATATATATATATATTGTAATCTACCCCCCTTTTTAAACTGCTGCTTTTCGGTGGTAGGACTGGTGATGGGTTCTTAAAAACACACACACAACACAACACAACATTTAGCTTTAACAATAATCATTTAATCTAAAAATGTGAGACGAAGGATGCAATTTTTACAATGATTTTACATTATGTGATACTGGCGGCTTAATTTCTACTATCTGACAATTGTTGGTTGCCATACCCAAGCAAAATTAATTACAAAACAATTATGAGTTTATGCCGCTGGATTTTTCTTTCACACTTTTACGCTGAAGGCGTAATGAACCCCTTTTCTCCTGGAGTCTCAGTCCTTCCGCATTATTGCGGTCACAACAACATTACCATTCTTGGTGTTTGAAGGCGTCGGCTCCCAGGCAGGTAAAGTGGAGAGGGCGCTCCCTCGCCTTTGTCCTGAAGTCGGCCGTCCCCTCAGCTGCTCCGTGGCCACCGCCAGCAGGTCAAAGCACCCAGTAATGACCGCGTCCAGGCACCCGGGATGCGGTCATTGACTGACAGCCGCGGCGCGTGCCCCTCTTCCTCGAAACTTTCGCCTCGCAATCAACTTAGGCGAATAATGCAGACGCGTAGGGCGTGCAACTCCGATTATTACCGGTCATTGCGTCGGTAACAATCGCGTTCGACAAGTCGCGGATAACTGCCCGCTAACTATGGCGAGTACAAGCCCTTTATGTGAACTGGTTAGCGAATACGTCTCGCGAAGCTCGACGAGCAGTGTCGGCTCGCAGAGTTCACGCAGAAACGAACTCTCGTGAATTTAGAACTGAGTGTTCTCTCGTGGCGTTACTTTCGAAGTCTCGCTCATCGAAGTGTTACGTTCAGTGTCTCTCAGAAGTTTCTTCGCCGTAGCTTTCCCGTCGTGACGAGAGCTCTCATGCCCCCCCCATTTACATCTCCAAGTCGCCCTGATTGCCTGAAATTGAAATTTTGGCGGAGTGGCGGGGCGAACCTCCGACCAATGTCCGCACGCGTCGCGTACAAAAAATATCCGTTGGCTTTGGAAAAATTCGTTGGCCTACTTTCTCCGCGGCCCGTGTGAAAAAAAATACGTTTGGCCATAAACGTGGAGTGGGTGGTCATTCGCTTTGACGCTCGCGCCGCCAAATGGACAAAGCGACCCTTCTTACTTCCCCGCTGCCCCTCGTCGGCTCCGCGCCCCTCGCCGCCGCGACCGGATGAGCGTCGTAAAAAAAAACAAAAAGAGACCCTAGCCCCTCTCTCTCGCCCGTGGCCCCGATGCAGGTATGCGCTCACATCCGTCGTCGATTCTGCCTTGACTGACAATAAATTAGTAAAATTAATATTAATTTCATTGTCTCCCGTTCGCGTCGGGTCGTACCGTTACAATATGTATAAACGTATAGTCGCACAAATCAAAATTACTCAAAAATTGCTTATATAACATATGCCAATATGTATATCATTGGATTCGTCTTTTTAGCTCGTCATGATAGAATATGAATAATTCCATTTGAAAAAAAAACGATACCTCAAATATCTCGTAAAGTACAAGTGATAAAATAGAAATAAGTTCACGTATCAATTAGCCCCTTTCCCTCATGTACTTCCTTGAAAACTGCATTGCAATAACTTCAACAGTTCAAACGTTACAGGAGGTGCTAACGTTACGTGACTCACTCTGTGTGTGTGTATTAGAAGCGTGAAGCGGAAACAGTGCCACGTAAAATAGAGTATGAATAAAGACCACAAAAATTTGTTTTTATCCCTTGTCCCACAATAGATAAATACCCGTATCCTGTACAGGCGGGCTTCGCAAACCCACGCTGTTATACATTTTTGTAAACAGTCGATAGTAATATTCCATCCACGTCACATGCTCATGGATGATATAAATAATAATGACAGAAGGAAATTAGGAATCATTTCTGCGGCACGCCCAATGTGGAGGCAATTATAAATAAATTGAGAGAGATCCAGGTCCCGTTGCAGTTGTGAAACATTCCAAGAACATCTGTCTATGATACTTAATAAATCTTTATTGAAAATTTGTTTCAAATATTGGTTGCGTTGTTTTTTATTTTTATTTGATATTCAATTGGTACATGGGAAGTTACCTTTATATATTTTTTGTACAAATAAACACGCGTCGTTGAGAAATTACCATCCTTTTATGGAAATGGGAAGTCAAGAGGAGTTTAACATGCGAGAGTTCTCGCAAGGGTACTGTAGTTGCAATTTAATGTGGTAGGAAATGAATTACAAACGAGCTTAATTTCATTTGTTTTTGAGGGAAAATTTTGAATCCTGGATTGCCATAATCTAAGAGTTCTACTTTGCAAAGATGTAGCATGGGGGGGGGAGGCATCAACCAATATAGCTCCAAAAGTACTTCAGCTTTGAAGCTAGATCTTTGTGAACGGTCATTTGAAAGTGGTTGAACCTCGCAAATAATGTTTTATCGAAAAACGTAACGCTCACGTGTTGCGCTTCTCCAAAGTTACATCAATCCAAATAAAACATTGAAATTCTTGCTGATGTTATCTGTGTTTAAGTCATCATATAATGAGTTTTTTCTTGTCTTGATCCTCAAAATTATGAAGAGAATTTGGAGACATATGATGCACGTCATTGATTCTAAGAAGACACCTATTATTCAATGATAGATTATGATTTATTTGGAAAGACAGTTTAAACGTCTTGAATAATAAGTTTTCTTGAGTGATAAGATACCAAATATAATAAATAACCAGGATATCAATCAAGATATTATCAGTTATTACAACTGGAACGGAAAAAACCCTAACGAGGAAACTGGAATTGGTCTTTTGGTTCCCAGTGTTTTAGCACTCTTTTTTAATCCAGTGTAACATAATATCCTATGTCCTCGCAAACGAACAGTTAAGTTAGAGCGACTGGTTGAAGGTAAGAACGTATTTATATTTGTATTTTATTTACTTAAGATTAAAGGATATGTGATGCACGGACCAGGTCTATTTGAAATCATTGGAGCATTTGGGGCTATTGGAACGACTTCTGGCGGTAGAATTTCCTGACATCTCGTACGCGACCAAGACCGCGCAGTTTCGTATTAATACTTATTTTACGTTTAATTAGAGGTTGGTGAGATTTAGTCACGAAAACTATCTCAAAAGCATTGAATATGCAAAATACAGCAACATCAGTCTAAATTCATTACAATATACACTTGTAGTTTTGTGCGACGCTTCCGGTACAAAAGAAAGGGATTTGCAAGGGGAAAATTGATCCTCAAACATTTGAATTATCCGAACTAAATGAGTGAATTTCCATGGTCATTGGTCCCGTGAGTGTAGTTCTTCTTTTCATCGCGAGAGGTGGCGATGTCCTTCTCGCCGCTAGATGGCGATATCCGGTGCCTTCACGTCGCCTTCACGTCGGCTTGCTGGATTTTCCTTATCCAGGTATCTCTCACTAACGCGGCACTCTCATCCAGGTACTCTCTCAGTCTGAATCAGTGAAAAACTACTGATTGACAGTGACTATTCACTGATGGCGTCAGTAATAATCCTGCCACTGACAATCAGTGAACTGAACTGAACAAATCAGTGAAAATCGGGTCCACTTTTTGAATCAGTGAAACTTCACTGTTTGAATCAGAGAAATATGTGAAAACAGCAGCACGTGAACGACTGAACGATCAGTGAGCGATGTTGGCGCGGCACTTTTACCACTGACGACCAGTGAAATGCTGGCGGTCATTACGAAAAGGTTCGCATATTCGCTGATTGTCAGCGAAACTACACATTTCGACTGAAGGTATCAGGGATTTTGGCTCTCACTGATTGAATCAGCGACAATTTCACTGATTCAGATTCAGAGAGTATCTTTCACTAACTCTCCCAGCTGGAGCTAAGCTCCATCGAAAATCTTTGTCGAAGATCCTTCCACCGCCGGTGCTGGCCCCCTAGGGTCTGCTGGGCAATGGGACTGTAGTGATATCACTTGATGTCCTGAGACCTCAGCAGCTGTTGAGTAGGAACGTGAATGAATTCGATTAAGTGTGGTGTAAATGTTCCACCTCCATTCTCCTGCGTCCTGTTCTGCTTCACCCCTTCGCCGCCTCTTTCCGTTCCCTCCCGCCCCTCCGTGCCCTGTTCCATCTCGAACCTCTCCTCCTTTATTCACCCCGCCCCACACTGGGTGCGACTAATACTATTTAATAGATTGACTGATTGATTCTTAGTGATTCCAAGCGCGTAAACTTCCAAAGTCATTCGGCCCGTAAGTGTAGCGCATGTCCCCAACGGGAGGTGGCGGTGGTCTTCTCCCAGCTCCGACCTACCGTCTGCTATTAGTGCTTTCCCAGCCAGGTACCTCCCACAAGCGGGGCAACGCCCTTATCGACACAAGCTTTAAGCTCCCGATTAGTTTCCCGGCATGTGTGATAGTGCAGGGCATGTTAGTGTAAGTATGTCATAGTAAGGGGGTGAGGGTAGGACAAGAAAGAGGAAAGAAAAATCGCGCGCGGTCCGGAGCCCCTTTGTTAGGGTACTGATAGAGTTCTCCTACGCTAGAATTCTCCTCCAGACAGCGTCTGAATTCGACCTAGCTGACAAGCTAGTGTGAAACATCCTGCCACAGTCGGGACTCAAACTTAGGACATTCCGGTCAGAGGCACTGCAGTGACTTCAGTTGATGTCGTGAGCCACCTCTCCAGGTACCAATATTAGTGACGTCCATGTCTTATCAGAGATAGAAGAGGGATATAATTTACATAACACGATCAGTATAAATGCCAGCTCCAATTGGATTTTTGCTCAGTCAAAATGAATGTGTACGAGATCGCAGTTTTTTGTGCATCGCTATTGGTGAGTTTTATCAGCCTCTCATGATATCAATGGCCAACGTCTACTTTGATTCTAGTATTTCGAAATGTCGAAAAGCGAAATGTGTTTAAGCAGTTCCATGTCCTTATCGGAGATAAATATTGATTTTTCGCGGTGTTAAAATCAGTATCTTGTCTAAATTCGCAGTTATCTTGTGTATCACTTTGAATGAGTCATCTCTTGAACTTAATATTCTGAAGAATATTGCACGAACTTCTACCTACTGTGTATTTGTTCTATTTTAATTTTTCATTGCTGATTTCGTGCTTCTAGTACTTCATGATTTTCTGTAATATCAAGAAATTGAAAATTTTCAATAAAAACATAGGATTCGAGAAATATTTGTTTTCTGAAACATCTCCATAAACTGCTCCTGAAGTAATTGATACTACCTAGACCCGTGCTAGCATTTGGGCGATTCAAGTAGGCTAGTTTTGTGTTAGCATTTGAGGCGATTGTAGTAGAAAACTACGGCTCTATTTTACGAGGGACATCCAGAAAGTAAGAACACAAGGGCTGTTAGAACTCTGGGGAACTTTTTTTTCAAAATTAGCATCCATATCATAGGGAGTGTTTCTTATCGGTCATCATAAGACATCGAGCACCTCAGTTCATTACAAAATGTCGTCGCAGCAGCTTGTCACGTCATCCAGTTCGTCTCCCGTTTGCTCCACGTACCGCTGATGTGACATTCGCTGTCATTTGTTTCCTCACGTTGCGCAAACGAATCGGCGGCCAGTATCCAGCGCCAGCTCGTGCAAAGCTACAGATTCGAGGTAATGAATTGTCAGAATGTTACCAATTGCTAGCATTGGTGCAGTGGCGCCATACCCATTCGCCAACCCCCCAAAAAATTCAACGTTCACAGAGAAAAATCATGGCATCCGTTTTTGGGGATGGGAACGATATCTTGTTGGTTGATTTCATGACCAAAGAAACCACCATTAATGCTGCTGCATATTGTGAGACCCTACAGAAATTGAAACAAAAAATCAAAGACAAAAAAACAGGAATGCTGACTATTGGTGTCACTCCTTCATGACAACGCCAAACCCCCATACTGCCCGGCTTATTCAGGACCTGTTCTCGTTGTTTGAATGGGACATTGTGACTCACCTACTCTACTCCTCGGACCTGGCACACTCGGATTATCATCTTTTCACCAAACTGAAGTTCTTGGGTTGACAGCGATTTTCTAATGAGGAGGTCACGGAGACTGTGAAAAAGTGACTTAAAGAGGTGGAGCGAAAGGTATACCACGAGGGTATACAAAAGCTGGAGCCCAGGCTTTAAAAGTGCATTGACCTCTACGGTGATTGTGTAGAGAAATGATAATATCTTTTGTCACATAACCTGTAAATTTCATTAAAATATATTCATTTTTCGATTTTTAACAAGTGTTGTATTCTTACTTTCTGGACGTCCTTCGTAGCTCCGACTCGGAAATCTAGCAGCTGTCCATGAGCCACCCAAGGGGCATTTTGTATTCCATAGTTTAAAAAAAATAGCTTAAATTTCGACTCTACATTCTAATAGTCACACCCTAAACTGTGCGTTACAACATTATAAGACCAGTACTGAGCACAAGTAAAATATTATAGTATTGTTCTAGAATAAAACCCCTTAGTATGTCACACACTGTTTTGAACTAGTTTTTGACGGTAAAATAAACAAATGAATTTGTCTTAGATCACATTGTAATGCTGCCTCGATAAATTCAATTTTATTTGAAAGAGATTGCACATTATGATGCATTATTCGAATCTTTTGCATGTACCTACACGGATGTTTTTCTGCTGCATCTGACTGTAGTTGCTATTTATTTATTTCATTTTTACCTCGAGTGCGTGGTCGAAGGAAGTATCGTGTCCCAGCAGTGACAAGAGGTGAGGAAGGAGGGGTGACAGATGTAGAGGAATGAATAGTGGGAGAGGTAATACACGGATTAGGTTCAGGGGATAAGGTAATTGGGTCCAAAGGGGTCCCAGGGGATGGAAGAGAACTAGGAGATGTGGGTGGGGATGGGTCTTGGGCAGGACACTGCCAAGTTTGTGAAATGATGTGTTTTGCAAGCTCACTACCGAGTGCATGTTTTCCGACAAGGTTCAGGTGAAGACCATGTCGGGTGAAGTGTTTTTTCTGAGAGAAAGT
Source organism: Acheta domesticus (assembly GCA_031308135.1). Classification (NCBI taxonomy): domain Eukaryota; kingdom Metazoa; phylum Arthropoda; class Insecta; order Orthoptera; family Gryllidae; genus Acheta; species Acheta domesticus. The sequence continues at coordinate 85,228,745 of JAHLJT010002630.1, forward strand.
TTAGCTCAATCAATTTAACATGTGTGTCTCTCAGATGCAGTTTCAATTGGTTGTTTGCGTGACTAATTTCTTTGCATAGTGTGGGCTTGTTGTACCAGAAGGGCAGAGTCGAGACTACAATGTTCGTGTTTTGGGCGGCACGTTGTAATTTGTCAACATGTTCTTCAGGCGTAAAGTGACCACCCAATTGAATTGAATTCAATACAAAAATAAAATTGACCCTTTAATTTTATTGTAGAATATCATTTCTTTCTCTGTTCCTTCAATTAAATTATATTTACAATTCCAGTTACTGCTCGTTATTGACTACACATGTTATAGAGAAAAGGTTCCCTGAAGATGTAGTATAATAATGTTCAAATGTGCACTACATGGTTTAAAAGATCTTTGGTAGAATAATGATAAAGAAAAATTACTCAAACCGAACTTGCTCCCCTCCAGTCCCCACGTGTTCTCCACGTATCATATCACCCGTCCCCCAAAGCGCGAGCCCTCACATAACTGGTGTCCCCTAAAGGCAGAAACACCTGGTTTTAGGGCCTAGGACGCATCGCTACCGAGTGTTGCTCGATTGTAATGAGTGTTGAAATAATCATGGCTGTATTATTATAATTTGCAAACTTGTATTTTTTGTTATAACTCTATTTAATGCAGGTCTGACATAATGCACGGGTCTGGCACCATCTGAGGGTTTTTTTAAGTCCATGGTTTCTTACAGAAGTCAAAATCTTTCATCTATCCTTACCCTATTATATAGAAAGAAACATTGATAGTATAACGCATCTTCACTCTTGTCAAATGAAACGTTTGAGCAGTTGATAAATGATTTTGCAATGAGTGCTGGCATTTTCTCATAACGAATTGATTTTCTGGCAGCGCTTTAGCCGGTACTGGAAGAAAATGTATTGCATAGCATTTTATATTGTTTATTAAAGCACACAATATTGCATGAATACATGTTAGAAAATTTTCTAGTAGAAATTTGAAGAAAAATGTTTGGCATTTGGGTAAATAATTGACACAACTCCGTTTAAAAATGTGCGAAAAGTGAAATTCAGTCATCTGCATATTCACACAATTCCCGTTGGAGAGGAAGGTCATCTGCATTGCGTAAGTCCGTCTGGCGATTATCGATCGAAATGGGGAGGTGCGAACCGAACAATCGAACGGCTTGGCTTTGATTATTCAATTTTCTGTTCCATCCAGACAAAACAAGTAAAAAGTTAACTATCAAGACTACATTATCACACACCTTCCTGTAATATTGAAAGGATCTCCTGTAGAGTATAAAACGGTAAGGCAAGATGACCGATTATTTTCTTTATTTCCTGTTTTAGGAAATCATGGACACAAACCCCCGTAAGTGTATTACTGCTTGATAAGGAATTACTCCCAGGGATGTAGCAAAGAGATTGAAGACGAAACATACAGAAGTTCGTAGATTATGGCATATTTGGTCTATCACGCACACATGCATCCAATCAAACAAATTACGCCTCAACACACCTTACTATCATACAATACGATGCATTCTAACATCGTAAAATCAGTTTTCAAATTGGTTATGTTTTCTAGGACCACAAGTTATGTTTTCAACTATACCATAATCTACCAAATGAGACCTTTTGAACGCTCTATTACATTTTTATGGATCCGTTTGTCCGTAGCATGGATTGACAGAAATTCAGAAAGTTTCAGTGTGAATGTTCCTATTTTTACCTTTAAAACAATGATTTCAAAAGTTATGTTTGTTTTGAGATTGCAATATTAGGCGAAATATCTTTGGAACCCTTCTATTACATCCTTTGAAATTTTCGCTCTTCTGGGTACGTTCTTCTATTAAGAACTCCGGTTCATTCGGCAGGAATGCCACTACATCCTCACAATGTTTGTAAAAGTATGTCGTAATAAAAAAATTGGCCGTTTTCCGCCGCACGATTACATAACTTTCTCTTCTTATTCGTATTCGTAAGGCCAGAAAGAAAAAACACCAACGTTTTTCAAGTTCCAGTTTAATTTTCAGTTTAATTAGTGCGGGAACATGTGACCATATGAAGAAGATTTGGAGGAACATGGGAGAACGCAACTGAAGTGCTGAGAAGGCTTCTGCGGTGAAATTATAGATTACTACCAGAAGATATCAGACGTTGCCCTGCTCTTTCTCTCTCTCGTTCCCCCACTCTTTCTCTCTCTTCCCATCTCTTTCCCTTTTTCCCCTCTCTCCCCGTTGCACTCATTTCCCCCTCTCTCTTTTCCCCTCTTTTTCTGTCTCTTTTTTCCTCCATTTTCCCACACTATTTTTCACTGTCTCTCTTTTACCCCCCTCTCTCTTTGCCTCTCCCTCATTTCCTTCTGTCTCTCTCTCTTTCCTCTCTATCTGTTTCTTTCCTTCATTTTCTTTTTTCTTCCCCCTTCCCTCTCTTTTCCTCGTCTCTGATTCCGTCTCTTTCTCTATCTTTCCCCCTATGTCTTCTCTCCCTCTCTCTTTGCCTCTTATCTATTTTCTTTCTCTCTCATTTTCCCCCTCTCTTTTCCTCCTCTCTCCCTTTCCGCTTACTTTTTCCCTCTCTCTCTTATTGATTCTCTCTTTCCCTCTTTCTTGCCTCCTTCTTTCTCTCTTTTCTCCTCTTTTTCCCCTCTCTTTCCTGGTCTCTCTCTTTCTCTTTCTCTCTCTTCACTTTTCTCTTTTTCTCTCTCTTTTCCCTCTCTCTTCTCTCTGTTGATATAACACTTTAGAATCAGACATCTATTTATGATCATTTATTGTCAATTTAGAACATTAAAAATTATAAATTAAGAGAAGAAAATTCAGTTGGCGCCACTGGTTATGTGCTCTTCTATTTTTGTTTTCTTCTGTCGTTTATGCATTTTAAATAGTGTAGTAACATGTAACTATTTCTTTCTGAAAGGGACAAAAAAATTTTTCATATGTAAGAATTATTCAGTAATCTCATTTTAAGTTTTTCTTTGAAGCTGCTTAATTTCATTATTTTAACATTAGTACTAATAAACATTCGTTATCGTTTCCCCGAGTATAGGACCATTTGTCGTCAGTCCCGAAGACGGGAGTGATAAACGAAGCAGACGTTTGAGGGAATTAGTCTGCAACTCGCTGTTGTTTGCGACACAAGGAAAAATGCGCAGGAAACAACTCTTTTACGATGGCTTGGCATGACATAAAGCAGCACCAACCAAGGAATTTTCCAAAGTGGTATCGGTCAAATATAATCATCTCTAAGTTAAGCTCTTGAATATCATAAACATTTATTTCATCTTGCTGAATAAACTGGTTAATCATACTTTCGGGAATTGAGATAGGTATATCACTGGATTCTCAAATCATTCTTTACATTTTGACATAATATGATAAGATAAACTCCTTCTGGTGGCAAAATAATGAACTAATGTGTATTAAAAAATTACGTAAATTTCATAAAATCATAAACCCTAACAAGATAAGTCAAATAGTCTAAATCTCTGCGATAAAAATGTGATTTCAAATAAATTACGAACATGACAGAAGTTGTATATACAGAGGTGTGCAAATTATTAGACTAAAGTTGAACAGTTTGAATTAATGAATTTATTTTCATGCATAGAAATTATTTTTAATATTTAGTGAACATTCTGGATCCTCCCTGGCATGTTTCTTATCAATGCCAAACATTACATTTTTAATATCTGGATCGCTTTGCCGTATTTCCTCCATTTTACCACCAGAACTTCAGGTGTCGTTATTTTACTATTTTTAGCTTCTTTTTAACTATTGCCCAAATATTTTCAATAGGGTTTGTATCTGTAGACGAAAATATCTTTTGTCTAATAATTTGCACACCTTTGTATTTCTTATTTCCACTTATTTAGACTGCCTTTAATCAATTATATAACATGAAAAATTAGAGTACATATTTTTCAGAAAGAAAAGTTTTGAAACATTAATTTATTTCATATCTCTCTGTGTAACAGTTTGTCTGATGATGGGAATTGTCGTCCCCATCATCAGTCTGTAAAATTGAGTATAGAAATATATAATACAAAGTTTAAAGTTCTTTACAATACAATATAATATTGAAGTGGAGAAATTGTAACAGGTAAGAATTTGTCTACCTAAAAAGAATGGACCTTAATCCTTCAAGGTATATAAATGAAATAGCTTGAATTACCTGTTTATTCTAGCTAGATATGTTCAAAAATTCCAAGAATGTCAAAACAGTTTATTCTCCGGTAAAATTTTGTTTCTGCGTGTTTTCAGCACATCTGTGGAGAGAAAGATTGTTGGCAAAAAATAGTCAAAACATACACAGAAAAGTAGACGTATAATATAACTACCGTTACAACACACAAGAGCATTAACGAATCTCAGCTTACTGAAAAACGACCGGGTCAGGGAAACACTTCTACGAAGCGTTTGAGGATTTGTGTTTTGACCACACATCAGTTAAGACCCCCCTCGTTTGATTATTTCACGTTTCCGGACCTTTCAACAACTACGGTCGTTATTCCCATAAGTGTAGTGCAAATTCTGATCGCTGGAGGTGGCGATGTTCTTCCCCAGGTGTGGGGAGACCCGCTGCTGATCTACCCTTCGGCTCGCGGGTTTTCCCAACAAGCTATCTCCTATCAGCAAGGTACCACCATAACCGGCACACGCTCTAAGCTTCTGACATAATTATGTGGTAGTGTAGTGCATGTAAATGGGGTAAGTAAGAGATGAGACCTGGACAAGGAAGAGGAAGGAAAAATCGCGAGCGGTCCGTGCCCCGTTTGTTAGTGTACTGCTATTCGGCTGATGCTGATCGAAGAAACCACGGGAAACTACCGATCAGAGCAGTCGATCGCTAGAATTCTGCTCGAGACAGCGGCTTAATGCAACATAGCAGTCTAGCTCATGTCGAAAATCCTACCACGGTCGGGACTCGAATCCTAGGACCTCCCGGTCAGAGGCACTACACTGACATCAGATGATGCACCTTAACCGGTACGCTTTACTTATGATTCCGGCGGTGCGCAAACAGAAGTTTCTCGCGGAAAATAAATTCGGGAAAACAGATTTGTCTTTGTTCTCCTGTGAGAATAACCACTTAGGTTTTTTCTTTGTTGCACAATGATCAGGGATTAGGTGCAGCTTCTTGAGTTACTTACTTTAAAAATAATTGAGGATCAAAGAAAATCACACAGGTTTGCTAGTAAAACACTGCAATGGATTTCCATACTATTTCTTCTAGATTTTAACTTGGTAAAAACAAAAAAAATACCAAAAATAATCCATATTTTTGCTACACTTCATTTTTTGTTTGTGTTTATCCTAAAATTCCTAATTAACTTAAATATAGTATTATGTTTTCTGTTTAAAAATGGCCGTAAATTAAGACTTCTCACATACATGGTATCAATTATAGCTGAACTTGGCAATAAATGAAATAAAAAATGTTAATGGTGGAAGAGAGTAGTGGTAAGGGGTTGGTGCATAAAGTAGTTTTAGTGTTAACAGGAAGGTCGCATGATCGTGTGAAACGTGTTAAAAGTTGATGGTGAGTAATATGAACATGTTTATACAGGTTATCTGGGGTACTAGGAATAAATATAAACAATCTCTTGTTGGATTACATCACGATTCAATACGCAAATTAATTTCAATCTTATGCCACACTCAGTTTGTATTCAGCATTCAAACGATACTGTGATTGTTATTTTATTTTTCAAATATGGCTTGCAGAGGTTGCGTAATTTTTCCTGATAGCTTCTGTTATATGTGTTGAGTACATAGAAAAAAATCAACAAGGAAACACAAGTGAATTTGTGAAGAAAATTATTTTGCGTATTTCAAATTGAAATTTGGTTATCAAGATAAACCATGGACTCCTCATAATATGTGCAAAACATGCGAGGAAGATCTTTGTTTGTGGTTTAAGGGTAAAAATAAAATATCTCACCCTAACCTTCACTCAGCTACTCAGTATATCATCTGGGACCTCTTTTTTTCGTGCAGGCGTCGAATGAGAGAGAATTTGCTAAGTTTTTCTCCAAAGTGGGAAATCTGGTTTATTTAAATGATGTTCATGGACTCATGAACGGCTTTGAATTAGAATTTAATTCATCAAAATGACGCCTACTCATTGATTCGTCTACCTGGGGCAAGTTGCCCATGCTGCCCCCTTTGAGTCCCCTACATGATTGCAGGGGAACGGTCGAGTCTTTCTAGGAACAACGTTTCCTTTGAGTGAATGATAAGTATATAAAGATGTTCGGATTCGCCAGTCTTAATATTTACCTTGAATTGATAATCAGACACTTTGCTTCTCGTCATTATCTGTTGTCCTACCATCGATACTTGATCGCATTTCTCGGATTTAGTTACTTGTCAGCTGACTGAGTTGAATGACCATTTATGAACTTGGCTATCACCTGCTTGTATTGGAATTTCTCTTATCAAAGGTAAAGGCGACATGTCTATCAATGATAACGGAGGAAAAAACCTTGTGTACTCTTCATTAAATTTTGGAACGGCAACAAAGTGATCTTTCGTCCACAAAGAAAATTAACCTGGACGATTCTGCTACTAACCATGTTTACATAGGGCACACTGTCATTTTTATATCACAATAGTTTCCAACGTCAGTTGCTAGTCATACTTATTACTTTGTTTTTATTAGAGGAAAAAGAGCATAACAAAACCAGATAAGATTAGAAACGTTAAACGATTCCCCGGTTAAGTGTGGTTTTTATCGTGTTTATAATAGTGGATAGCGCAAAAGATGGCTTCTGACAAAGATGAACATAAATTATAATCTATCTTCTTTCTATGTACATAAAATTGGATGTTGGTATATATAAGAGGAAAACTCCTACACAGTTGGGCCGATCTCCATGAAAGTTGGCACTTCTACGTTGTTGTTCTTTTTCACCCAGAAGGTTTATGTGTTGTTAATTCTGTTGTAACTCCACTATATGGCGCTGTAGAACATACTAAATATTCACGTCAAATCCAACCCTTTCTCATCTCCGTACGCTGACTGAGAAAAGTATAGTTTTTATAGAGAGATTTATAGAGATTTTCCCCTTAATGAAATCAGTTCTCTAAAGATTCATATTGAAATAAAGCCATGTACAATTTTTCGAACATTTTTGTTTATTTTTTGCATAATTTTGCGTAAAAATACGGGCGATAAAGTGCACGCTGTTTTTCCACCACTATTCTCATAAAGTCGGCAAATTTTCTTTTGAAATGCGTTCTCTCACAACTAAAACCTTCCCCAATGCGAAGTTAACCTCTGCCTCAATTGGACACGAGACCTGCAAAAAACCACAGTGGTGGTAAACAACACACTTTTTCTCACATTACTTGTAACGTTTGCAATTTTTGAAAATTCTGAGAGTTGAACGAAAATCAGTTCTGTGCCATTTTTGTAAGCACTCTTTCACAAAATACGAAACAAAAATAAAAAGAAAATCGCACGTTATATGAGAAAGTTCATTTTTAAATAGGTCTTTATTTCATTAAAAATTATGAGAAAACTAGTTATGTTTGTTAAAAATTGTTTATAACTTCATATTAATTTGTCCTTTTGAAGAACAGATTTCATAATGAGAAAATTATCTTCAATATTGAGAATGAAGAAGAGTCTGAAAATATGTTTGAGTTGTCAAAAATTTAGAGATTTCAACCTGAACCAAAATCGAACCTGAGCCATATTTACGCATTCTTCGTTCAATTTGAGAGAACGAATTGGTGCAATTTTTGAGAAAAGTTTAACAATATTGGAGTTTATGTAAAGTACTCGCAGAAATTGAAATATACATTTCAAATTCAAGGGTCGCTATATCAGCCTTTTCAACCACTAAATCAGCATCTATATCAGCTGTTAGATGAATATCAATTTAGGTGAAAATCCTGCGGACGGACAGAGCTAGCGCTGTTCACAGACGGACGGACAGAGAGACCGACAGTTTTGCCATAAACCAATTGTTTGGACTCAAGAATCTCAAAATCGTGGATTATATCTGTGTAGCATGCTTCAGAGGAAATAATTTACCACATATACAAACGGTGATTAAGTTTTCGATAACATGGTCATTTAATAGGTATTTTTCGGCGGAAATATTGCCATTTTTCGCTGCAGCATAAATTATCTGCATTAGGTAAATAGTATGCAAAAAAAATATACGCAAGAAAGAAAATAATTTAGTCATCGCGAGTATTCATTATTTCTTGTGAAAATTGTTTTCTTATTTCTTGATCATGACAAACACTTGCACTGTCTTGCACCCCAAATTACCTTGGGGAGTTTTTGGCTTGTTTTATCTTTGACTTTCCGATAGTGTCTTGCTCCCCAGTTTAGGTAAGAAATCTTTTATCTTTGAGAAAGAGATTATATTATCATTATGAGTGATGTAGCGGAGGTTTGAGTGATTTTCTGTTCTCTGTTGATTTCTTTCGAGAAAGAAGGTGATGGTTTCAGAGAATCTGTAATAATTAGATTTCCTATTAAGGATGACGTGTCGTTATTGCAAGAGATTTCTACCTCGAATTTACTCTCTATCTATCTCAAATTTACTCTTACAATAAGCTTCCTGGTATATCTGAATGTTCCACGACTGTCCCGTGAATGTATCAATGTTTTAACTTCGATGCGAAAATATTTGAACTAGGGTTGCGAACCGTCCTCTATTTGGGAGGGTAGTACCAAATGTAGTACTCAATTGACGTCAATTGCCCTCTCGTCCTCCTTTCAATTTTAAATGTCATCCTTTTAGTAAATTTTTAACATTTATTGTCATTTATTTTTTCACGTGACTAACATCTGCTACTTTGTATCTTTTATTGTTTAATTTACAATAGACAACATTGAAAAGCCATTTTCTGAACGTTGAAAAACGTATGCATAATAGCATGGTGTAAGAAATATCTTACACCGTGATAATAGTGTCTCTCCCTAGTGACTAAAATAAACTAGTGGTGCTACAGAATGGCACAGACTTTCCCGTATTAGTTTTCTATTTCCTTGCGTCTGCGCTAGCTATTCGGAATTTCCACATACTCATTCCAGCTGCCATCTATCGCCCAAAGTACATTTTTTTGATATTTTCTTAATTTTTCGGTTTCCTAATCGCAGAACGGAAATATTCATTTTAGAATATAAACGAACACAAAAACTTAGTCCTAAATGGAAATTTTCTTTTAAACATTTTGTGGCGTTTTAAAGAAAATGGCGTTTTAGCGCAACTAAATACGCGAAATTTGAAGCTCTTTTTCACAGATAATTTTTGAGTTTTCAAAATACTTCATTTGAAGTTATTTGAAGCACTTACACTCACAAATATAATAATCTTTACAAATTGCTAGTAATGTGCACATTAAAGATGTGATAGATCTTTCTTTAATGCTTGTAATCCTTGTAAGTGTAAGTGAGGAGTTGTAAGTAATGGCTGAGGATAGGGGAAGGAAAGAAAAGAGAAGATCGCGTTCGGTCCGTGGCCCGTTTGTAAGGGTAATGCTTCGGCAATCACCAGAGATTGATCGGAGGAACAACGGAAAATTACCGATTGGAGCAGGTGGCCGCAAGACTTCGCGAGACAGCGGCTGTCTTAAGGTGGCTCCATACATTCGGCATTCGCCGAGCAGCGAGCTACTGCTCGCCCGATCTCGACCAGCTGATGTGTTCGGGGAATGTTCCTTTCCTTTGATGTGTCCAAAAGACGGACAGGCGGTGGGTAGGGCGAACGCCGAATGTTCGTCCCTCGGCGAATAGCAAGCGACCCATGCACACTACTCGGGATTCGGCGTGCGGTTGCTCGCTGTTCGCCGAATAGCGAATGTGTGGAGCGGCCTTTACGGTAAACCTTTGGCTGAGTTTATGGAGCGTGCGTGTGTGTGTTTTGCAGGTGCAAGCGCGGGGGTGCAGGCGGCGCCGGAGCGGCCGTCTAAAGATGTTGAAGATGTCGTCGTGCGCGATCTGCCCCTGAATCCGCGCGAAGACGCCGCCGGGCGAGCGCACCGGCTCAGCATCGGCGCCACGCCGGCACTGAGAAGTGAGTGGGACGCCATGCGCCCTGCTCGATGGCCTTTCGACACTGTTTGAAGAAGCAGCTTCGTGTGTGTGTTTGTGTACGAGGCTAATGACCTTAGCACTCGAATCACCAATCAATCAAGCCCGATCAGAGTCACTGCACTGACAGAGTGACTAAGCTAGTATTCGAGCTCGAATACTAAGGTCCGATTAAATTAAGAAGGTGATTGACAGTTCTGTGTGAAGTCAGGACGCGTCTCCCGTTTCCATGGCAGCTGCCAACCAGAGAGACAAAACGTGACGTGTCAGGTCGCTCAGTTGCCTCTGCCGAACACGGGGAACATTTGAGCATCGCAAGCGACTTCCCTGCCGCCACGCCGCCCGCATTTCTGCCTGTGCTGCGCGCGCAATGTGTACTGTGTTGTGATGAGTTGCGTTGAGGTTAGGCTTTTGTCGTATTTTTTACACTTTTACACGTATTTTTTGAAATGTTTGTTTTCGTGTCCCGGTAACATGTGTTCAGTGGTTTGCAACCTGGCAACGTCGCTCCCCTCCACTCACAAATGTCAATCACCTTAATTTAATCGGACCTTATCTCTAAGCTAGTATTCGAGAAAATGAATTCGGGAGAACGTACGGTAAATGACTAATTAGTGTTACAGGGTGCGACAACTGCTAAGATCATTGGTACCGTAAGTGTAGGGCATGTTTTCCCGCGACAGTTGGGGGAGAGGCAAAGGAAGAGAGAAAAGGAAATTTTGAAAGGAAGAGTAGTCTTTCTTTCAAAATTTACTTTGCTCTCATCTTCAATATTGCTTTTGTATTTTTCTGCTCCTCTTCTTCACTTCCCTTCTTTCTTTAACTTCCCTTGCTCATTTTCCTTTTAACATTATTCTGCTCTCCTCTTTTTCTGCTCCTTTTCATTTCTATCGCTCTCTTCTCCACTTCTTGACTTCTGTTCTTCTCTTATAAACTTCTCCCTCTCTTCTTCTCCCTTGAACACGTTTCTGCTCTCTTCTTTTTCTTCTTCTCTTCTTAACATCGCCTGCTCTTCCCTTATCTTTTTCTCCTGTTTGCTGCTTCTGATCTATTTTCTCCTGATCTTCTAATCTAGCTCTCTCTTCTTCTTTTGTTCTACTCTCCTGCTACTTTAAGTTCTTTTGATGCTCATTTTCTCCTCTTGTAACTTCTTCTCTTCCCAACTACCGGTATTCTCTTTTACTGCTCCTCCTACCTAATTCTGTTCTTCATCTGCTTGTAGTAATATATTTTGTAATAGAAGAAATGTGTATACGAAATATTAAGACAAGGACACGAAAGCGTAGTCAGTGAACTTCACGGACAATATTTTGCTTTTGGTTAAAAATAGAAGACGAAATTGATCTGGTAATAAAGAGTCTCGGAATATTTTGTGAAGGATAAAGTCGAATTAAATGTTTAGAAATTTCAAGTCATAGAATTCAGTAAAAGCGGGAGAAGGAGAAAGTGTGGGAATTATATTTGTAGAAATAAAAAAAATAAAAGTTGATCAACTAAAATATTTTGTGTTTAGGTTTAGTAGGTCAGAACAGGAGAGCTGGATGTTGCATAGTTATGCAAGGAAGATAAGGCGCGTCAATAACTTATAATCATCCCCGTAAGTGTAAGGAAAGTTTTAATCCGGGAGGTGGCGGCTTGCGGGGGTTTTCCCTATCAAGGTATCACCTCTCAAACGGGGCACGATTTCAAAATGTTTAACAAAAATTTCTACGTATGATGAGATTTACTCTTCTATACATTTTTTAATTAATATTTCGGTTCTATAATTAGGAAATGGAAAAATTGAGAAAAATTAAAAAAGAGTACTTTGGGGTCTTTGTGGACTTAAAAGGGTGGGGCAAGAAATAAAATATAGGACAGGGCGTAGAAATGAAAAAAACAAACAAGTACGAGAAAGTAACAAACAAGTAACAAACAAGTACGATGGAGAGCCAATACCTCGTATAGATTTCAATGATAGATTAGCATCGTAAACACCGCACCATTTCCTACCAAGTACGAGAAAGTCTGTGGCATTCTATAGCATCCCTTTTTGTTTATTAACCCATTAAGGTACGCAACTATCCGGATGGATGAACTATTGACGTTTTAAAGTGACATTTTAGGTGTATCTACAAGTTTTTGCGTCAAAAACGCCTGTAGTTTTTGAGAAAAAGGGCGTCCCATTTTTGGAATGTTGGCTCATGCCGATTCCTATTTACCGGTACTGGAGTGTCTGGGTCGTAGTGCCTCACGGCCATGTGATAAGGGGTTCATGTGGTTAGCACGAAGTCATTCCTTCAACGGTGGTGGTAACTGGTCTTCATAATGGACTTTCTCATCCTCACACAGCAATAGATACTGGGACATTTGTAAGGAAAGCGCAGAGTGATTATTTACCCGGCCGGCAATCGAACCCGAGGTTGCACCGTGAAAAGCGAGCATGCTAAACGAGACACCTGGCCGGGCACTGCCTAAACTACTACTATAATTTTATTAATTATACGTCACAAATTACGACAGAAATTACGTTACATTACTAGTTTTAAATTCCAGCATTGTTTAGATTATTCCTATTCCTATTCTTCTTAATCTTCTTCTTCTTCTTATTATTATTATTACCCTGTAGCAATCCTGTTAAGAGCAAAGGCCTCGTGCAAGCAGAGTACAAATTTGGTTTGATGGTTTTCATATCACATTTTTCAATTGAATTATATACACTACACTAATAATTTTCTCCACATTTCTCTGTCTTTAGCTGCTCTCGAACAGACATTTCCACACTTTTTTCTTAAAGGTATCGTGCCATCTTGTGTGTTGTCTCCGTGGATTGCGTTAACCCTCCATAGGATCCCATTCTGTTGTGATGTAGGTCCAGCCTTGTGGGTCCATCCTCATGACATGTCCACGCCATTTCCATGTCAGCCACCTTGCCTGAGTCGCTGCATCAACTACACACGTTCTGCTCCTTACGTCAGTGTTATTGTTTAGATTAAATAACACTAACACGAACAATGAATTCTTAAGTATGAAACATTATTCTCGTTCTCGAACGCACAAAATGTTGAACGGTTTTGCAACTCATTCCTTCACATGACCAACATGCATATTTCTTTCTTTTCTGTTTGCAGGGCAGTTTCCTTTCATCGTCAGCATCCAGGTTTATCGTCAGCACGGTTGCGGGGGCGCGCTCATAACCATCACACAGCGCTCACCGCCGCTCAGTGCATCAAGGGCCCCTTCCTTCCATACGAGGTAGGCAGAACTGTGCGCAAACGAATACGTCGTTATAACCCTCTCTCGCAACTACATCCCTCCCGCAACACACTAGGAGCCGTAGCACGGCGAAGCGTTATGGCTAACAACAGCAATATCTTTATCAATCAATATCTAAAATAATAACGGATGAAGTCGTGAAAGAGGTTTTTTTTGTTATTTAAATCGCATCAACTATTAGGTCATTAGTGACCGACCACTATTGGATTTAACACTATGGTATGAGGATGAAACGATAGGGGATGAAAGGGGGTGAAACGATGATAGGAGGTGAAAGGACGAACACATATCCATGACTGAGGCGGGACTCGAATCCGCGACCTCTCAGTCCGAAATCACTACGGCACTACTTCTTTAGCGATCTCGTCCACGGGGCCAACTAAAGGTTTCGCTCAAACGTTTTGGTCAAAATGGGACAAGTTCCGAACTGTGGTGACAGTGCACTACATTCTCTTAATGCCACATCCTCTTGATCCGCAATTTGTTTGACTAGAGCTGCCCAGCAACCACAAATATATAATTAAATACAACAAATATCATGTATTATGTAGTTAATTATGTTTACAGATTAATCCCACCAATTTCATAATGGGAATATACAGTTCGCAGTACACTCTGCCGCCAGACTTGAGAACAAATTCATTATAGCATGCCGAGTGAACAATGACATACGATGTATGTAACCCGCTAAATTCCGCAGAATTAGGATTACCATATTTTCGTTACGGAAAAAAGAAGTAATTTCTTAAAAACATTTTCAATATAATAATTTATTTTTCTTAAAGACAAAATATTACAGACAAAAATTGCTGTATCCTTAAAAAATTATACCTCTGGGTTGCATTTAAAAGTAATATACTCCTTTCAAATAGAAGAGAGGACATTTTGCCCTTCCTTCTAAAATCCACCCGGACAGTTTTTCTTACTTCAAAATGGGGACATGTCCGGGGAAAAGAGGACGTATGCTACCCCTCCTCGCAACGTAGGGCTCCGCTCTCACTTCGAGTTCGCTTTCCAGTTTGCGCTTGCGCAGAAGCTCAACTAGTGGTGCTACAGATTGGCACAGATTTTCCCGTATTAGTTTTCTTTTTCGTTTGGTCTCGGCTAGCTATTCGGACATGCCACTACTCTTGACAGCTGCCATCTACTGCCAACTATTGCATCTCAAAGTACTTTTTTTGACATTTTATTAATTTTCCGGTTTCCTAATAGTAGAACAGAAATAATACTGAAATAATAAAAATAATTTTGAGAAAAAGAAAAAATGCTAGCAAATGAACATTACGTCGCATTAAAGAGTGTAAATAGCACTATCTGTTCGACAAGTTTGAGGAAATAATTTAGAGCCATTTATGAGAAAAAGGCGTTTGAGCGTTTCTAAAAATTCGAAATTTTGAACCAGTTTCCATACAAAATGGTTGAGTTTTCGAAAGTCTTTACTTGACATTATTTATAGCACATGTACTCATAAATATAATAATATGAACAAATCGCCACTTATTTAAATATTGCTAGTAGTAAAGATTGTGACACGAGACCGACAGGCCGAGTGGTGGCGCAATCCTATGAGCACTGACTTTCATTTAATTTTAATACAGTGTACCATCAACTTATTGATACATTAGGGTCAGTTTAATCTCAGGTGGTCAGGCAAAAGTATTTTGATTTCTTTGTTACAATCACGGAATTACCTGACCACTTGAGCATCGTCTCGCTTTTAGCACTAGTTTTAAAAATTGAAATTTTAGCACTGCCTGCATACTCTGAAAGCAACATTTAGACTAGTGGCTTTCTAAAATGGAAATATTGAAATGAACACATTAAGTATTATTGAAATTAAGTTGTCCTCTTTTATCCATTATAATGAATTATTAGAACGGAAGTTTGATTTTATTCCATTACTTTTGACGGCACACCCTAAGTAAATTAATAAAATTTAAACGTGTATTAATAAAGAATCATTCGATGTTAATAATATGCAAGAAAACACAACAATATTGATAAAGTAATACTGGAACCGCATTAGATAATCGGAGCCTACTCTAACAAATGCCGAGAAGCAAACGCTCATTCTTGTCAAAATGCCCATTTCCATTTCTTTCAGAATTCAACTTCAAAATGGGTTTGGGTAGGGATATCAAAATTTAAGCAAACTTGCTCACGGTACACATTTCTCCGTACACACGTCACACATGATTGTTACGTTAAATAATTAAATAAAACACATTGCGTGTGTTTCTTTAAATATTTACCGTGGATAGCTTCACTGTTTGAAGGCAGTTGGAAGATAATTATATTGGTAATATATGGGAAAATTTAATTTAATTCTGTTAATACATAAATATTTACCACTGGCATGACAAAATAAGCCTATTCCTCTTCGCAGGTTGTTGCTGGTGAATTCAACCTGAACGTCTTTGAGGGAACAGAACAACGACGGCCAGTGGTTCGCTATGCCAAACATCGTAACTACACCACCCACCTCGTAAGTATTCATAACGAATGTTTAAGTATGAAAATGTATTGCCTCATAGAACATTGAAAAAAGATGTGCACACTTCATTTGTCGTGAAGAATGCTGCCTCTTCAACATCAGAACAAGTCTTTCTTGACAGTGATTCCCTCTGGTCTGTATAATTTGATTATATATGAGGAAATTATTTTTTTTTCCATTAACACAGGTGACTCAGTATACGTTACGAACTTTAAGGGAATATGTATGAGGCGATGATGATCACCGTGTGCCAATAAAATGTGCCAATAAATGACTTATTTTATATAAAGGTACATATGTAACATTTATCCATGATTATTAAGGCAACATCTCATTCACTGGAGTTCGGTTGGTCACATGCTGACGCCGTAAGAGAGTAAAATTCCTTTATCTCCTGAACATTAGTGCGTTGCCTAACAGTGAGAGGCAACTGTCATATCTGTTACATTTTTTCAAGTTGAAAAAAGTAACAGACTTCAATTCTTACTTGGGAAGTAGAAAGTTTTGACTCGCCCATTCTGTTACGAGACAGCAAACCGAACAGGTCAGTGCTAGAGATTATTGCGTGTGAGGTCGGGAATTTCTAAGGAGTTTGGACTTTAACTTTTGTTCGTGAAAGAATAATAGGACTGTGGATTATTATAGCTGGTACGATCGATGTTTTAATTTAATAAGGGTTAATAAGAAGTGTTAAATTTTCATGAGTCAAGGACGGAATAATTATAGAGCTGTGATAATAGAATTCTTGTCACAAACTGTAAAATTAAGCTGGGAATAAGCCGTAGATAGGTTAGCGGTGTTCGAATCATTAAGTTCGCGGCTGATAACGATCTCCAAATAATTGCACCATGGGAACCAACCCATTACTCCTACAACAGCAACATAGTTCCAGACATCTTAGATATAACAATAACAAAAAACTTCAATCAACCAATTAAGCAAATTGTTCTGCCTGAACTTGACTCTGACCACAATCCCGTAATTTTAGTTCTGGAAGCACCAAATACTGCAGCCACCAATGAGCATCCCGAAAGTACTTATGTAGGTCGTGTGAACTGGCAAAAATTTAAAGAACAAATGGATCTAAATCTTATATTTCCTAAAAACATTAAAACAACAACATATTTAGACAAAGAAATAGTAATTATCGCAGAGACTATACAAAAATCAATTAAATTATCAACCATACCTGACAGAGTAATAATTACTAAAATCTATAAATGAATTCCCACTAAAATACTAAACTTAATCAAAAGTAAACACAATCTTAGACGCCTATGGCAAAACACAAGAAGATCAGACATTAAAACCAAGCTAAACAAACTTTCAAAAATATTTAAATTTAAATTACATGACTACAAAGTCAACGAATTTCAAAAAATAATCAAACAAATTCATCATCATATTATTATTATTATTATTATTATTATTATTATTATTATTATTATATTATTATGGACCACAGTTAAAAAACTGTGTAAAGAGAAATCTATCATACCAACCTTAAAACACAATGGCTCAAACCTACTTAACGACTCCGACAAAGCCAAGGCCATAGCTGAACATTTCAAAAATACATTCACACCTAATCCTATTTCAGATATAAACTCATTCAATCATATAATTAACAATTTTCAACAAACAGTACCAATAGCAACTTAATTTATTTCCCCCTCAGGAACCTCCAAAATATCACTCAGATTAAAACAAAAAAATCAACCGGTTATGACAATATCTCCAACAAAGCACTTAAAGAATTAAGCAAATATCAGTAGCCGCACTAACTGAACTATTTAATGCGGATCTAAGACTACAATATTTTCCTCAAAGTTGGAAAACAGCTATAATTTTACCCTTCTGCAAACCAGGAAAAGATGCAAGAAACCCGTCAAATTACAGACCAATTAGCCTTCTTCCATCCATCGCTAAACTTTTCGAAAAATTACTGCTAAGTAGACTAATTAAATTTATTAAAAATAGCAACACATTACCTAACTTTCAATTTGGCTTCCGATCCAAATATTCAACTAACCACCAACTACTGCGCCTAACCGAATCTATAACCACAGCATTCCATCAACGAAAACATACACTAGCCATTTTCTTAGATATAGAAAAGGCCTTCGACACTGTTTGGCATGCTCTTCAACATCTATTTATCAGATATTCCGCAACCAGACACCTCAGCTTTGTTTGCTGATGACACGGCACTATTCACATCACACGACGATATTTTATGCGCACACGATGAATTACAAAATGACTTACTTAAATGTTTGAAATGGACTGAAAAATGGATAATCAAAATTAATGCTTCAAAATCACAAGCAAAGATTTTTACCCTTCGTAAACCTAAATTACCTCTTCCTCTACTCATTCGAAACACACCCATACCGTGGCTACCAAATAAAACACCAGTTAAATATCTTGGACTCACAATGGACACCAAATTAACCTGGAAAGCACATATCACAAACACAATAAACAAAGCATACACAAAAATTATAAAACTCTATCCACTATTAAATCATAAATCTTCACTTATCATAGAATGCGGTAAAATAATTTACAAAATAGTAATTAGACTATCGCTAACCTATGCAAGCCCCGTTTGGATAAAAGCAGCCAACAGCCACATTAACAAACTCCAAATTTTCAAAAATAAGTGTCTCAGAAAAATAACCAAAGCTCCGTGGTTTATAAGTAACGACCTACTGCATAGAGAACTAAAAATAGAATCTTTTCAAGACTACATAATCAAAATTTCAAAAAACTTTTCTGAATTACTACCAGAATCCCCAGCTACAGCAACTTACCATTTAGGTAAAAATTACAGCCAACCACGGAGAATTCATTCACGCTACCCTAAAGACATTTTCAAGCCTCCCTAAGTAACTGAAGATATAAACTGTTACTCTCTCTCTCTCTCTCTCTTACACCCTCGCACACACAACAACACCAACTCTTTTTTTTTCTAACAAACTTCTACAGAAAGAATATTGACAGACCTGAGGATGGTTCATCCTAAACGTTATGTAATCGTATGTAAACACCCTCGAAAGGCACAAATGCCGAACAAGAAGAAATACATTTTTTTAAAAAAAGAATCCGCAGCCTAATTGTAAATAACGGCCGGACGGATGCAGATTATCCGATTAGTATTAATGTAGAACGACAGAACTACAGTTGAAAGTATGGGCTTCCGCGACCATAGTCAGTATGTATTTAGCAACCAGGAGACCTCGCGTTCTAGGCAAAGATGGCCACGTTTCAGCCGCCATGCTGGGACCTTCGAATCCACATTAGTTTTAGATGCTTAGGTAGCCTGGACCAACACCCCTGGATATTCAGGGGGTGTTGCCTGGACCCAAGACTTCTACTGTTCATTTGTTGTTAAGCAGCGAGTTAAATGTGGTCAACTGCCTTTCATTCTCCAGAGAATCTGGAGTTTTGTAGAACTAGGGTTTATTTTGTTGATGGTAAAAGAGTTTGAGGGAGGAAAAGAATGAGTGAGGGATAGAAAGGGTTCTTGAGGGTTTAAGGAGGTGTTTGAAGGGTTAATTTAAGGTTTGTGAAGATACGTAGAAAATTTTATTCGTTGCTTAGTTTAAGGTAAAGGATTAGATATGTTATTTTGTTAGCGTTAGGATCATAGTTGTTATCTGTCTTGTCGGCGTACCATAAGTGTGGTTATGTTGGGGTGTAGAGACTTTAAGGAAATATAAATGGTGTTTGTTATGGGTGTGTCGTAGGTGGTTTATGAGGTTGGTGAGATACGATATTGATCTGACATCAGAGAGCAACGGGGACCGCGCCCTGATGTGCACGGACATCATGATAAAATAGATGTTTCCGGGCCTCGTAGAGACGTAGACCTTGGCCGACATTAAGGTTGGGAATATTTGATCATATGCACAGCCACTTTTACCCTCTTCACTCTCCAGCGCTTTTCCCTGGTTAGGAGGCGGGTGTTAGCAAAGAGAAAGACGTGAACAGTTTTCCATTCGTGGATGGCTGCGGCCGATTTATTTGTATTATTCTACGTGTAAATATTATTACTCTTGCACCTTGGGAGTCTGTTGCCTATTGGCCGATGCTTTCTTCGCATTGTCCGATCGTCCGGTTAACTGGCTGACGGGTAGAGGGGAATCTGGTTGTATATAAACCCAGTCAATATTCACGCAATTCGCCCCAAGGGACCTCTTGACCTCCGGGCCGTCAGCATGACGTCCGAAATGTTGATATCTGTGCCTGGAACGCGGCGACTCCCAGTCAACCAATTATATAAGATCTACAACTTCTCCAATGATGGAATTAACATAAAACATCACGTTACATTAATGTCCCGTAGATTAACTGTTATGATAATGTACTCATTGTTGTTTTCTGTTGATTGCAGATCCGTTGGGTTTAGTCCAAACGATATTGTACTTCTGTTCATGGAGAGACCTTTTATCTTCAACGACTACGTGAAGCCCATCAAGCTGGCATACCCGGGGACTTTCCCAAAAGGCAACACTGTCTTCTCTGGCTGGGGCCTCACTGAGTAAGTGTGCATTACATTTATTATTAACCTATGTACCCGACAATGCTTCGCTATTTCACATCACGCGCTACTGATCACATGATTGTTAATCACTATGCTCCGCAAAAGTTATAATAGATAAAAGACTTTCTCAGGAGTATAGGTTTGTTCTGTGACCTGGTATGGACATGGTTGTAAAGTATACTCTTGAATAAAAATAATAAATAAATTAGTGGTGCTACAGAATGCCACGGACTTTCCCGTATTTGTTCTCTAATTCCTTGGGTCTGGGGTAAATATTCGGAATTGCCACATACTCTTGCCAGCTGCCATCTATCGCCGCCCAAAGTACGTTTCATGACGAGGTAGTGGTTATTAATATGTTGCACTAATTAAGGTTAGTAATTATTAGCAAGCACACTGAAGATTTAGGAGTGCCATGAATCATGACTGGCAATTACAGAAAGCTACTTTGAATGCCGCGAAGTTGGCATCATTGCATAATGGTATGCGATTACCACTGCTTATGACACAATCACGTACAGCACATATTGTATGTACAGTTTATGTTGGAAGCATTGACTTATGTGTCCATGATTAACATGATGCGTGCCACAATACATAGTAATACAGAACGTCTGTAATACAGTGTATAGTTACAAGTATCATATAGTAACTGGATTGTTGTGCAGTTTGTGGAGGAATGCGCAAATGCGTGAATCTGGCAGCGACACATGCGAGCGACTGCTCTTGCTGTATGACACAATCACTTAGAGCGCATGTTGTAAGAACAGTTTATGCCGGAAGCGTAACACTTACGTGCTTGTGATTAACATGAGCGTAGCATGATGCGTATCACAAAACATTGTGACGCAGCAACTTGGCCGTTACCGCATATTAACTGGAAGAATGATGATGGTTGTGGAGCGACGCATGCTCGGTGCGACAGCAGAAGCCCAACCAGGGCCTTTTAACTCCCATATAGCGTGGTGGAGACCATTTCAGTGGCGAGTTCTCCTGTATCAACTTCTTTGAGGAAGTAAATTACGAACTGCTGCCAACGATACTTCAAACGTGCGTGGTTGCTGCGTAGGTTCACGAGACATAAGCAGGCGCGTAATGTTACAAAAGATAGCGTCGATGTTCGTGCGTTCTTCAACGGTTTCTTATACACATATATTATGAATAATGGAACATTTAGAAGACATTTTTCGTATTTGTCACAAATTAGCGAATTGTTATGCACATAAGTTGGCGAGCCTAACCTGCAGCTGCACCCGGCGACACTAACGCCTCCTACAGTTGCACCCTCAAGCTCTGTCTTTGATGGAGAGTTGCAAGGCCCTGAGCAGCACTGCCTTAAGCTTCGTGAGCGTTCGTTGGGGGCCGAGGAGTGGCGACAGGCAAGTGTTGGGAACGATGGGCAACTAGGTTTCCAAGGTAGCGGACTTCGTCTGAATGCGACACGGCAATGTTGGAAAAGCACAGAACTTAGTACATGGAATATAAAATGTGAAATGTACCCGACTCGAGGCTAAAAGCGTGCAATTACATACTGTATGATTAGTGTTAAAAAGTGTAGCGAGTTCTAACACATACCATCTCTTACTTATGTATGCCTAATATGTGGTAATATTAACTATAAATAAACTGCATCATCAACAATAAATAAACTCCCTATAGTCCAAAACAAATGTCATCGAAAAACAATGCAAACCCCATGGTTTATACCGAATTAACAGATTCACAGAGAACTACAAGTCAATAAAATTATATACCATATTCATAAAACTGCGAACAATTTTTATTCTACACTCAATTTCTTTCCTTAATGAAAACTTTTAAATTTGGTTGCAATGCCATACCCTGCCGGATAAAATCAAAATTTACAAAAGATACATTTCGTCTCCCTAAATAAACATCAAAATTAAA
This sequence comes from Acheta domesticus, assembly GCA_031308135.1. Taxonomy (NCBI): domain Eukaryota; kingdom Metazoa; phylum Arthropoda; class Insecta; order Orthoptera; family Gryllidae; genus Acheta; species Acheta domesticus. Next base: position 85,250,997 of record JAHLJT010002630.1, read on the forward strand.
TACTAAATTCACTACACCATAGCCACAAGCATTACTTTACTTAGATTTTTTGACATAAATAGCACTTTATACCTTCACCCTAGCACCTTCCACTGTTTATTTCCTTCCTATTAAAAACCTTTTTGAGCATTATGTGTCTTTATTCAGTTTATAATTATATACTGAATAATTATAAATATATATATATATCAGGTTTTTAAGAGACACAATAGTGTGACGATCCATTCGGCGCGTTTCAGTTATATATAAATAATTTGGACAAAATCTTATGGAATTGACATTTACAGAAACGAAATAAACAGTGGAAGGTACTAGGGTGAAGGTATAAAGTGCTATTTATGTCAAAAAATCTAAGGAACTGAGCTGTTAGCAGACCAGTGAGAAATAAATAAAGAACTTTTACTAAATCGATAAAAAGTTACACAATTTCTATTTATTTTGGAGAGATGAAAAATTTAATTAAAGAAAATGTTCCCATATTAGGCAAAGACAATTGAATGTGTTTGACATGTAATGAGCCATCACATAAACATTTAATAATTTAACAAGATCTGGAATTTGAAAAGCAAAACGTTATTAATGTTATTATTTTGATTTTATTTATAAAATATCAAAAAGAAGAAAATATGATAAATATAAAGATTAGGTAATGTAACACCCCGCCCCTCTCTCATCGAGTTCGGCGGGATGGATCTCAGGGCGTGACCCGACTCACCTGTGGATTCCTGTCTGCACTCATCTGTTGCCTCATACGCCCGGCTGAAATTTCGACAGGACGCATGCGTGACTGGGCATTTTCATGCATTAGGCAGTGAAACACTCTTTCCTGCGTTTCTGAATTTAATTAAAACAAAATAAAAAGGTAAACAACGGGGTGAAGCCTCCTACAATTTGTAACAATACCTTAACCTAACTTACAACTAACTTAGCTTAAAGTCCGACCCTTCTGGGTCATCGCCCGGGCGTTCCGCCCCTCCAGGCGCGGCATCCCTAGTGGGGTCGGGCGGCGGAGCGGCAGCGTTCCCCCGTCCCCTGGACCGGGCGGCAGCCGGCGGCAGCGGCGGCGGTGTTGGGCGGCGCGCGGGGCTGGCGTGCGGGGCTGGCGCGCGGCTGCGTCGGCGTCGGCGGCGGCGGCGGCGAGGAAGCGCCGTCCGGATGCGTCCTTCAGCGGCGGCCGGCCCTCAGGCCAAGTCCGGACGCTCCTTCGTCCATTCAGGTCTCCACACTCGTACAGTGTTTTTTCGCCTCTCCCTTCAGGCGACACATGAGCGGGTGGCGAAGTGACGGCGATGCGTTGCCGGCGGCGGTCTAGCGCCTCGCGGCAATGGCGTGGCCTCTCTCTACCCCCCGGAAAGCTCTGCTTCACGCTACCGTCGTCAACATCAGGACGGCCGAACTTCCCGCTCACATCGGAAAGCTCGATCTCACGCTACGGTCGCCAACATCGGAATGGCCTCTCGCTGCAGTCACCCAGATCAGAAAGACCTCTTGCTGTCGTCGTTCACATCGGAATGAAATCTCGCTGGTGTCACCCAGCTCAGAAAAAGACCTCTCGCTGTCGTCGTTCACATCGGAATGGCAGAATATCACCCCCGCAACTGCCTCCCTCGCTCGCGAGATCACGTGTCTCGCCCCCGCTTAGTTCTCGTCTATTGGCGCAGCCGAATCGCGCGATGCGTTCCGGCCAATTGCCATCGGTCAGCGGCGGTTGGAAACCGATTTCGAGTGGGAGGTCCACGTCACTGCAATTTCCGAGAAGACGCGGGGTTGCGCTGACACAGCGCGCGGAAATACCAAGGTGCGACGAACGGTTTCTGAACAAAGAAAGCCGCGCCCAACGGCGGCCGGCCCTCCCTTCGCGCCGCTCAGGTAGCGGAAAAGCGCACGTTTCTAGACACCAAGTTTTCCAGTACTCCCTGTTAAATAAAATATTATTTTCGCACACGTCGAAATTGTTACGTGCGTGACCGTCTCATTACAGTAACAGAACGAATAAAAGTACAGCGGGTTGACAAAAGTGAACAGCTGTCCTTTGTTTCAAACTGCACGGTGCAGAAAGGGTATGCAACCAGAAATAACTTAAAGACGAATATGTGATTTCGGACAGGCAACATTATGGCGTAATTTGAGTTGTTGATTCATTAGAAATATAAAAAGAGTAAAGGTTTTCGAAAAATGATGTTCTAATTGGTGAAACATTAGACCAGGGGCGTTTTTGATTTTGAATCGAAGAAAAACGGTATCAAATTAGGCGTGGACTTTGATGCGGCTTTGGCAATGGTCGGGGATGCCTCTTCAAGGCCAGCTGAACGATATCCGAGAAGTGACAAATATTCATCACAAAAAATTTAAAGATTTTGAGTCAATGTTAAGAGCAAGGCAAAATGGCCATTGGAAAATTTCCACTTTTAAAAAGAGTGCACTCGCGTTAATGGTATTGTATATAAAATATGTATGAATGTGTGAGTGACATATTGATTTTTCCATGTTAAGATAATTTGTTTTATGTCAAATGGATTATACATGTAGTTCCCTGTTATGTTCCGTGTATTAGAATGAGGAGTGGATTCGTTGAGGATTAAAATGGCGAGAAGAGAATCGGTATAATAAATAGCTGTCGACATTGCGATTCCGCAACATTGTGAAATCTGTGTTATTTTCTTTCCGGTAGGTAGTGGAAATCAAATGACAGGGAAAAGAATAGGATAGGCTCCCAAAATAAACTATAATATTATTTCGTTCCTGTATAGGTATGACTTCGCAGACCCATACGAACTATAAATCTGTACTGTAATGTGACACAGACCGATTCAATATAGGAGTCATTGTGGATCTGTGATCAAAATTTAGATTTAAAGTAATAAGTAATAGCTTGCAAATCGTATGTTAACTGATAGATTTTATAATTAATGCGAAGATAGGAGTGCGCACGTCACACGTAACAGATATTTTGGGATTTCGCCGAATAAATTAATCCTGTGGATTTGGCGGCCATTATGCCAATGTAAATATATGTTTATTTACGTGAATTTATAAACATGGATAACTCGCCAAGGTGGGGGAGAAATAATTAATTGCATCAATTATTACCTATGTTAATTAGTGTAAAGGTTTATGAACCCTTACAATAGAGATTTCAATATGTTAGGAATGCCAATTACTAAGAAGTTATTTATTAACATTGTTCAGCCACTTGAAAGATTATAGTGCCGAACAAGAAGAAAATAAAATGAAAAAAAACATCCATATCATGTTTACGCATACTGGTATATTAACAAATATGATTTCCAATCGTGTTTCGTAACATTTACATTAGTATTTCTCATCATTCTTATAATTTCTATTACAAATCATAATTGTCTATTCTGACAAACCCGTTTAGAGATGAATTGGGGGTTTACTTTAATACATGCGTAAATAACAGGTCTAAAATATTGGGGATACATAGATTATAAAACGCGAGAAAATGCGAAGATATGAGTCATTAGATGCATTGCGTAAGTAATAAATTGAAGTGTCATGCTTAACTTCGTCATGTTGAAATTACGAATTAGCTTTGAGACAGATCCTCGGTAACTAATTCAAAACATCTACCCCAGGCGAAGTTGTAAAGTCAGCTGAGTTGAGATGAAGTTATGTAGGTTGAGATGACGTGATCATGTGATGCATTGACTGATATTAAGGTAAAAAAATGTTTGGTTCTCTCAGTTCAGTCAAACGTCAAACGGTATATTCATACTGCACACAAAATGAACTGCAGTCCAATTTTTTTCCAATTCAGTGAGTCTTTAAACTGCTCGTTGTGTATATTTCGTGAAAGTTCATTCCCACATAAGATATTGTAAATATTCTGAGGAAACACATTGTATATTTCTCAGGCTTTTCCATTACAGAAAATAATTGTACGAATAAAATGCAAATCCTACTCACGTGATTATTAAGCTACGAATTCTACCAATGCCGAGCTTCTTGATTTATGAGTCCGTATTTTTGTAAAAAAAAGTATTTACACAAGGGTGGAACACGATTTTAAGCAATTCAAATATTTTTAACTATAACAATAAAAGTAGTAATGATATTCACCGTGTGTCAGTATCAACATTTCAAAACATTACAAAAAATGCACATACAACACTGACAGAAGACATTAAACCATTAAAATTGATACAGAAATTTAAGTCCCAAGTAAAGACTATGTAATTCCAAAAGATTAAATATGCCTGTAAGAAATATTATACCTCAGCTTCTGGGTCAATAACCCCCTCAGTCTATCCATTTCCCCATCTTTCATCCATTTCCCTCATCTTTGAGCAAATGCTGAGATGGCCTCTTGTTTTCCTCTGAATCTAAGTATAGCTTCAATATCTGTGGACGATTTCTTGAGCTCTGAAGGGAATATAGTAGATATTCAAATAATCGTTCTCGTATCAATAAATCGATTCCTTCACGTAGAGCACGTGGGATAATCACAAAAATCCCTAGTGGATTTGCCTTTGCAAATATATTTTATTAGAAAAACTTTTGTGCCAATTATTGCCAAAAACGCTCGTTACTGTCGGTATTCATAATTTGATCTTAATACGAATGAGTTAGGTCAGAGATCCCAAGGCTCAAGAAACCGGAAACCGTGCGTTAGTTGTACTTTTCCCCAAGACACGTCACACACAGTTTTTTTTTTCTCGATTTTTCCCCTCCAGTTACCCTGGAGGAGCTTGGGAATTTATTCAGTGAAGGGGCGTACATTTAACTCCAGCCGATAAGGTTTTTGGAGTTTTTGGGAGGGCGGTAACTTAAAAAGACTACTTAAAAAGATATGTTTTTCATAGTTTTTAGTTCTTATTACTCTGTCCTGAATTGCTGCTACAAAATCTTCAGTTTCCGGGTACAAGAGACCGTTGCTCAACCACTTCAAGGACGCAGATTTGTTAATCATAGGGTCCAACAGAGAGTTCGGAAATTTACCATGAAGTATCAGTTATTATTATTATTATTATTATTATTATTATTATTATTATTATTATTATAAATGCGTAGTGAGATCCTGGAAACGGAACCCGACGCGCTGATGGCGGAAGTGCTTCCGGTGGTGAACTACAACGTGTGCCTGCAGAAGATGAAGAACCAAACGTTGCTCCGCGGTGTGAACGAGACCAACATGCCAGACACCATCTTGTGCACGGGCCCCCTGGAAGGCGGCAAGGGACCGTGCGTGGTAAGATTCCAGGGCACGCAGTGCCCGCGGCCAAGGGAAGCCCGCGCTCCGGTTTCGCAGGGATGCACAGAAGGCACAGTCGTGGCGGGACGCAAGAATACGTAGTACATATAACAAGTTTCAGTCCGAATGGGCTCTTGTATGATAAAACTTGTGCTCACCAAATGGTTTTAAAACGTTTGTATTATATTTAAAAATTTTGTAGGAAAGTTTTCATAAATGCAATTTTGTGTAAGGTAAAAGTGTTTTTAAATTAGTGTATTTTAATAATTAATCCGATTTTACATACTTATTACATATTTTTACAGTTTTCATTACATATTAATTTACGTTTTTTGATGTTTCATTCTATTTTTATTTATCTATATTTTATACTACTATATCTTTATTTTATTCTATCTATATTTTTCCGGTTTCTATTCATCATTATTATATAATTTTAAGGGCTTTTAGTACGTGCATTTTCACACGAAAGATATGCACATCATATTTCTTTAAATGTTTATTTTTAATAATAGTGTGAGTGCTTTTCTGAAATTATGATATATAATATTTATCTTGATTAAGTATATATTTTGGTTTATATTTTTTTCTTACAAATAGTCATTTGAATTATTTGTAATTAGAGTTAATAGTTCTTTTATATTGCATTCTCTAAGACTAAGTAGAAACGTGCGTTAATGTTTCCTTTGTGTAATGATCAATGTTTGTGTAACTGCAGTTTCTGTTTACATGTCAACTTCCATTAAAAGTTCGTCAAAATCAATAAATGTCTCTTTATGGTATCGCAACCGGTGTGTTTGACGCAACGCGCTTCATTCGCACGAAGTTTTCTCACCCCTGCTTCCCGCCTGTGACACGAGTGACTTCGCTAAGCTGTATCGCCGCGTGTCCCAAACCTTTGCGAAGACCATTCGCGTGCTCGTTCGTCTGACGGCCCTGCTCTAGGTAAAATTCGCGGCATACACGAACTCTTCCACCAGATGAGGTGGCTCAGGGCACCAACTGATGTCACTGCAGGACCTCTGAGCGGGATGCCCTAGAGATCGAGTCCCCGCGGTATGAGGATTTTGACATGCCAGGACTGAGAAGTCACGACGTGTACCTCGGGGCCGGATCTCGCCATGCAGGGAAGATCGCCGCCACCTCTCACAATAAAAATATACACTGCGCTTACGGGAATAATGACCCTAGCAGGCGACGTGCCCGGAAACATAATTCAATCAGTCGTTTCCTCTTAAACCCAAAATATCCCTGTATTAAATGTCCCATACATTACCAGTATCCGGGATCGACAGCTTGAGTTTTGATTTTATTAATGTTTTTGGTAGGTTCTGATAAATTATTAAGTTGAAATAACTTATAATATACATGTGCATTCATTTAAACAAAACATTATTTAGTTTCAGGCTCTACAAATGAAACTAGTGGTGCTACAGAATGACACAGACATTCCTGTATTAGTTTTCTATTTCCTTGGGTCTTTGCTAGCTAGTCTGAATTGCCACATGCCAGCAGCCATCTATTGCCGTTCAAACTACACATTTTTTTCACATTTTCTTAATTTTTCGGTTTCCTAATGGTAGAACGGGAATATTAATTTTAGAATATTGAAGAACAGTAAAACCTCGTCATAATGGCAATTTTCTTTGAAAAATTTGAAGACGTTTGTAAGAAAATGGCGTTTAAGTGCTACTAACAATGCGAACTTTGAAGCTCATTTTCACAGACCATTTTGACAGCTGCTGTTTGGTCATTGCTGGGAACTTCAAGTTACGTCCATGCGTTCATTTTGTCAGTGCATTCGTTTACATTTATCTCATTTGTAAATGGCTTCATCACTATCTCTGTCAATGCCATTACCCTGTATGACGTTTATTTTTTCCCAATCAAAGTTGTCCCTTCTTAGAACAACTCATCTATATCTCGTGCAAACTATAAAAACTGTCTCTCCTCACACCACGCCATTTTGCACCATACTGTACCATCTTTAGAATAACACTAAGTCAAGTCATTTGTGTTTGTAACCTAACGTACTGTTAAAGAGAATCTTGAACACTCATTTTACGACCGAAAATTCGAAATGGGATTGTTGAGATGATCCAATACCTTTCGCCTCGTTACCACAGTGTAGGAAGAAAGGAAAAAAATAGATTTTCAACAATGCTCATTTTAAGAGAGCTTACCTTACGACCTCGTGAGATTCGTTCATTTGATTTGCTTTTCGATAATTTCTTCTATCTAATCCACGCACTTGCGTTCTTTTTCCTTGCAAACGGCACTTTTCCCTTGCAAATGAATGATCCTTCAACGCAAGCCAATGTTCTCCCGTCAACCTCACTTTTTCCTTGCAAATAAAGTGAATGATCCTCCAATGTAACTCAGTGTTATGTGTAAAATAACCAACAGGTCGTCGGCATTTAAAAGGTATGTCCCTCGATTTGTTTCATTAACCCTCAACTGGCTTAGTGGTGCTATTTTAACCATACTCGAATTTCGAAGTTCGATATTCTTCGTATTTTTCATATGAGAATATTGGTAAGCTGTTTACCTTCAAATAACATCCTTATCGTTTCATTTGAGAAGTATTGTTGAATTTCGTGTAGTTGTTTTTCAGTGGCGTGAGTGAAAATATTTGTTTGGGTCACAGCGGCACCACCACGCCAGTTACGCAACTATGAAATGGCGTCTTCATCGAAGACTGTATTTTGGGCTGATGGGGACCCTGATATCGGTATCTCTATATGGTTAGAAGTGGAGAATTATTGTAATGACACTGAAGACATGCAAAGCGGGAAAGACTGTGAAGGGAAGAATTCTTGAAGATGCTGGCACGTCATCTTGCCGAATGTGCGACTACCTAGAGAAATTTGTGGAACCATCTCAAGAATATTGAAGAAATCTATTGCCGTTGCTAAAAGTAATCCACAAGAAACCAGGAAAACGAAGTGATACGCAATATAGGGCGGAAAAAAATTACCGAAAAAGAAAATTGTTATATATGTTGCCGCTCAATGTGTCACGAATGTCAGGCAAACATTTGAAAGGAGTCACTATAAGTCTATTTTTGCATTAATGTTGATATTTTATTGGTAAATATGTATCAGAAATTGATAATACGAAATCAATAATGCATTAAAAATTTACAGGGAAAAATATGGTTTTATTTATGAGTATTTATCAGTAATGTCACAAAAATTAATTATTATTCAGTTCAGTAAAAATATATTAAATATGTATTATTTTATCTAAATTATTTTGAAAATCTTCTAAAACTGTGACTAAACAGAAATGGTTCAAATTGCATTACGAATGTCATAAAGAAATAAAAAAAGGCGGTCAAAATGGCACAACGACGCCGGTTATGTAACAAAATCTCACCATGCCAGTTCAGGGTTAAACCGGATGTCATCCTATAATTTTTTAACTTCCGTCATTTTATGAATTCTTTCTTCATCTAGAGTACTAACTTCGTCTGTAAATATATAAAAACGAAAACCTCTATATTTCAAAAAACAAAATGGGAGAGCCAAGTCGATATACCAATATTTCTTACGTTTAATGTTATAATAATAATAATAAAATTGCCTTTATTAGTGGCGAGGCTCAGGCCATTTGGCCTGCTCTTCCGCCTAACCACATTAAATAAATACATTATTTCCTAAACTAGGAAGAAGATCTAGAGGGGCAAGATACTTTTACTTCTGGGAGAGAAAACTAGGAACCATCCCGGCAAACGCCTTAAGCGATTGAGTAAACCCAGAAAACCTCAATCAGGATGGCGGCTGAAGGCCGAGGACATTGACAAAAATAGTAAATCTAAATTTACTTAATACATTAATTAGAAAAATAATAAATTACAATATAAATTAATTAGAAGAAAAATAATCAAGGGTAATACAAAAAAGGCAAAAATAAGAAACAAAACTTATACAATAAGAATAAATATTGTGAAATGTTAAGTAGTGATACAATATCTGCAACAATATGGTAACATAATATTGATACATACAACTGATAATTATAAGAATAAAGATTAGAATATTTTCAATTTCTATATTAGTTACAATCAAATAAAAGTTATTTTATAAGATGTCCAGCGAAAAGAAAATTTAAAGTTTACAGATATCACAGACAAAAGAAATTTAATTTTAAGATAAATAGATAGTAGCAGATAAACATTCTACACTTTATGATGATTTATAATAAAAATAACCGTCGATTTCTTGGGAATGAGAGTTCAGTTAAGTTTAAAAACCGTTTGAGTACAAATTAAATTATAAATCTTGTTTTTGAAGGAGGTCTTTAAAGGCTTAATGATTTCCCGGAAATCAATATAAATTTTAGTTTAGATGCTAAACAATTACTTAACTTGTGTGTACGTATTCAATATGGTTAGTTATTAATATTATTTTGATTCTTTGTCATTTACTTTATCATGTTTTCCAAGAAAAGCGGACTTGAGCACTCTTTAGCAAGAAATCGACAAAAATATAAAAGAGACAGTAAAAATGAAATTAATTACTAATACAACTAGGTAAAAATATTTTTCATCAATTATTTGAAATAATATTACACTACCATAAGTACGTAGTAAGTTTGAGTTTTGTAAATTGTATGGCAAAAATATTAGAGGCTAAGCTTACATGCCTTGGAAAATAATAGAGCTTTTAATAGCTTCTTAAAAGAATTGACAGAAGGACTGTGTTTAATGTTCTTTGGGAGACAGTTCCAAGCTCTCGTTACGCCTACGGTAAAAGACTTGTTATAATAATTAGAATTATGTTTTGGTATTTGAAATAATAATGATTTATCGAGTCTAGCGGATATAAGAGGTCTGAACCGACTTGTTATATGCGGTAGATGTTTTGTTTTTAGTAATTTGAATAGAAGAGATAGACAATGAAGCATCCGCCTGTCGCTTAGCCGCAATATTTGATTACATTCAAACATGTTCGATATGTGATCGTATTTTTTTAGATTGTAAATAAAACGAATACACGCATTTTGAGCTCTTTGTAACCGTGTGGCATGTGCTAAGTTTAAATCGTTATACACAACGTCGCAATAGTCGAAGTGCGGAAAGACGAGGGATTCTATTGCAATTTTTTTAATATTGACCGGTAAAAACTTTCCAACAATCCTAAGAGAGCCAATTCGTGAATAGACTAACTTTGTAACTTTATTTACATGAGAATCCCAGTTGAGGTTATTGTTAAGAATTACTCCTAAGTTTTTGACTTCGGAACAATATGGTACAATGATTTTATCTAGAATAACATTTTCTATACTAAGGTTATCAACTCGTGATTGAACTTTTTTTGAACAAATTAACATGGTCTGTGATTTAGCAGGATTCAAGGAAAGGCCGTTTAATTTTGTCCAATTCAACAGGGTTTCCAAGTCCTTATTGGTTCTATCTACTAGTTGTTTCAGTGCAGAGGGTCTTCCGCTAATATAAATTTGTAGATCGTCAGCATACATATGATGTTTACAGAAACTAATGGAATTTGGCAAGTCATTTACGCATATTAGGAAAAACAATGGCCCGAGAATGGATCCCTGGGGGACACCCTTTGTCATTGTTTCTGTCACTGAGAAATCCTCCCCGACACTAATAAATTGCTGACGGTTTCTAAGGTAATCTTCTATCCACCGCGTCGTGGTTAACGAAAAGTTTAAGTTCCTGCATTTTGTGAGTAAAAGGTCATGGTCAACAGAATCAAAGGCTTTGCTGAAATCTAATAGCGTTAATACAGTTATTTCCCCATCATCCAGGGCTTTCCTCAGGTCTTCGGTAACTTCAAGTAATGCGGTTTGTGTACTTCTACCTGGCCTGAAACCGGACTGGTATGGATTTAATAATCCATACTCTGCTAAGTATGAATAGATTTGCCTATGAACAACTTTTTCGAAGATTTTTGATAGTGTCGGCAGAATACTTATAGGCCGGAAATCGTTGGGAGACGAAGGGCTTTGGGACTTCGGAAGAGGATGAACTTTGGCTAATCTCCATGCCTTTGGGAAACAAGACGTAGTTAGTGAATAATTAATAATGTGAGTAATAACGGGAAGAGCTATATCTGCAATAAGCTTCCACTGTCTAGCATTAATTCCGTCAGAACCGTTTGCATCTGATTTTAAACTCCCTAAAACTTTAGGAACCTCTCTATTGTCAACACATTTAAAGTACAGTTTGTCTCTGAGGTCATCTATACCGATGCTCGAATACTTTGATAAAGAGTTTGCTTTCAGCACTGGATCAAATGAAGGAGCCGCATTTAAGAAATGTTTATTCAATTCGTTCAATGGTATATCTATGATTGGAGTTGTTGATCTATCCTTGCCCACACCAATATTTCTAAGACTGTTCCAGATTTGTTTAGAATCAGTTTGTGCTTTAAACAATGTGTTGTAGTATCGCAACTTAGCATTTCGTATTTTTTGGTTAACTATATTACGCAATTTTGTATATTCAAGTTTGAGAATGGCCGTTTTTTCTCGTCGGTATCGTTTCTGAGCTAGATCGCGATGCTTCATGCAAGCCCGAATTTCATCATTCAACCATGGTGCTGCCGGACGCGTAACTCTGGATGTTTTTAGCGGAGCATGTTTAGCGAATAAGTCCCTTACAATATTATTTAACACATTAACTTTGTCGTCAATAGACGTCTGTTGGTACACTAATTGCCACGGCGCACGGATGCTGTCGGAAGAAAATTAACTGCATTGAAATGTTTGTAGTCACGGTACGAAATAATTTTTGGCTTGTACTTAGGGCAGTTCATTGAATATGACAAGTACAACAAATCATGCCTGGATATTCCAGGAACTGGAATCTGGCCGTAAACTATTGCCTTGTCAGGCTTCGAAACAATGACATGATCAATCCAACTTTCACTATTTGAGGAATAATGAGTTGGATTTAATTTGAGAAGATGCAAATTCAAGGATTCAAAAGTTTTCACAAAATTACGTACGGTGTGATTGTCTGCATTTACTGAATTGCAATTGAAGTCCCCCGTGATGATGACGCTATCGTAATGACTAATAACAGCGGAAAGGTGTTCTTCCAGCACTTTTAATGTTCCGGTTTTCGGTGGCCAATACACTACTATAGCTAGGCAACGTTTTACACCTACCCTAATTTCTACAAATAAAAATTCCAAACCAGTCGACTCTGCAGCGGATGAATGTACAACTTTGTGTTTTAAATCATTCCGTATATACATGGCTACACCACCACCCGATTTGTTAGTGCCTTTCTCTGTAAGAATATTCCGATCTTGACGTACTATTGTATAACCTGGTATCGCGACAATGTTGGATGAAATAGATGGTTTCAACCACGATTCGCTAATCATTATTATATGAACGTTTATTTCTGAAAATATTGCAAGAATTTCATCGTGGTGTTTGCACAATGACTGTGCATTTATGTGCACTGTATTCACACGACGAGGAAAAGCGGCCAATGTCTCTTTCAATTTCTCGAGGGTTGTGGGATTTCCGCTCCCAGGTAGTTCGGAGCTTAGCGGGGTCCTGGCAGGCGAGGGGCCACCAGCATTGGAATGTGGTTTCTGCGAAGGGTTCAACATAACGAAAGTGCTTGGAATATTCTCTTTTATTAGCAAGTTAGAAAGCTCAAACTTACTCAGTACTTTTCCTACTGTGTTGAAAAATATTTTTTTACAATAAAATAGAGGACTTTAACAACTTAATATAAAAAACAAACAAGGTATGAAGTTAATTTAATTAGTGGCAGGTTGACTATTACATAATTTCAAAAAATCTGCATCACAATTTATTCTAATTTTGTAATTTTTATCTTTAACTATTATTGTGCCATCTTGGGTCCATACATTTTTTAGACCAAACTTATCGATACATTTTCTTAGGAGTTCTACTCTTTTCTTAGTGAAATCTTCCCTTACAGTAATTTTAGTATTAATTAAAAGTCTCTTTGCACGAAAGACCTCGGCACGTTTTCTGTAGCTGGTAAACTTTACAATGATTGGCCTATCACGTCCTTCAATTTTCCTACCTACACGATGGCTCCTATCAATGTCAGCATAAGTTATATCCACTTTCAGAGTTTGAGCTACCTGAATGGCAATATCATCGGTGTTCTCGCGATCACTTTCTGGGTAGCCGAAAATTCTCAGCGAGTTCCTCCGTTGATATTGCTCGAGTTCGTCCGTTTTTGAGTCAATAGTATGCTGCAATACATGTATTTGATTGTTCTTCCGCTCGACTTCCTCCTTAAGGTTTTTCACTTCCTCCCTTAAACTCGAAATCATGGGCTCTAATGAACGATGGATTTCTTCTCGGATGGTATCAGTAATAAGGGGTTGCATGAACTCGCACATCTTCTTGATCAAATTGTCGTCTAACGAGGGGATGTCGGCGGAGGAACCGGACTTCGTGCGCGTCATCATGATGTTTGATATGCAAAACAAAATAAAACGGCAACAGTATCCGAAAACAGGAGAAACTATAATACACTCGAGCTCTAACTTCAGAAAATGTGGAATATTAAACTGTTTAATGGCCGAAAATGGCAAAGAAACTACTGATAGCAAGTAATGAACAAATAGAACACTCAAAAAATGTAACTTTGCACACTCACCGTACTGCGAACTGCTGTGGACAGCGCCAAAACCAACGGGTCCCTTCACTTCTCTCCTGCGCTTATACCTGCAACTACCTGCTTCACCCAGCCACACCAAAATACGTCCTTACACCTCGACGGTCATGACACGACTGAGAATGTTGACATCATTCTCAAAAAAAAGTTCACGTCAAGTAACTGAAATTGGAAACAATTTTAAATTGTAAGAGCGAACAAAATTATTAAGAGTATTAATTTAAAGAATTAATTTATGAACTATTTTTATTGTTTGAACTTCGATATAATAATAACTGAAATATATTTTTCAACAAACCTTACTTATTAATTTTTTTTATTTATTAAGGTCTCATGGTCATTACCAACCACATAATTATTACAAATGATTGACAATATTTTAGAGAGCTAAGAGTTACAAAATGGTACAACACATTTTCCTTTACGTTTATCTATGATAATAATACTCAGAAAATTAATATTCAACTTCATTAAATGAACACACACACACACACACACACACACACACACACACACACACACACACACACACACACACACACATATATATATATATATATATATATATATATATATATATTTATCTCTTCGTAATACAGTTAGAAAGATAATTACATTGTAGGCCATTATCCCGTCAGTTAATAACTCTAGTATGTTTTTTTGATAATTCATATTTGTTTCTTAAGTTATTTAACGGAGAAGCCTTTGTGTTCCAGCAAATGCCCTGCGTCTGACGTACGTGTGGTGGTGAAGCTATGTGTGTTCTGTGTCGGCAGGGCGACTCGGGGGGACCGCTGGTGCAGGACGGCGTGTTGGTGGGCTTGGCGTCATGGGGCCCGTACCCCTGCGGCCTCCCAAACTTCCCGTCCGGCTTCACGCGCGTGTCGGCCTTCACGCAATGGATCCTGGCCGCCGACCGCCTCATCCGCATACGACGGGCGCCAACCCCGCCCCAGTACTTCATCCCCGGCCTCCCTGGCGGTGGCAGCCACAACCACAACCACCACCACCACCTCCACCAGCCCATCAGCGCCCCTGCTTCAAGCGCTACGGCAGGAAACGACATCGACGTTGACATCATTATCGAGAAAATCTCAATCACAGAGAACAACAAATAGAACGTTATCATAGACCAGAATGCACACGTATAGCACGGTTTGGTCTGATTTTTTTGTGGCGGTGCTATTTGTCTTGTTAATGTCTGAAGCGGTGGCATAGCATCTTATTCAGAAATATCTAAAACAAAAACAAACGATGGAACGTAATCGTAGGCCACAATGCAAAAGCATCTCACAGTTAGGCTTGTGTTTCATTGTGGCGGTGCTATTTACTTGTATTGTTAATGTCTGCGGCAGCAGCATTAGCATCTAGTGCAGAAATATCTAAAACAAAAGATAATGAGATTGCAGGTCACAATGCAAATGTACCTCACAGTTACTTCACTGTTTCATTGTGACTGTGCTATTTATGTCATAGATTGTAAATTCTTGTAATGTCATAGATTGTAAATTCTCAATAGGAAAAATTGCAGTACTAATATGTTACTAAAAAGCTTCAGAGAAAACGAAAATCTGCAGTAGAAAGAAATCGTAGGCCATCGCGAAATACTTCTGCCTTAAAGAGACGTTGATGAATCTAGCACTCCCACTTTCGCAAAACTGAAAACTTCTTGCGCCATAATTTTGGGCTAATTTCAGCGCCGCTCAAAAATGTTGGGCTACCTCCCAGCACCCCGAAATTAAGATATAAAATTGAAGCTGATAAAGCTAGCACCCCCACTAACTGAAAATAATTTTTTTTATCACGAAACCAGTGAATTTTGGGCTTCTGTGAGCCTCTGTTCAAAATTTTGAAACTCACCCCTAACTAAGGAAAAAGTTAATAAAACACTCCAATTTCTCCCAACTCAAACATTCTTGCGCCATACGTTTGGACTAATTTTGGGCTCCTCAGTGACACCAAAACATTTTCTTGGTACTCCACAACACCCCGAAATTAAGGTTTCAAAAATGGGGGAGGTAAAGCTAGCACCCCCACTTACCGAAAATTCAAAAATTTTCTACAGTGGAAACAATTCAATTTTGGGCTTTTGTGACTTTTCAAAGTTAGGAACTCACTCTTAACTATGAGAAACAAAAATAAAAATCACCCTAGATTTTCAAAACTCAAAATATTTTGAGCCACAACTGTGAGCTAATTTTGTGATCCTTAGTGTCACCTAAAACATTTGTTATTACCCTAAAACAGCTCGAAATTAAGGTTTCAAAAACTGGGGATGATTAAGTTAGTCCCCCCCACTTTCTCAAAATTCGAACATTTTTGTACGGTCATGACACACGAATTTTGGGCTCCTTCTGACCACTTTTCAAATTTTGAAACTCTTGGTGTCTCTTACTTGACAAACTTGAAAACTTTTGGTGTCTCTTACGTGACACCAAAAACTTTTTTGCTACCCCACAACCCATGAAATGAAGGTTTCAAAATTGCGGGTGGTGAAATTAGCACCCCAATTACTCAAAATTCAAACATTTTTGTACGGTCGAATCAAGTGAATTTTGGGCAACTTTGGGTTACTTTCCAAAGTTTCTAAACTCATAGATTCAGCAGATTTTTTGGAATGATTGGAGTGATGCCCAAAAATATTTTTCGTCGTTGTCGTATTCAATGTGAGTATTGTATTGTATGTGAGTATTTCCGTTTTTCAAGAAGAACAGGACAAGCCCAAAATTATTTGAGTCACATCTTATTTGCTAATATGTGTACAATTATTAGTAAATTCCTTTTTATTTTTGTTGTGTCAGAGATTATTAATTGACGCATGGAAAGGAAAGAAAATATCTAATATATTCAGCCTGAGGATTTTCCATTTTTGTTAAGAATGAAAAAATACTACTATTATTTACTACTACTAATACAATTACAAAATACTTCTATACTACTATTACTAATACAATTCTTTTTCGGCATTTCCATTTTATATTTCCGGCAGTTCCATTTTATTTGCTGTGTTATGTTGCCTTAAGATTTGAATTATTGTACTCATTTGTTTTGTATCTTGGAGTTTGTTTGAAGAAGAATGTTGATGCATACAATAATTCTAACTTTAGCTGAGATTTTTGCCTTTACTTCTAATGGATGGAATGGAGACAAAAACTTTTTTGAGAAACTATCGTAATCTGCTGCACGTCTTTTAAATTGTAAAGGGTTGTTTGAAACAAATGCCATGTAGTTTAGATTTTATACTTATTGATGTATTGTTGCATTCCGGAAAGAAATTGCCATTATTTTGAATCCATTATGGTTTTTTCTGTATTTTTTTAATTTTAATTTTCTTTTATGTTCTGATATTGAGATTGCTAATGTATGTTTTGTAACTATTTTATAATTTTCAATTTTTTTGCTTCGTTTTTAGAGACAAATCTTCCTTTGTGAAAAATCTAATTTCCATCAGGTGAGTCCATAATCGAAAATTTTGCGTAAAAATGAATCAAAATAATTATTATATTCATCTGCGATGTAGCGGTAAAATATAGAATGGTAAAACTCTAAACAAATACATTTTTTATTTGTACTGTAGGAAATACTCGTGTACATGATAATTCGCGAAGATTATGTGTGAGATTTTTTTTCGGATTTTCTAGTTTTCTGCAAACGGGGAGCCAGCTTCTCCATCCCCATTTTTGCAAAATTTTGTTTCTGGGTGTTGTAATGTAGAAATACACGTTTTTGTTGTTACTAATGAACCCAAAATTATGGCCCGCGATTTTTTGGATTTGGAGCAATTGGGGTGGTTTAAATATTTTGTTCTTAAACTTAGAAGTGAGTTTCGACATTTAGAAAAGTGGCTCAAAGGATAACAAAATTCGCTTGTTTCGTCCGTATAAATTATTTTTTATTTCGAGTTTATAAATTATTATTTATTCGATTTTCATTTTTGGTTCTCGTAGTTAGGGGGGAGTTACAAAATTTTAAACTGACTCAGAGGAGCCCAAAATTCGTTTTATTATTGTACAAAAATTTTTGAATTTTGGGTAAGTGGGGGTGCTAGCTTTACCACCCCTGTTTTTGAAACCTTAATTTTGGAGGGTTGTGACGTAGCAAGAAAATGTTTTGGTGTCACTGAAGTGCCCAAAATCAGTCCAAAATGATGGCGTAGTAATGTTTGAGTTGGGAGAAATTGGAGTGTTGTATTAATTTTTTCTTAGTTAGGGGTGAGTTTCGAAATTTTGAAAAGTGGCCGGGAGCCTAAAATTCATTTATTTCGATCTTTAAAAAAATTGAATTTTGAGTAAGTGGGGGTTTTAGATATACCACCCCTAATTTTATACCTTAATTTCGAGGTGGTGGGAGGTAGCCCAACATTTGTGGAGAAGGATGAAATTAGTCCAATTTCAGGTGCAATACTTTTTCAGATTTGTGAAAGTGGGGATGCTGGCTTTACCGACATTTAAAGATAGATTCAGGCTTATTTAATTATGAATGTGCTATTTAGTTTGTGTTGTTAATATTTTTATTGCGTTAAGATCTCTTTTTAACTATTAGGTCATATATCACTTTGTTTAGCTTTGGAGTAACTATAGGGGGAAGATGACACATAAAGACAACATAAGCACCACAAAAATATAAGTCCAAAGTAGGATTCGAACCCGCGACCCTTCGAACCGAGGCAACCACGCTCTTTACAGCCTATCCAGGGTAGTTTGTTAATATTTACTATGTTGGTTTTAGTCAATAATTTTCTACCAGTTCTGCCTTTAATGATTTAGTGCTCATTATTAAGTTACTTTAGAGCAAAGTAGTGTTGCTAATGGCAATGATCAAAACAATATTCTCTTCAAGGCGGCAACATTGACACCAGAACTGATATGTATATAAGTCAACCTTCTCAAGAAATACTATTTATGATTATTATAAAAATAAATAATAAACATAATTAGTATATTAAATCAACCACTCATACAAAATTTTGAAGAAGTGTGCAAATTGCATTCAAACTCGTCTTTTAAATCAAATTATTATTATTTGAAAAAAAAATTGTGATCAAAATATCACTAATGCCAGTCTGCCATGAAAGCTCAATAACCCACCAAATAGTATAAAGTAGGATGAACAATGTTATAACTCAAAGAAAAACATATTTCATTACACCCCTATTCAACTTTTTTCATTTTTTATATCGAGCATAATAAATTCTCGTCTATCAATTCTGTCTTATCAATAATTACTGTTTGTATATTCTTATTTTATTATTTTATTTGTTTAATTACTGTTTATTATTGCAATATTTTATTGCATATAAGAACGTTTTCCTACTTTTATCTCCATGTGTTTTTTCCTTGCTTAATATTAAAATGGTAACTGCTTGGCAGTTGTTAGTATGACAATACCTAATAGAGTTCCTTTTCCTTTTCCCTATATTTATTTTCGTAATGTCAAGAGTACATGTAACAATAAAATACAATTAGAATGGTGTTATGATCCTTTGATCTTTGATCTTTGTCACATGATCAAACATTTGAAAATGATCAGTGAATATTGAATACAAAGGTAGTTATTAGCTTTTACTTTCATAAAATACCAACCCTGCTTCTTCAAATATAAGTACGATACCAAATTAATTCATATCTCCGAAGACTAACCCGGAAGACGTGGCTCAGTGCATTAACTGATGTCACTGCAGTGCCTCTGACCGGAAGTCCAACGTTCGAGTCCAGAAGGTGGCAGGATTTTCGACATAAGCTAGATAGCTTGGTCCAGTTCAGTCGCTGTCTAGAGAAGATTTATATACAGCGGTCAGCTGCTCTGATAGGTTGTTTTCATTGTTTCTCCGATCAACACTCAGCTAATGTCGGACCCCAATACCCTAACAAATAACACGGACCGCGGGCGAACATTCCTTCCTCTTCCTTGTCCTAAGCGGGGAGTGGGGAAAATCCCGCTAACCGAAGGGAAGGTCGGCACCGGATCTCACCAACCAGCAGGCGAATGTCACCACCACCACCTTCCAAAGGAAAATGCACTACACTTACGGGACTAATGACCTTGATGCGCATTGATGTGTCCGGAATCACTATATCAGTCAAATCAATTCAATCCAAATGGCAATCAGAAAAACAACAACAAATTCATCCAAATTTAAATTAAATTGTCATGCAATTTGAGCACTAATTATTTATAGAAATATTCTTAGTTATACGCAAAGTTACTACCATTATTTAAGTGCTGAGCAGTTTTGATGCATTTTTTACGACAATAATGTTTTTGGCCCTGTTATGTGAACTAACTTCATGATGCGTATTTATAATGATAAGATTTTTTACTAGGGAATTTTAGAGCATATAAAAAACAACTACCTACTTTCTCTGAGTAGAATATTTGTATTCTCAAAACAATGTGTTGCCTAGTGTAATATTCTAGGTCAATGAATTGTTTAGAATAAATATGACAAAATCAAAGGATTCGAGGATCCATATTGTGACGTCTCACATACACATGTTATAAAATCGAATATTCGGAACATTTTATTAGAAAAAATACATTGTTCATAGTGACAAGTGACGGTAAGGAGGCGTAAGAACATTTTGTTTATTTATTATGCCGGAATTGATAAATCAGTGGAATTAGAGCAGATCGGTAGGAATAAATAAACAAAAATAATTTGGAGTTACGGGGAAAAAATTGACGTTAAGTTTCGAAAACAAACTCTTGATAAAATTATAACAACTGTATTTTCTTTGTTAAGGCAAGTGCACGGGAAAACATGTGAGGATTAAAATTTATTAGTAATGACGGAACAAGGACATTTTAAGACATTTTAAGGACGTGAGAAGTATGAAAAAAATTATACAATTAATTTATGTCGAGGATGTGAGAAAAACGCGAGTCAAAATAAGAAATAAAATGCAATAATTTTTTCAGGAAAGACATGCATGTGACCAATGACAGAGAGAGAGACGGCGATTGTTTTGGGACTTTTGGTGAATGGAGGAAGGAGTTAGTTGGAGAACGCCCTTAGACTTGGCGGGGTACGGATAACGGAAACGACACCCTACTGGAGTTGCATTTGAGACAGTGTATTACTCGTTCACTTTACATTTGCAGACGGCAAAATTAAGAACTAATGTTGTTTTGAAAGTGAAGGTCCGCACACACAACCGAGAATACACGAATGGTCCCGATGTCAATTAGCATCTGACCAATCAACTGTCTCCGAAGGCAGCACAAGCGCTACGGACACAGCTGACCAATTATGCCTTTCTGACAGTAAGCTGGATGGCCCTTAAATGATTAAGATAATATACAATAAAATAGATCACACCACACGCTATTCACAACATTCACGTACAATATTCATATTTTTTCTTTGCACTTATCTACTACTTAATGGTTATGTTCTTGCCCCGCCGGGGTTCTGTGTGCCGCTCACCGCCATCTATATCATATTAAACGGCCAGTATAAACTGCAGACGCGCGTTTCTCATTCAGTCGGCGGTGACCTCAAGTAAACAGATCGCAGCGCTCCGTCTGCAAATGTAAAGTGAACGAGTAATATGTTAATCTTCCGGTGGGCGCTCCTATTTTACTCACAAAAGCGGGCGCGTAGAAGCACTGTATTTTGCCTCGGGAAAACAGTATTTTGCGCCCTCAAAACTTGTATTATTTAATTGAAGAAGGACGAATAAAAACTCACAACTATTCATTACATTTTTAATGTTAATACATTTTATAAATCACAGAAATGTGGCTATTTTTAGGTGTACAATAATTGACGACACATTGTTTCAGAAAACATTATAAAACAAAATATAACAACGAAAAAATTAAATAGAAAATTGTTATTAAATAGACGAATTAATTAAACGAAACAGTTACAGTCCTTAAATTTTAGAAAAGCATCAATTGGTTTTCATCAAGCCGTTTCCAATATCAAGCCGTTTCCTATCCGTGTAGAATAGTAGTACCTCTATGGTTTCCAATAACTCAAGAAGATGCCTAATTTCTTCGACTGTTTCACCCCTTTAGCAAAGAAAAACAAAATAAGATTACAAGTAATACGAAAAAACAACTTTCAACATCTCTGGTTTTGCTTACAGTGATCGAAAATACATGTAAACAAACAATCTGAATAAGTAAAATGTTCTTTTGGAATACTGAAAATACACGAGCGAGCGCGGTAGACCACGAAGTGCTGCAATCGGCATGTTTTTATTTTCAAATCTTCTTTACGACTGATAGGAAGAAGGCAACGGAACTGAGATTTCCGCGTTTCGTTTAAAATATTGCGAAGTGAGAATACTGAAGCCCTCTGACATGTTAAACAGCCGTACTACATTTTAGAATAATAAAAGCACAAAGGCAGCACGGAGTGCTGCCGCGCGCCCGCTGGAAGGTTAAGAGATTAATGGATATCCACGTCCGCGGTGCATATTGTTGGACAAATATGGAATTGAAGGTGATTTAGGGTTCCGCGCCACGCTATTGTCAAGACACTGAAAGGAAAGTGGTTCCATTTTCGACTTTTTTTTCATCATAACAGACATTTGTGAGAAGTCCAAGTTGTGTTTTGGAAAAGAAAAGAAAAGAAAAACATTATTTCTGAAAGTCAAAGTAATATAGTCATTAGAAAGGAAAATGCGTGCTTGTGGAAATGACTTTTTTTGTGACTGTTAAGTATGAATGCATGTAAATATTTATACTTCGGTTTTTCTTTCTTGGCGAACGGAGGGGGTGTCAACAAAATGGAATAAATCACGAAATTTCCGGTTGTTCTACGTTGTGCCGCTAGGAGTCGTATGATCGCGACTGTATCGAGCAGTGCTGGCAATCATGCGACTCCTGGCGGCACAACGGAGAACAGACGCGAAATACGTGAGATATTCATTTTATTGACTCACCCCCCGTGCGCCAAGAAAGAAAAACCGAAGTATATATCTTTGGATTTTCTTTCCTCTGTGGTTAAAGGGGTTATAAATACATATTATGTGTTTGTGTCAGCAAGGAGAGGCGGCGAGCACTAAAATCATGATGATTGATATTTTTTCCGCAAATGTAAAAGCCTTCAATCGTTACAAGAAAAAGGAGAGGGAGTACCCTGATTTGGAATCAGCAAAGCGACAAGTGCCTCATGGACCTGATGTTCACCACTAACTGGAAGTCGTGTGTCTGATAGGATATACAGATTTTGGGGTGCAGTTCAAGAGTTAGCAGTGGCAGTGAAAACGATGGAAGTGTTGTTACAAAAGAGCACTTAGCTTTGCCAAGATAAACTCAGTGATTTAATACGTGATCTCAGTTTGCCAAACAAATCAGCTGAACTTTTAGCATCCTGACTAAGAGAAAAGAAATGTCTGACACTGGAAAATAACACTTTACTGGTTATTTCAGTACTGGTACAGGCTTTGTCATAGTTTTCAAGAATTTTTTTTGGGTTATCATAAATCAGAAAATTATCCAAAACTGGTGCCAAACTTGCTTTGAAACTTTGAAAATCGGGTCCAACTATGAACATTAAGGTACACTATTTCCATAACCATCTAGACAAATTTTCAGAAAATCTTGGCAACATGTGTGAGGAACAAAGCGAGCGGTTCCATCAAGAATAAACGGTAATGGAAGTTAGATATCAGGGCAGATGGGATAGACAAAATGGCAGACTACTACTGGAGACTCAACGTGATTGCCCTAATTTGCCGCATAAAAGGATATCATCAAAATGTTTTGTGATTCTTTGCAGGCTGTAAATATAAATATATTGACTATATTAATATTAAATATTTCAAGAGTTTAATTTTGTATAAATAGGCATATCTAGTTACATTTAGTTGAAATTTTATGCAATTTACGAATAGGCTGTACTCGATAAAATGAAATAATATTTTTCGATGCGATTTTCATTGTCTCAAAAACTAGAGCCAATCTTCCAAAACCAATGCCATATTTGGAATCTGTGCATTAAACATACCCTAAAATGGCTTTAAAACTGTTTTGCAAGAAAATGAGCGTTGACCAGTGTAATAAAAGAAAATTAGAAATCATTTCTGTGGCATGTCCAATGTGGAGGCAATTATAAATAAATAAATTGTGAGGAGAGCCAGGTTCCTTCGCAATATGTTTGCTGCCAAAGAATTCATGTGACTAAGTTACGCACATGCCTTGCAAACAATGTATTCAAAATGTCTAGAAGTTCTTGGAGCATAAAAAACTTATGTTGTTCGCTTTGACAACCACAACACTGCATCATGAAAAACTTCTGACTCACGCGCTGACTAGATCGAATGCAATTCGCGAAACAAAATCCTGCTATTATATTATAGTGGGTCCAATGATGTATATATACACATTGGTGGTATTCGCGAAACAAAATCCTGCTATTATATTATAGTGGGTCCAATGTTGTATATATACACAATAGTGGTATTTATATACATCATTGAGTGGGTCTTAAAACGATATAACGAACAAATGACGGCAGATAAGAATTCATTCCATTAATTTTATATATATTTACGCACAAAGAGTGTTGTACGAGTCCTAAAGATCGAGCGGCAACAAAAGACCTGAGGGCTTTGACTTTAACTTTTTGACGCCCGAGATTTGAACCAATTAACGACCAGGGTACATGCCAGACTTTATTTTTTGCCTATTTTTTAATAATACAGATTAATTATTTACTTATTAACTAGATATTAATTTCAATCTGTATTTTCATATTCTTCTCCCACAGACATACGTTTTTTTTTCGAAGCGGATTGGTTTTGTTAGAATAGTACTAAGACCAGATGTAAAAGACAACCAATTGTGCAAATAGGTACTGAGGTAATAAAATTTATAGGATAGCAGTATGGAAATGGCATACAGATAATGTGAGTCTGTGATATTGTTTTGGGGATACTATATTTTAGAGGATAGACTGTGCTGAAAGCTTAGACAGTGGATCTGTTATTGTATCAATATAAATTTCAATAATTGTGTGGGTTTCAACGTTTTGCACTTTGATATGCAACATATCATGTCCTGATAAACTGAAATTGATGTTTTGTAATACATTTATAGATTTTTTAAACTGAATGGATTTAAAAAGTGGTATCACATGGGTTTTACTCATAATTGCATGAAGTTACGTTGTTAACAATGAATACAATCACTTTCATGCAGTGGAAAAATAATAAAAATTGACGTTCATTCATTACCATATTAATTATATGTATGGTATATTGGAACAAATTCTTTACACACAAAATTTTAATCTCTCATTTGAATGGA
Organism: Acheta domesticus; assembly: GCA_031308135.1. Classification (NCBI taxonomy): domain Eukaryota; kingdom Metazoa; phylum Arthropoda; class Insecta; order Orthoptera; family Gryllidae; genus Acheta; species Acheta domesticus. The sequence continues at coordinate 85,276,118 of JAHLJT010002630.1, forward strand.
GACTATCTAATATACCAAGAAATTGTTTAAAAACCTATATGATAAATATATTGTAATTGAATTGCACAGACATTCTTTTCAGTTTGTGAACCTTTCAATCCTTCATCTGAAAAAGAGATGCTTACTTTTTTTAGGCATTTCTTAATTCTTAAGTTATTTTCCATTTTATAAGCAAGTTTCTTTTCTTTGCCTGATCACTTACTGAATGGAGAAAAAAGAAACCGCTCATTTAATGAGCGGGTATACATCTAGTTTATATATATATATATATATATATATATATATATATATATATATATTTTTTTTTTTTGAGATATACCAAAAACACCATGGTATTTGGCATGCGAGTATTTGCATTATGTGTGCAGTTACGTTGGATGATACGCATACAGAACGTTGAGAGTCCCAAAGAACAGACGTTGTAATGGCAACGAATTAATAAATAGAAATATTCCATGCTTAATGTCCGAGCGTGAAGCGGTTACGAGCAATCACGGCCCAGTGGGCATGAGGTGCTATAAATTTGAAGTTTCTTTGGAAGCCGTGGTCAGGAGGCAATTTAATAAAACTCATTCTCACGAAAGCGGCCGAGCCGAAAACTTCTAATGATTGGTATGTTTGAATGCTAGTCTTCAGTATAATCTGAGTTATTAGTAAAAGATGGTGAGTTGAATATTTCATTGTTAATTTTTGTAGATCGACATGGAGTAGAGCCAAAGTTCGAAAGTGTGATTAATATTAAATTGTAATTTTGATTTTTGTTTCTTGTGTTAATAGCAGTTTATGCAATTAGTTTATAATGTTAAGGTTTATTGCATGAGTACATGTACAAATTTATATGAATGCAATAAAGCAACATTAAAAACGAGTTGCATACGCTATTTTTTGTATGACAGCATTATAAATTTATAAGAGAATCAAACTTAATCTTGCGAAACAACCTTCTTGTGACGTCTCGGGTATTTGACATCCGTGCGAGAAAACGGTGATCGGCTGTTCCGTTTACCTATACCTCCCCCGATTCTCTCGTTGTGCTGAATGGCTGAATGTGTGATGACGCAATCATTCTTGCCGTAAAATCTAATACGTCATCATTTGTGCCGTAAAATACCAGATTACGAATGATGTCTTGCAACAGAAAAGGTCATTTATAATACTGAAATACAAAAAATGTTTGTTTGATTTCAGTTAGACTTCGTGTTTTCCGATGAGTTTTGTGTTAAGTTCGTAGCTGGGAAGAAAAATCTTAATAAATTCATTGAAATAGTTGCGTGTTGACGCGTCTAGAATCACAGAATCAATCATTCAATATTATCAATGATGAAGCACTTCAATTGAGCTTTTTATTTGTTCACGCAGGTCAGGATGATGGGGAAGGGGAAGTGTTTTGGACGACGGAGGGCGAGAAAGGGTCCAAGACGATGAGTTGGGAGTAGACACCGGTATTCGATTGATTGATTGATTGATTGATGAGTACGAGACCTACGTCGACTTGCGGGGAATTACCCCAACCAGGTATCTCTCACCAGCGTAGCATCGCCCCAGCCGCGACTAGCTCTGAGCTCCCGACATAAGTGGTAGTGTAGTGCATGAAAATGTAAGCGTTTAAGTAAGCGGTGAGGATATGACAAGGAAGAGGAAGAAGGAATCGCGCGCGGCCCGTGGCCCGTTTTTTTGGGGTACTGCTCCAGCATGACCTCGTATTGATCGAAAAAAGTCACGGAAACAACCGATCAGAGCAGTCTCCTACTAGAATTCTCTTCCAAGGTAGAATAGAAAATCCCTCCACTGCCGGGGTTAGAACCCTGCGACATCCGGGTCAGAACTACAGACACATTAGTTTATTCCCTGAGACACCTTTGCCGGTCGCAGGTATTCGAGATTCCGTCGGACTCGGAATGGGCATATGAAGACAGTCGTAAGTTCAATAAGTTTCAAGCCTATGGTCAAGTGTAAACGTAGGAATCACTCGTATATGTATGGTGAATTTAATTGTTACTAGGAAGCGGATTTCTATGATTTTGCGTATTTTGTACGTTGCTAAGTGAATTTTTTTGACATTTAGTTAGAATTGGATGCTATATAGATTAATAATGTCAGTGCTAATTTTTCCTATTGGTATATATTCCTATTCCTACATTCCTGTAATTATAGAAGCATATTTTGCATATTTCGTTAAAAAAGAGACTAATCTGTAAAACTTTTCATGTTTTCATGTAATTTATTTATTTATGAGCTTTCATCGCTTAGGAAGAACATGTCACAGTTTAACTTTTTTTCTTTTCTGAATATGAAATGATGATGAAATACTCGTGCAAATGTAGGATATTTCTTAATATCACATTTTTAAACCAGGCAGAAAAAATGAAAGAAGACGTACAATGTTCTTCACTAAGCAGCATATTTACTTCAATTATTTCTCTCGAGAAGTAAGCTAGGTTATATTTACCTTCCTTGATTAATTTTTAATCAAGGAAGGTAAATTAAACATTGTTAATTTAATTGCTTATTAAAGTGCATATTTCAGAATTTTCAAGTCATGAATGTATATTTTTAAAAGCATATTTCAAGATCTTTAAGACATAAAAATCCTCTTCATTATTACAATATAACTCAACCTAAGTTTAAGGCATACACATTGCATGATTTGTTTGTTGTGCCAGGACCCATGCTTTGAAATTTTAAGGATGGGCATGCACAGTTTGCTGTGTCATGCATAACAATTATTTTCAAAATTACTAGGTGTATAAGAGAAGATTCCAGTCCGAGTCCCGATGAAATGTGGTTAATGATGCTTATGTGAATTGCATGTGTGCCAAAGTTTTCGCCACAATGCTCAATTTTGTATGTGTCGGAGCAAAAGTTTACTCTTAGCTGTTTGGAGTGGCTAGGTTGAAAACATTCAAATGTCTTCGGATCTACAAGATGTGTTGTGCATAGGAGGGAACATAGAAAATCCATGGTTCATAAGCTTCTCCATTCGGTGCGCTGGACTCGTCTTGGATATTCATGATGGCAGCACGCGTATATTACTTAGAATCACTTCTACATTTATATTCTGCTCTTGGTCAATAATTGAGTATTAAAATATTCATTTACATGCTTTTCAATAGAAAATACTCTGTTTTATGAATTTTTTTACTATAAATATTACTCTTTAATAATTCTTTAATGTTTTTCTTTAGAACAATGTTAAATGCATTTTTCTAATTGATATTATATAGGTAATGAATACTTCGACTGATTAGATTCCACAATATTCATTTTAGAATATATTGCACATGACTTATGTTATAATTATCTTACAGTATAATAACAATTCTTAGTAGTCTAAGAGTTTTCAACAAATGTTTCATAACAATGTGTTTACTGCTGAAGTATTCTTCACAAATGAAATCTTTGGTGTTTAATTTCCTTTTTTACTGTGGTACTCATTTTTTGAATATCTTCGATATGGAAAATAAATTTCATCATGCTAATTAGCATACCTCGTAACTCCAGATTGGATAGTTTTGTATTGGAAAGAATAAACATAGGCGAGAAGCAGAATTTTAGTTTCCTTTCTTGTTGAATTTATAAATATTGGGAAACTCAATTATTTAAGATGCTTGATTTGTTATTTACTTTATTTATTACTTTTCTTTCATAATTGCATTTTATAATGAAATTAATAGAAAATAGAGGAGGGAATATGGAGTTATGAGGTTTGCTAATTAGCATGAAGATTTAATTCATAATACTTATTTATAACTCTATGAACATCATAATCTTAACAAAACTTTTCCGATCATTTTCCCACCTTTTATATTTATTTTGCCACTCCAGATTATAACGTTCGAGTCCATGTATATACACCGTGTTTAGAACAAACGACTCATCAACTGCTCACCGCGATGACAAACTGGTCGTCATCTTGTCTAAAAAAGTCCAATTAGTAAGAAGACAGGTCCTGCAGTATTCAAGGTCCCTAAATACAGAGAGTAACGCATTCCTTTGGACCGCCGATTCTGACATTTTATACTCAGTTGTCAGGAGAGATCGAAAGGTGCGGTGGTAGGTAAAGTGACTAGACATCCCGTATTAGACAAGACAGTCTCTTATTTTGCGTCCCTGTTCCGTATTTTTTTGATAAACGCTGAAATATCATTTTTTGTGACAATGCAGCAATCGGCGTAAAATGCAGTAAATAATATTAAATTTATCACAACATATTTCATTTGCTTATAAAAATTAAATGCAACAAGACATTGTGCCCATGTGCTTCGTTAACAAAAGTGTTAAGAGAGTCAATTGTGGTTTCTAAGACGAGAAAATGCAGCTTTAAGTCATTTCAACTTGGATATATACAAGTTATGTATGCTTATCGCTAACGATATTGTTATGGAAAAATTCAATAATAATTAGGGCCTACTATACTTCTGCTTCTGAGAGTTTCTGTGCGACTAACTATGCAATCTTATTCAAGAAAAACTGATCTACTTCGTAATGAATGAAAGTGCGAATTAAACAAATGTGTAGTTCTTTTTATTTCTAATGTACCTTTCTAAGGGGTTCTATGATTGTCGTGAATTGAATGCTATTATGTCATGAAAGTTATACGGGTTTCTGTATCATTTATTTAGTCTTAATTTCCAAACCTAAATATGTGATAAAATAGTGCCCTTTTAACGTTGTGACAAAAACTAAAATGTCCCGTTTTTATGATTTCAAAATATGGTAATCTTACATTAGGATGTTGGGACCAACCAATCTACCCGAAGTCAAACAATGAAGTCGAAACTTCCTACAAAGGCTTCAATTATTACAATTCCTCCAAGGCCTAGGCTGCCTCACGGAACTATCGGAAGAGAGGATATTAAATTGTGGCAACACTTCAGGTTGGTTTACTCTCTCCATGTAGAGAGTAAAGAACCTAGGTGTTCTCATAGCCATTTCACAGAACTATAAGAACTACCCTCAAAAAGTCTCGTTTTATACTTCGTTATTTCTTTCTTGGAGCGTGGGGGGGGGGGGTGTCATCAAAATAGAATATCTCATGAGTCGCATGACCGCCCGCACTGCTCAATACAGTCGCGATCATGCGAATTCTAGCGGCATAAGCGAGAACGACGCGAAATACCGTGAGACATACCATTTGAATGACCCCCACCCCCACGTGCCAACAAAGAAAAACCGAAGTATAGACTGGAGTTTGTCATAGCTTTTGTCTTACACCGTGGTCCAAGTTGAAGGCCGCTGCCCCGCAGGTTCCCCCTTCGGCTCCGCCCCCGAAAGCGAATCGCGACTGCCTGTCAACAACGAGCGCCGTCTCGTGACGTCACTCCCACGGCGGAGAGTGCCCAGAAACGTCCCGCTCGCCTGAGGCGCCGGCGCCGTCGGGGAAGATCTGTCAGCACTTGCCCGCCGCTCTGCGAGCTCCCCGCGCAGCAACCGGCGAATGGCGTCGTTGGCAGCGACATCTACCGGCGTTTTGCCGTGCTTGTCGGCGGCGGTGGTGTCGGCGCCGGCCGCCCAGAGCGCGCGCGCGCACTCCTCGTGTCCGTTGACGGCCGCCAGGTGCAGCGGCGTGCAACCGTCGGCGTTGCGCGCGTCTTTGTCCGCGTGGCCGCGCTGCAGTAGCGCCCCCACGCACGCCGCGCGCCCGTACAGAGCGGCCAGGTGCAGCGCCGTGTGCCCGTTGTCGTTGCGCGCGTCCGCCTCCACGCCGAAGTCCACGAGCGCCAGCACGCAGTGGGCGTGGCCCTGACACAACCCAAGTGGCACTTCGCCATACTGCGATTTTTCTAAGAGCGACCCTCAAGGCCACTCAAATCCCATCTTCGCGACGGAATATGTCACGGCATTTCGCGTCTTTCTCAGTCGTTCCGCTAGATTTCGCACGATCGCGACCGTATGAAGCAGTGCTTGCGATCATGCGACTTCTACCGGCAAGACCGAGAAAAGACGCGAAATACCGTGACATATTCCATCGTGAATATGGGATTTGAGTGGCCTTGAGGGTCGCTCTTAGAAAAATTGTGGTATAGCACGTGCCTTTGTGGCCCCACTCTCCCCGACACCACCACCACCACCAGTACCTTCAGCACTACCACCAGGGCTATACTTGGGTTTTATTTCTTGGTGCGTGGGGGCTTGTCTTGAGGTCCAGAATTTATTTATTTGTCAAAAAACAGTAAAAACTGTATATGACGTGTGGGAAAAGAGATTTATCTGCGCACATTTCTTGAGGCCCAGAATTTAAAAGAAATTAAAAATGTTTGTTCCCGAGTTATAGAAAATGAATTTCAACGGTAAATGAACAACAAGCAAAAGGAGTGCTCAACAAAATGTGCGCACAGTGAAGTTACATTTACGTCCAGAAGCAAAACAAGGGGCCATCTCAGCATTTGCTCCATCAAGGAAACTGGACAAAAACCTGATCGAGATGGGGGTCATTGACCCGGAAGCTGAAGTACATTACTTGTTACAGGCGTTATATATCTTCACGATATATATATATTTATATATATATATATATATATATATACGTTATATCGCGTCGTTCTCGGTCGTGTCGCTAGGAGTCGCATGATCGCGACTGTATCAAGCAGTGCTGGCGGTCCTGCGACTCCTAGCGGTACGACCGAGAACGACTCGAAATACCGTAGGATATTCCGTCGTGAAGACAAGCCCCCACGCGCCAAGAAATAAAAACCCATGTACCTCCATCACAACCACCATCACAATTACCGCCACCACCACCATATCTACCATTACCACCATTAATTCTACCATTACCAATGCAGCCACCACTTGCAACACCACTACAATTACTACAACCACTGGCAGATCCAAGGGGGCATGGGAGCAATCTATACATTACGTAACGCAAATATCGAGTGTTTTCAACACCCCCATTCCCCTTGCAAGGCACTTCCGTAACTCTAAGTAATACAGAGAAACGCTGCCTCAGACCCACTCCCTTCCCTTTAGCGTCACGCAATTTATGAATGACCCCTTGGGGGCCATATATTTGTGTTCGATTTATGTAATTATTTAAGCACTAATATTGTATAGTATCATATCTACAGTACGTAAATTACATACAATATAATAACAATATGTTTATTATTTAACAAAAATCTACTATGCCCACCCTCCTCCTAATGATTGGCTGGATCCGCCCCTGACCACAACCATCACTTACACCTACACTACCAGCACCACTCCAGTACACTACTTGCACCACCACTGCACAAGTCACGTTATTTACTTTTACAACCCTTACTGAACAACTTGTAATAATTACTAACATCTCTCTCAATTAAACACTCAATTTCAAATCCCCTCTCCCCATTTGCTGATTTACACAAACGTGAATTCACTAAAAGTGTGTAAAATATAAAAAAAAGTTCAAACTTATCTTATAGATAAATTGTTGATTAATATTAACTTACATTTCTAAATTGAAGTGAAGTGAAAAAATATAATCACAAACATTTTTTTCAACCTCGATTTCGCTTCTTGCAACCTAGTTTCGTTCTTTTTTCATTAATCTCATTTTCATTCACGTCACATTTCTGAGAATCCCATCCTCTTTATAACGTGCGTATTTTTTTAATAACCTTATTATTTTGTATTGATTTTGTATGAAGAATGGCAGGTCCAGTTTTTTCAAAAAAAAAAAAAATCTTTGAGAAAATTGAGTTGAAAAATCACTTCCGGGCGCGAAATTCAAACCGGCCGCTACGACACCAGACAACGGCGTCTCTTGCGCGGAGCATGGCATACCTGTATATATAACGGCGTTCCGGTGCCTCGGGAACGAAATAGGAGGAGATATATACTTTTAGTTCGACCAGCTTTATATATCATTAAAAGCTGTATTATTATTATTATTATTATTATTATTATTATTATTATTATTATTATCATTATTATTGTTTGTAGTTTATATTTAATAAATTATATTATAAATATATGACTATTTCTATTAAATTAAAATTTTATTTGCGGCGCGTTCCGCGACTAAAATTTTATCAAGCACTATATATATATATATATATATATATATATATATATATATATATATATATATATGGTGGGCCATTTTAATCTATAGCAGCAAATATCTCGGAAACTACACATCGGATCAAACAAAATGGTTAATATAAGTTGTTTGTTTTGGCAGGGGCCATCCAATCATGCCAAATTCCACCCCCTACCCACACCCCCTGGGGTGAGGGAGGGAGAAAAAAATCGTAAATAGGAACCCCCATTTTTTATTGCAGATTTGGATTCCCCCCAAAAAATTGCCCCTATTTGACCTATGATTAAAGTCGTTTTGGCTGCAAATGCTGTAGCTACAGCATTTTTGTCGACTAGTCGACAAAAATTAAATTGGTTAAAAAATCATCAAAAAATGGGGATATTTCTAGAAAAACTCATGACATCACAAAAATAAAAGTAGCTATAAACGATATTTTCAAAATTGATATCCTGGGGCACCATTTGGCACCGATGCATCCCGTCCCCACTTATGGGAGTGGAAATTATTTCAAAATCTTCAATGGGAAACAAATTTTTTAAATCATATCTTAGTTCTCTAGTATCGAATCGAATGTTTTGATTTTATTATTGATGCAAATTTATTTTTAGATGATTTGACCAATCACCCACCCGCAGCTATAAGGGATGGGAGATATTTGTTCCAATAGATTAAAATGGCCAACCGTGTATATATGTTTGTTTCTATATTTTTCATTTACCGTCAAATCAACCGTTGTCTAGTATATATCTGTGTGAACCAATTTAAGTAAAATTATGAGCATTTTAACGTTAAATTGTAATACAATATAACCAGAAGGCATGCGATCAACTTACAATCCCTAACGGTCCCGAAATTATTATTACTTTCTAGCCTTACGAATACTTCGTAATGCGGTTTATCGCTGCCTTTCTTGGTCATGTTTGAAAGACCCGTTTTTCGCATTTTGAAAATTACCGGCTCCTAATGATAAAAGCGATAAAATTACGTTTTGACTAAAATATAAATAATTGCGATAAATGTCCAGGAAATGTCTGTATATATTTGTTCAAATAATTAACTTTTAACAATTTTTACTTCTCTTGTATTTGTAAAGCGTATTACCATCGTATCAATTGTTTCTTAATCATGCATTTACCATTTTATAGTTCGGTTCTATTCTTTCATTACTCTTTTCGACAGCGGCGGTGTTGGTGTTGCGTAGTGGTATAAGTGCCGGTTCGTTGAATTTTAGTATCGGTTGTCGGGTCTCGGTACCGAAAATTTTTGCAGGTTTAATACACTTTTGCTTGTTTATGAAGTAGTGGAATAGCAATAAGGACCGTATAGAAGCAGAGCGAGAAAGTATGGAAGAAAACTAGCGTTGGATGCACCACTAGTTTGAATGTTGGTACTACTGTAGATATAATGCGATTTTTCTAACTTTGCCCCTCAAGGTCACTCAAATCCCATCTTCGCGATGGAATATGTCACGGCATTTCGCGTCTTTCTCAGTCGTTCCGCTAGATTTCGCACGATCGCGACCGTATGAAGCAGTGCTTGCGATCATGCGACTTCTACCGGCAAGACCGAGAAAAGACGCGAAATGCCGTGACATATTCCATCGCGAAGATGGGATTTGAGTGGCCTTGAGGGACGCAGTTAGAAAAATCGCAGTATATACCGGGTCTTTATCGTATCTTGCAACCCAGGTCTGGAAACACCAACTCTTGTTTTGCCAATTTGGCAACGCGTGAAATACCTTCGACGCCCTTTCACTTTTAGCGAAGCCCGGTCGCGTGCCCTCAGATTTCGGGCTGAGAGAATGTGTCTAATTTTTAGTTGGAAGAAAGAGAAAGCACGTCCTTGTGACTCTTCAACGTACTGCAGCCACTACGCTGAAAAGAGTAAACGCCTGTCTCTTCATAAATGGTGATCACTTTGAGCATTTACTCGACTGTCAGTTTTTTGTCTTTTAAGATAATTATATTTTATTACTTTTATTAATTATTTTCAATAATTATTAATGTAATACTTAGTTACATTTTATTAGTATTTTTAATAATTTTATCGGTCACATGCGTCTTTAGCCCATTTTAACATGCAACCCTACAGGCGTGTACCTATCTGTATGTTAAGCAATTTAACATCCTTAGCATCGGGTTTTAACATCTTTGGCAACGTGAATAAACAACCATTGATTCATCGCAAGTCAAATGTTTCTTAAGAAAGAAACAAGTCGGTGTAGAAAACAAATCATATTCAAATAATTCAGAATAAAAGTACTCATATTAGTTTTTGAGATAATTATTGTTCATTGTAATAGGTTTTAATAGTGCAGTTAAAATGTTTTAGGTAAATTAATGTCATTTTCCTCGCATTCCATCAAATGAAACTCTTCTTCGGTAATCATATTTACTGACGACCTGAGGTGTCGCCACTGGAAATCGACGCGCCAACTTCCTCACCGAACATCATTTCTTTAGTTATCTTTAACTTCAGGAGAATTATTTGTATCCATCTTTTTCAAACTACGGTATACGAATATTGTTTAAATAGATATATCGCAAGCAATACCTCACAATGTCATAGTAACATGCCGCAACAACAGAACTCATATGTTTTACTATCGCAGTAATATACATTTTCGCATAAATTGTGAGATTGATCGATAAAATGCTGAACATACCATAAAATGTTACAGTGTTATTACTGCCTCGTCCAAATTAAAAATCTCGGCTCCGCTATGCTCCACCTCGATTTTTAACTTTCGGCCTCTGCGGTAATTACTCTCATAACATTTTTAGATATGTTTATTGTCTGTTACTAAAGTTTTCTTATTTGCTTAATATACAGATTCATAACAA
>JAHLJT010002630.1:85287089-85518675 GCA_031308135.1 Acheta domesticus
AATCATCAGGAAAACTGGACGAAAACCTGATCGAGATGGGAGCCATCAACCCGAAACTGTAGTACAGTACTTGTTACAGGTTCTTAGAATATATAGTATAATGATAAATAATTACATTAACTATCTTTTTAAAGTTAATGTTCCTTTCGTTTTTGAAGCTCGATATAGTCTCGAATGGTATAGAAACAGATATGCAGCAGAAAAGATTTTACTTGGGACTTAACCTTTCCTATCGAATTTAATCGTTTAATGTCATCTGGCAAAGTGTTGTGGAGTGTTGTGGATGCGGGAGTGATGAACAAGAATGCTGAGGACTTGTGAAGGGAAGTACCGATATCGGATATTTAAATTTAAATGCTGTAAGTGACCAAGTTTTGGGATAGATTTATGTTAATTTTACTATTAGAATTACAATAGGTCATGGCCATGCATGCGAGAGAGGCGTAATGAAAATTATTTAATAACGACAGGGTTGTTATTGTTATTGTTTTGGGAGTTGTCATATGAAATGCCATGTATGTATTCTTTGTTTTGGTGAAGCCGAAAAACCCGAAATTACGTTACTTGATTTTTGAAGCAGGAATTGTTATTTATCTTTTAGTAAGAAAAGCTTCTGGATCCCAAATAGAAATAGAATTATCTCTTACGTAAATATTCGTAACTGGAATCTGGACAGATGATCTTGTCACACTCACAAACAAATTATCTCACGTTGGATCGACCTCGGTATGTAAATAGGGCAATGATCATGGCAAATAATTCAACAAAATATTGAAGAATAAAGTTAGTATCTTAATGTTATACAAATTGTCGGGTAGTACGAGGAAAATCCACCAGATATAGATACAGATAATAGTATCGATCGAAAAGTATTTTCGTACTGTCATGCACATAAATATTATACCTATTAGATACATTTTATTGCATATTCATTATAATATATATTATATATATTATATATGATATATATAAACAATGCCTTCTCGATTATGAATATCTCAGCTAGTAGGAAATAAATACCAGTGCGAAATATACTTTGCAAATTTTAAAAACATGAGAGAGAAATCGCTTTGCTATAATGAAATTAGATTCGCTAAACATAAATTTGTTAGAAACGCAAAGTACTGCTGATAAAAGCTAGAGTAATTTTGATTGTGTTGCTAGACATCCTAATCTGACTAATGTTGCTGACCCTTGAAATAGAAATTTTTAATTTATGGAAGTTATTTTAAGAGAATTTATTTCATTTAAAATTTATTTCGTATTAAATATATTTTAATAAAAATATCAAACATTTTCAATCCTTTTCCAAAAATAGTTTCTATTTTTTGTACGAACAGAGCTCCTAAAAATGGCATAGTTTTGTTTTACGAAAACCTGAAATATCAAAAAATGAAAAATGTTTGGGACACTTTCCTCCAACAAAATGGTTTAATATATTTTTTATTAATGAAATTACTTCTTTAAACAACTTGTTGTAGCACCGCTAATTTCTTTTAGTTTTCATTACATAATAACAGCAAAATTACATTGTACTTGCCTTCCTATATCAAACATTTCTGCAATGTCAATCAAATCTTAATAGCTAAAAGCAGAGGCTAATAATGAGAAACGTTTTTTTATAATTTTGGTTCTAATGCATGTTTTCTCATAGATTCTGAATTCAGAAATGTTTTTTTATTAATATTTTATTACTAATAATACCAATAATAATAAATTATTGGTATATGCTTCACAATGCGTAATGAAGGCTCAGAACGCTTCATACTGCTGTGCTGGAAACAAATTCTACACGCTTCTAGAGTCAATGACAAATGCTTCCCTTGATTTCCAAACAATTTGTGTATCCTGCGGAGGAACGCAATTATTAAAATTCCCATGGCTGCTGTTTTTAAGTCGCGATATATTATACATGTTTACTATCAATTGTATCAATTTACACGGGGAAATAACATATGTATTATTTTTTACGGCTTTTATTAAGAACGAAAATCAAAATCAAAATCAAAATCAATCACTTCTCCCCATAGCTCGTCATACGCAGTTTTTAACTGTTTTTGACGTAAATAAATAATAAAAATATTTTCCGACTATTTCCGATGTACTTGAACAATGCATTCCGTAACATTATTGTTGAGAACTTGGATTCAAATATTGTGAACTTCAATGTTGCAGAACTGAATACGTTTCAACTGGTTGCGTTATGTATGTGCTCTCTATTCTGATTGTGCATAGACATATCATTTAAGAAACTGACGACTATAAGTTTGTTTTCGCAGTGTTGTGGTCTATACAGTTCACATTTTGTGTTCACAAGAGCGACGAAAGCCAGAATTCGATGATGATCGCTATTTTAATAACTATAAATAATATGATACTTACCTCTGAATGTGAGAGCAAGTGGTATAGATTCGTCGTTTCCTGAGGGAAATTTTTCACTGTCACGAACTTAATTGCGGCAGCTAGAGATGAATTGAAAGTAGCAGTTTTACATCTGAAGCTTAAACGACGACGATTATCAACGTGAGATTCACACTGTACTCGAGAAAGATAATCGAATAGTGATAAGATTACTATAGATCTCTGAATATCATAAACAGCAAATCACATCGACCTTCTATAAGTAGAATTTGAGACCGTTACGTCACGAGAGTCATTGCATAAGAAGAAAACCTACTCGTCTGCCGATGTGTAAAGGTACTGATATACAGGACACACGTGAACACGAGCCACAACAAACTAACCTGAAAAGCAATATAATAATAATAATAATAATAATAATAATAATAGCAATAATACGGGAGTTCTTCTCATTCGTTCGAAATAATTTTAACATTAAAATTGTCTGATAAGGATTAACTTATTTTGTGTTTTTAGTTGTTTTTGTTGAAATTTTTCATATATTTTTACTTAGAGTTTGTAAAACATTCCAATAATGACATCAGTATTTACTTTAGTTTGGTAGAACAAATTGTACATACGTACTTAGTTTAAAACAAATATTAGAATTTTTGTTCTAAATTGAAAAGTAGTGCCTATACACAATTTGTTAACTATATTTCATAATTTGTAGTGGCATTAAGAAAATATTTTTTGAACGCTTAGGTTTTACGAATTATTTTGTCCATAAAATATCGTTTTTCGGTCTTGGCCAATAAAAGTATTATTGGCATAATCCTAAAAAGATACTCCTTTCCTCTAATTTTAGCGAAACAAACGACACATGAAAGTTTAAAATTGTATTACAATTTTTGTACAAATCCTTCAATCAAATATTTTTGCTGTATAAAATTAAACATTTATTTCCTTACACAATTACAGATACTTTTTTCTTTCATACTTCGATAGCAAGGAAGTAGAACATTGTGTTAAAAACAACGTACTCTTCACATTATTTCTGAACATCATAACCTATCACCCAGTTTCAGGGTCCACTTCCGATAAAGCATTTTAAGGAAAGTAGTATCACAGGCATAAATAATGAAAAGTGATCAGGATATCACAGACTTTCTCGCACTAGTTAGCTTCCTAACCCCTTTAGTCTGAGCTAGCTTTTCGGTTTTGCCCCACCCTCTTCTCAACTGCTCACTACCGGAGCATAAAATATATTTCCTCCCCACATTTTTTGAGTATTTCGTTCCCTGTAGGTGGAATTAAATGAGATTTTAACACGTTGACTTCAAATATATTTTGCTTATTTTCGTTCCGTGTCGTCTAGCATTTGTTGTCTGGTATATTGCTGTTTTTGCTTATAAGCAAAAATATAAATATTACTACAATATTCGTATACTTAACATTTGGCGTCATTATTTTGGATGTGGGTGGGTGAGGATCGGATGTGACCCTCGTGACACTTTTATGATTCATTTGGTCTCTGAAGCCATGAGAGCCATTTCTGGTACTCGGGTCATTTTGCTTTGTTAAATAAAAAAATGTTTTCACTATAAAATGTTTAAACATTAAAACTAAGTTACTTCATTCGACAGCGGCTTACGCTAATTTATCATCCAATCACATTAATGTAATTAATTATTTCGATTTCTAATGGTCATGCATTACTGAACATTATAAATCTGTCAAGAATATGGAGTCGGAAAATGCTTTAGAAAATATTGTATAGAAATATTTAGTTTATTTGTAACAAACGTACTTATACAATTTTGTAAACTTTCTGCAAACATTCTACACATGCTGTCGCGCTACATTTAGTGCAATTTCTATTTACTTTTTGGCAATACTTCTGAGCATGGCCACTGTCTTCGCTGCAATCTTTTTCTTGCCAGCGTAAAGTTTGTATTGGCAAGTGTAGTAATCACTTGGGCAAAATTCGAAAACTTTTAGTCCGTATTTGTGACGTTTATTTTTTCTATATTGCCTGAATATTAATCTTCCTCGAAAGAGGATCATAGTTTCATCTTTACATATGTCTTGCTCAGGGATTAGAACTTGCCTCCATTGGTACAAGCATATCAATCAGATCTTGAATTTTGTACAGGTGATGTCCAGTTGAAACCTTTTCGTTGTTACCGCAATAAAACATTCGAAGTAGTTCAAATCTATTCCTGGGCATAACATCTCGAACTGCATTAGTGTAAATGACACTACTTCTCTGCCAGTAGCAAGCTATAGAGTGAATATTGACCAGCCCCATCCACAAAACAAAACGCCTAAACAAATTTTGCATTTGTACTCTGTTCGAAGGAATCCATTTAGACAAAAGTACAGTCATCCGAGAGGGTTGCGACAATACCTCGTAGTAGCAGACATTTTATATATCATTATGAAATCTGTATCGAAATGAAAACAAGTATCATTAAGCAATGGTTGCAGCCATCAAATGACAGAGTTATACAATAGGAGAAAAGAAATACGATTGAAAAAATGTGCCAATGAAAGTCAAGCCCAGCAAGAGAAAGTCAAGAGCCAAGCGCGTCGGCCAACGGCGTCCGTCGGCTGGGGATCGACCACCGGAGGATTAAGTTAGGCTGTACATATTGTAGATTAGATAGGCTCCGTAGGCGGGATCTCAGATATTATCTCCAATGCATTTAACTAGATATCGCACACATGTGTATTTCCACAGCGCCGGATGCAGACTCTCACAGCTGCTATTCCATTTCGCCAATATGGACAACGGGCCCCTATGTTCGTAGTGTACTTTACCTCCTAACCCGCTACCATGAATCTCCTTCCATCACTCCGATGTGGACCACGGGCCCTTATGTTGTACCTTGCTAACCTCCATAAGCGGTTCCATGATTATCATTCCATCATGCCAATATGGACCACGGACCCCTATGTTCGTAGTGTACCTTACCTCCATAACCAGCTGCCATGAATTTCCTCATTCCATCACGCCAATGTGAACCAAGGGCCCTTATGTTCGCAGTGTTCATTGCCAACTCCCGTATCCTTATTCCATCACGCCGATGGGGACCACGGACCTATATTTCCGTTGTGTACCATGCTGACCTGCAGGTCCGACTTCCATGGTTCTCCCTTTCCATCACACCGATGTGGACTACGGGCTCGTTTAGACATTGTGTAACTTGCTAACCTCCTGGATCAGCTACCAAGATTTTCCTTTCGCTTCACACCGATGTGAACCAAATCTTTCTAAACAAAAGAGCGTAGCCCGTGGGTCTCAAAGTGCAAGCATTTGTATTAGCGAAGCGAAATACTCGTGGATACATCTAGGCAGCGCTCTACTGAAGCCCATAGGCGCATACAGCGCGCGTCGAGGAGACACATACTGGGGATTGGCGCCACAAAGATAAAGCGCGTTCAATAGAGTCTCGCTAATCTGAACTTCGGTAATCTGAAACTCCGCTTAATCCGAAATTGAAATTGGTGATTGTTTTTTTTTAGGGAAGGGAGAAATAACATTAAAACTACTGTTGTACTGTTGTGTATATTTCTGCAAATTACAAAAAAATAGGTTTAATACAAAAAGTTCTTTGGTACAGTATAGTGTTAGATTAATTAAAAAAAATTATGTAATTAGTAAAAGGTAATGAGTACCTGGAAGACAAACTGCACCAATGGCTCAAAAACATGATGTTCGCTGGGGTCACAAAGGCTCATTGAAGAGGTAAACACTAAGCCTGAGAAAGAGAGAGAGAGTGAGAGGGAGAGAGAAAGAGGGAGAGAGAGTGAGAGGGAGAGAGAAAGAGGGAGAGAGAAAGAGGGAGAGAGAAAGAGGGAGAGGGAGAGAGAAAGAGGGAGAGAGAGAGGGAGAGAGAGGGAGAGAGAGGGAGAGAGAGGGAGAGAGAGGGGGTAAGAGTCATTTTCGCAGGGTTCGCTCTATACCTTTGCCCAGTTTATCCCGAGTCGTTGTTGCGTTAACTCTCAATCCAATCACTGACGCCCTATTTTATGTAGTGAGGCTCATGCCATTAGGATTGCTCTTCCGCCTGACCATACAAATTTTGCTAGGCTCGTTTCGCCATCTAGCAACAATATAAGGTATCAAACAAATATAAGGTATCTTGGGCAACAGAACAGGTGACTAGAATTTCACTCAGAGACTTTAGGCTTGAGGATATTATGCATGCAGCAAATCTACAGCATCGAACAGCCATCTCTTCTTTCCCTCCAAAAGAAGGCGTACGGACGTTTTGCCGTCAATTGAGTTTTCGGTAACAAGAAACAACAGAACATGGATTTTGGCTACAACACGAATTAGAGAATTTATTTTTCTAAATTAAGCAACAGGTTTTATCCAGTTTTTTCTTTCCAGACCCCAGCTATAAGAGTTATTCTGCCGAAAATTTGTCGTTTTCCGGCGTACAATAACATAACGTTCTCTTCTTATGAAGTATTCGTAATGCGAGAAAGTAAGAAACAAACATTATTGTTAATAAAAGTTTCTTTGTATTTATAAAAAACAGGAGATTTTACTTTGCAATGACTGTCATTTAAGGAACCACGGGGCACTTCACATGATGGGAAGGGGAACATGGAATTCATCGAAGTGGCCGCACCTCATCCAGGTCTCATCCTCCGGAAAAAGCGAAACAACTCCTGAATTCGACCTAGCTATCCCGCTAGAGTAAAAAATCTACCTCCTTTGGACTCAAACGCTTGGACCTCCCGGACCGAGACGCTGCAATGACACCAGTTGATGCCAATCTTCATCAACCGATCTATCCCACTGCATGCGAGGCTTCAGGCACACGTCTGCTCCGCTGTACCAACGCTCCACGCCACAGTACGCGCTTTCCGGCCCGAGGTCGTGCCGTACCAGCCGGGACAAGCTCCAAGCTACGACATGTGTGATAGTGTAATGCATGTGAGTGTAAAAGTCGGTAAGTGAGAGGTGAAGAGAGGACAAGAGGGGAGTGAAAGAGGCGCGCCGTCCGTGGCCCGTTTGTTAGGGTACTGCTCTGGAATTTGCTAGGTATTAAGCGGAAAAAACAGAAAAAGGACTTACTTATCAGAGCAGCCGACCACTAGAATTCTCTTCCATACTGCCGCTGAATTCGTCTTAGTTGATAGTTATTAGACATTCGTCTTAGTTATCTTAGTTGACATTGATACTTAGCTAGTATCGAAAAATCCTGCCACCGCCGTGACTCAAACCCTAGTACCTCCCGACAGAGTCGCTGCATTGGCATTAATTGATTACCTGAGCCTCCCACTGTATGCGGGGCTCCTGGCACATGTCTGGTCTACTGTACCGCCGCTCTAGGTCATCTTCTGCGGATTCCTGCCCGAGGTCGTGCCGTACCAGCCGGGACACGCTCTAAGCTCTGACATTATAGTAGTTTAGTGCACGTGAGTGTAAATGTCCGTAAGTATGGGGTGAGGTAAGGAAGGGAATGAAAGATCGCGTGCGGTACGTCGCCTCTTTGTTAAGGAGAAACTAGAAAAGTACTTAGCAGAGCAGCCGACCGCTAGAATTCTCCATTCTGCGGCTGAATCGACAAGCCAATATCAAAAAATCTTGCCACCGCTTGACTTGAACGCTAGAACCGTCCAGTCACGGTCCCTGCAGTGACATCAGTTAATGCTCTCAGCCGACGTATCCCAGTGGATGCGGGGCTTCTGGCACACGCCTGGTCCTCTGTACCAGCGCTCCACGTCATCCTACGCGCCTTCCGGACCGAGTTCGTGTTGTACCAGCCGCGACAATCTCTAAGCTCCGACATTATGGTAGTGTAGTGCATGTGAGCGTAATTGTCCGTACGTAAGGGGTGAGGTAAGGAAGGGAATGAAAGATCGCGTTCGGTCCGTCTCCTGTTTTAAGGAGAAACCAGAAAAGTACCTATCAGAGCAGCCAACCGCTAGATTTCTCCTCCATTCTGCGGCCGAACTGACAAGCCAGTATCGAAAATTATGCCACCGCCGTGACTTGAACGCTAGAACCGCCCAGTCACGTTCCCTGCAGTGACATCATTTATGCCTTGATTTCTTGGCTGTCCGGGAGACGCCGCGTCGTTGGCTGAGAGGCCGACGTTTCGCCTGTTATGTCGCACGCTTCCTCAGCGACTCGAGCCGCGGAAGCTTACGTGTACATCAGTTTAAGCCCTCATCCTCCTCAGCCGATGTATCCCAGTAGTGCCCTTCTGGCACACGCCTGGTCCTCGGTACCAGCGCTCCATGTCATCGTACGCGCCTTCCGGCACGAGTTCGTATTGTACCAGCCGGGACAAGCTCTAAGCTCCCGACATGTGTGGCAGTGTAGTACATGTGAGTATAAATGTCCGTAACTATGGGGTGAGGTAATGAAGGGAATGAAAGATCGCGTGTGGTCCGTCGCGTCTTTAAGGAGAAACTAGAAAAGTACTTATCAGAGCAGCCGACCGCTAGAATTCTCTTCCATTCTGCGGCTGAACTGACAAGACAGTATTGAAAAATCCTGCCACCGCCGTGACTTGAACGTTAGAACCTCCCAGTTACGGTCCCTGCAGTGACATCACTTTATGCCTTGATTTCTTGGCTGCCCGGGAGACGCCGCGTCGTTGTCTGAGAGGCCGACGTTTCGCCTGTTATGTCGCAGGCTTCCTCAGCAACTCGAGCCACGGAAGCTTACGTGTACATCAGTTTAAGCCCTCATCCTCCATCGCCGACGTATCCCAGTGGAAGCGGGGCTTCTGACACACGTCTGGTCCGCTGTATCACCGCTCCACGTCATCGTAAGCGCCTTCCGGCCCGAGTTCGTGTTGTACCAGCCGCGACATGCTCTAAGCTCCCAACATGTGTAGTAGTGTAGTGCATGTGAGTGTAAAGGTGTCCGTAAGTAAGGGGTGAGGTAAGGAAGGGAATGAAAGATCGCGCTCGGTCCGTCCTCCTATTTATTAAGGAGAAACCAGAAAAGTACTCCTCCATTCCTCGGCTGAACTGACAAGCCAGTATCGAAAAATCTTCCTAAACGCTAGAACCTCCCAGTCGCGGTCCCTGCAGTGACATCAGTTAATGCCCTCAGCCGACGTATCCCAGTGGATGCGGGGCTTCTGGCTCACGCCTGGTCCTCTGTACCAGCGCTCCACGTCATCGTGCGCGACTTCCGGCCCGAGTTCGTATTGTACCAGCCGCGACAATCTCTAAGCTCCCGACAAGTGTAGTGCAGTGCCCGAGGTCGTACCGTACCAGCCGGGACACGCTCTAAGCTCCGACATTATGGTAGTGTAGCGCATGTGAGTGTAAATGTCCGTAAGTAAGGGGTGAGGTAAGGAAGGGAATGAAAGATCGCGCTCGGTCCGTCTCCTGTTTCTTAAGGAGAAACAAGAAAAGTACTTATCAGAGCAGCCGACCGCTAGAATTCTCCTCCATTCCGCGGCTGAACTGACAAGCCAGTATCGAAAAAATCTTCCAAAACGCTAGAACCTCCCAGTCGCGGTCCCTGCAGTGACATCAGTTTATGCCCTCAGCCGATGTATCCCAGTGGATGCGGGGCTTCTGGCACACGCCTGGTCCGCTGTACCAGCGCTCCACGTCCTCGTACGCGCCTTCCGGCCCGGGGTCGTGCAGGCGCGAGCACAGGCGGCACAGGGAGCTGGCCGGGAAGGGCACCACGCGGTAGTGGCGCTTCCACCAGGAGAACTTGGCGAACTCGCCGCGGCGCCGCGCCAGGAAGAGCAGGTAGCGCGCCAGGTGGCGCGGCGACGCGAAGTCGCGGGCGTCCACGTAGGAGTGCGGCGGCGCGAGGGCGCTGTAGTTGGCGCCGCCCAGCACCACCGGCACCACGTCCAGCGGCAGCACTTTGAAGAACTTCTCCGTCACGTAGTCCCTGCGCAAGGTCACGCTCTACATTAGGTTTGCGGTGTATGATGAAGTTCTCTGACGCTTGGTCCCTGCCCAAGGGCACAAACTACCAAACTACATTAGACTTGCGATGTAAGTGTAAGTTCTCTGAGCCTTGGTTCCTGCACAAGGACACAAACTACATTAGACTTGCGAAGTGTGTGGAAGTTCTCTGACCCTTGGTCCCTGCACAAGGACACAAACTACATTAGACTTGAAAATGTACGTTGAAGTGCTCTAACGCTTCCTCACTGCTTAAGGATACAAACTACATTAGACTTGCGACGTATATGGAAGTTCTCTCACTGTTGGTCCCTGCATAAGGACACAAACTACATTAGACTTGCGATGCACGTTGCAGAGCTCTAACGATTACTCCCTGCACAAGGACACAAACAACATTAGCCTTATGATGTAACTGGAAGTTCTCTGAGCCTTAGTCCCTGCATAAGGACACAAACTACACTAGACTTGCGATGTACTTTGAAATTCTCTAACGCTTACTTCCTGTACAATGACACACTCTACATTAGACGCGATGTACGTTAAAGTTCTCTAACGCTTAATCCTTGCACAAGGACAAACACTACATTAGAAGTGCGATTGAAAGAAGTTGAAGTTATAAAGCGCTTAGTTCCCGCACAATGACACAAACTGCATCAGAATTGCAATATACGTTGAAGTTCTCTAATGTTTAGTCCCTGCACAAGGACGTAACCTAATTAGATCTGCGAGAAAAGTTCAAATTCTCCGTCACGTAGTCCCTGCATGTGAACATAAAATACATTATTATTTGGCCAATATATTAATACCAGACCTATCTTACAGTGTGAAGTATATTGTGTTCATAAATTAAACAGAATCATGTAGATTTGTACCAATTTAATAGTCAGGTCTTGCAACAGTTTCAAGGAAACATTTTTCTCAATCAGGTAATAATCAAAGTAAATCAGAAAAAATTAGTACATGTAATTCACTAGGATATTTAGAAATATGCAAAAGAACCATGGCATTCCATAGTCGGTACTCGTCGTATGATGATAGGTTAGGAGAACTAATATGTCAATACATGTTATAAATTAGTACATATCTACAAGGTCCTGTTACACTTCTGAACACATACCTCCTACAGTTAATTGAAATATAATGTAAAATTAATCTGTTCTTAATACATTGGCCAAAAAATGAATTTGTATATATTTTAACAGTAACAGATACGTAAGACACCAAATATACAAAATACATTAGACCGGCGGTGAACGTTGAAGAACATCTCTTAATGTAGCCTATGAACAAGGACATAAGCTACATTAAACCAGCGGTGTGTGCTGAAAACATTCTCTGACGCTTAATTCCTGCACAAGGAGACAAATTACATTTGATCTGCGATGTAAGTTGAAGCAATTCTTTGGCATACGTTTTCTTCTGAAGGACGGAAATCCTTCTTTAGAAGAGCGGCGTACGCTGGACAACTTCGCGAACTTTAAAGAACGTCGCCTAAATTACGTCAGACAATTTACAATTTAACTTTCTCAATGTTATTTTTAATTTTGTCATCTCGCTTTCCATCTACTTCCAATAATCACTTCAATATTCGATTAGAGGGATACATATTCTATATAGATTAGAGAGATATTATATATAGATTAGTGATTGTGTGCCGTTCGCGATTAAGTTCACTGCAGAGATAGTTTTCCATTGAATAGTAGAATATATACGTTCACACGCTCAGAGTTTCAAATAGACAGGGATAGTGCGCCGTTCGTGATTTTGTTAACAGCAGAGGCAGTAGTTGATTCAGAAGTAGAATAAGAATGTAGTTAAGAGACAGCACACGCGCTCCGTTTTCAATAACAAGTATTGTACCACAGTTTCTGGGTTGATGGACCCCATCTCGATCAGGTTTTTCGTCCAGTTTCCCTGATCCTTGAGCAAATGCTGAGATGGTCCCTTGTTTTGCTTCTGGACATAAATGTAACTTCATTATTTGTGCACGTCTTCTGAATTTCAGTGGGAAATATAGTTATTCAAATTATCGTTTTTCATACTATCGCGGCAAAAAGTATTATTCTTTCATAAAGACCGTGAGGGTTCAGGGCAGGAATTTATAGCTAATTTACCTTTGAAAATATATTTTATTATATAGGAGCGAATATTTTGTCAACAAAACTCGAAAAAAAACTCTCTTTTCTGTATTCAAAATTCGACTAGAATATGGTTTAGGATAGAGACCACAGAATTATGAAAACGTGCACAAAATTCACTTCTCCCCATAGCTCGTCACATGCAGTTTTTAACTGTTTTTGACGTAAATAAATAAATATAGATTCGTGACTGTGCGCCGCTTATGATTTACTTACCTGCAGAGGCTGTTCTCGAAGGAGAGGTAGAACATGTAGTTGGCAGAGAGCATTCGGTAGAAGCCCTCGAAGTCGTCTTTCGGCCAAGGCCGCGAGGCGCACTTGCCATAGACGTCCACGCGGATGTGCTTCGAGAGCTCACGGACGTAGTCCTCGCGGCGGCTCTGCGTGTGGCAGTTGGACACCAACCACGCCACCAGCACCTTGTCCCCTTCCGTCCTGCCACAAACACGCAGCCGATGCTCAGCCGATCAGCAGCTTTATGGTGTTACTAACGAAGACAGATAGACGAAGTTCTGCAATTTATTTCCCTCTTTCTCCTTCCCTCTCCCTTTCTCTCTCCGTTTCCCTCACCGTTTTTCTCTCTCTCCGTTTCTCCTCTTTCCGTCTCTCTCTCTCTCTCTTCGTCTGTTACCCCGTCTCTCTCTCTCCGTCTCCCTCTGCCCCCGCCTCAGTCTGACTGACTGTGTGTGTATCTCACTCGGTCTCTGCCTCTTTCTGTCCCTCTCATTCACTTTTAGTTGCAGATTCTGCACGTCTTTGAGCAGGTGGGGTGATATTAAGAGGCACCGGACCAGCAAAAATGTAATAGAATCTTCAAGAAGATCTCTTCCTGTAGATGAGGTGTGATGAGGTGTTTCTTTGAGGCCTTTAGTCTGAAAAGCCTTAAGTTTTTAACGCTTCGTTTAGGAGTTATTTTATGATATAGATTTTTTAAAAAATCTTGCTGCTAGTATTGCGGGTTGCATTTGTCATTCATATTTAGTTTTGTTCTATCGCGCCATCTAATGATTTTTTCAATAATTTAATATTTATTCTGGATTCGGGACGGAGATGAATCCAACAAATCATATATAATTAAAATTGGTTCCGTGAGCGGTTCTTGAGTTATAACTAACACGACTTTGTTTTGTAAATGTAGATTTAACAACACAGTAGAGTCGCGATAATCCTAGGTAACTGGGGCTGCTGGTACAACGGATAACCAAGTTGCCAACTCAAGAGTCAGTTATTGATTATTGCCGCTAGTTTGCTTGTTTGGTGACTTCGCGCACATCATGCCTTCTCGGATTGCACAGAATCTCGGATTACAGAAGCTTGGATTACCGCAACTCGTCTCTACCATGAATTACCTGTGTGTGTGTATATATATATATATATATATATATATATATATATATATATATATATATATTTGCTAAACTTCGACGCCGTTGGACCGATCTCCATGAAAGTTGGCACTTCTACGTGTTTTTTCACCCAGAAGGTTTATGTGCTGATCATTCTGTTGTAACTCCATTACACGGCGCTGTAGAACAAAACTAAATATGCACGTCAAATACAACATTCTCGGCAGCATTTTGAATCTATATCGTTAAATAACTCCTATACGAGGCGTTCTAGGACCTTAAAACTAAAATTTTGACGCCGAAAGCCAGAAAGAAATGTTTCTCACACCGTAATGTACCGTCTGTAATAGATGAGCTCTTCTCATCTATTACAGAATGAGCTCTTCTCTTCTATTACATTTTTGCTGGTCCGGCGCTTCCCGATAATACCTCACCTCCTGAGAGATATGCAGAATCTGCCATTAAATGTGAATGAGAGGGACAGAGAGCGGACAGGGTGAGAGAGGGAGGGAGAGACACTGAGAAAGGGAGATGAAGGGGAAAACAACGTCTGCCAGGTTTTCCTAGTATGAATAACATGTTTTCATGTATGTAAACATGTTTTCTATATGAAATATGTTTACAAATTTTACGGATACTGTTTTACGGATATTTTCAAGGCTCTGAAGCTTAGAAAGAACATGGGTTTTCCTTGAATTCAATTCAGTGTTGCCTTATATTACGCGGCGAGTCTTAGGCCACCAGGCCTGATCTTCCGTGAATCTACAACATGCGACAGCCGGCTTTACTTCCCCTTCGAAGGTAGGCTTCCGAGGGGATTTTTCGTCCTTAAAATACACGGTTTGAACCCGCGAATATGGGTATAACTGCACATTACGCGAACTATTATATCACCGAAGCCTTCCTTGGGGGAAGGGAAACAGGATTTTCCATGCAAGGGAGAAAGAAACAATAATTTTAAATGGAGAAGAAATAGGTGTAAATATATTTGGGTTTTTCATTCTTGGCGCACCAAGGCGTCACTAATGCGTTGTGACGTGAAAGCTCCCTATTGGAGGAAGCTTTCCCTCTCCATTTTTCGTCCGTGACCTTGGTGCGCCAAGAACGAAAAACCCAAGTATAGAGATAGGTGTAAATCTGGTAAGAACAGATAAGTTACTGAAGAATTACTTATATTAATAATGATTTTATTATTTTTTAAATAATAAATAAATGTCTTTATTGGTGACGAGGCTCAGTTCATTTGGCCTGCTCTTCCGCCTGACTACTTTCAAAACTTTTATTATAATAGCACCATAATAGAACCGCCTCCTCCCGAAGAAAAACACGCACTACACTTACGGGACTAATTGCCTCTGTAGTTGACTCCCGAAATCACGAACAATCAATCAATCAGTTCTAATGAGAAGGGCTTCTCGAAAGAACAGCATTAGTCCAAAAATCCATTTTGTGGTAAATGAGAAAAATCCGTTCACCTTCTCACCTTTCTAGCTCGTCCGTTTTCCTTCGTTCATTTTTTTGTGACTAATGCACTTTAAGCCGACATGATATTATCCTCTAATGCTTAAAAGTTCACACTACAAGGTGGCATCTATAACTTAATTTTTCTCAATTTTGGACAATTTTCTCAATTTTGGACAATTTTCTCAATTTTCGACAATTTTCTCAATTTTGGACTATTTTCTCAATTTTGGACTATTTTCTCAATTTTGGACTAATGTGTTTTTTCCGAACAACCCTTCAATTTTGGTACCACTCTTATTTGATAATTTCTGTGTTGGCTGGGCCAGCGCGATGGACACAAGTGAAGGGCATACCCATGGGTGTCGACGGGCTCGAGGGCGGCGGCGGCGGAGGGGGCGATGGGGGCGGCGGGCGCCGGCAGCCAGCCCTGGGCGGGCGCGGGCGTGTCGCCCAGCGGCACCAACTCCGCGTACGGCCACACGATGTCCGAGTCCCGGCGATACGACATGGTCCAGTTGAAAAGGCCGCCCGTGTACTTGTAGGAGATGCCGGCCATCGGCGGAGCCTCCAGGATGAAGAAGATATACCTGTGGCAATATGCACTCTCTTAACCCGGGAGTACCCGCAATAGGTAGACTCACGCCAGTGCCCGCAATGTGTATCTCAGATATAGCTGCAACTTTTTGTGAATGTGAATGATCTGAAGCTCTATTAACTGAAATACGTTATTTATTTGGTTTGTACATGTCTCCCAATGCATTCGTTAATAAATCGTACACTTGTCATAGACACACTTGAAAATAACATCATGATTCGTAACACTTACGCCAGGAGCTCACAATGCACTGGCCGCCAGTGTACGCAACCTATCTGACAGATATCGCGCAGCGCAGTGATCAAGTTTCAACATGCTCACCGGAAATGATTCATCGAAAGGATAAAAATTGAAGACCAGGCATTCTCAGAAAAGTACAATGAAGGAATACTTGAAATATCAGATGCCTAATGCATTGCAATAATTCAGGAACACAAAATTTCCCTGGCTTGGATCTCACAGATCTATTGTGAGCATTCCCGGGTTATTCAAACAGTTGGCTGGTTATCAAAATTAAATAGAGGTGCTATAGAATAGGTCAGACTATCTCACATTAGGTAATTTCGAAAACATCTTTAGTCAAGGACCGGCTGAGGTGGCTCAGGGCAACAACTGATATCACTGCAGTGCCTCTGACCGGGAGGTCCCAGGGTTTGAGTCCCGATGGTGGCAGGATTTTTACACTAGCTAAATTGCTAGGTCGTATTCATACGCTGCCTAGAGAAGAATTCTTGCGGCCAACTGCTCTGACCAGTAGTGGTTTCGCGGATTAATACAA
The DNA here is from genome assembly GCA_031308135.1 of Acheta domesticus. NCBI lineage: Eukaryota > Metazoa > Arthropoda > Insecta > Orthoptera > Gryllidae > Acheta > Acheta domesticus. The sequence continues at coordinate 85,303,662 of JAHLJT010002630.1, forward strand.
GTACATAATGCCGGATCAGTATTCTAACAAACCGACGCGATCTTTCTTTCCTCTTCCTTGTCCTATCCTTTCCCCTTACTTACACAATCACATTTACACTACACTGTCACAAATGTCAAGAGACCGGTCTGGACCTTAGAGCTGGTATTGCCTAGGGTGGTGCCCCGCGCTGGTATCACCTGGACGAGAAAATCCAAGGACATGTAGTCGGTACCAAATCTCAATAGCTAAGACGGGAAGAACACCATCACTTTCCGTAATTCAAACATGCGTACACTTACGTCGCTAGTGACCATAGCAGATGACCCTCCCGGAAACACGAAATTATCGGTCATTCGACCACTCTACATGTCCTATATGTTCGTATTTTTTATACTTAAGCACCATGTTTAAATATGTGGGAAGCTGAGCATGTCGGGAAATTCAGTCGAATTGAGGCAGTCAATGCCCTGCGAGTGAGGGGGGTATCTGCGAAAGAGGAAGGCAAGTGAGGTAGGGGGACTGTCCTCTTGTGCAGACTGCGCGTTTCCAGAAACTTTTAGCAGCTGTGGTCAGGCAGCACACGCGTTTTGATTGAGAAAATATTACTGAACGTGAGTGTGAGTGAGCAATGAGGACCGACGTCTGGAGCGGGATGCATATGTTAATAAACTGTCCCAAATATTCGGAGAGACCTGTGCAAAACGTACGTGTGCGAATGAGGCCTGAGATCAGAAGATTGACCCGTGGTGCGAGCTGCGCGAACCAAGGAAATTTCTCAATCGAAGGCGATCGGGACTAAGTCTGATGCAGAACCTCTGAAAGCCTACGAGTGAAGAATGATGACTTAATAATAATAATAATAATAATAATAATAATAATAATAATAATAAATTGTCTTTATTAGTGGCGAGGCTCAGGCCATTTGGCCTGCTCTTCCGCCTAACCACATTATACTGCGATTTTTCTAGGAAGGACTCTCAAGATAACTCAAATCCCATCTTCGCGATGGAATATGTCACGGCATTTCGCGTCTTTTCTCGGTCTTTCCGATAGAAGTCGCATTATCGCAAGCACTGCTTCATACGGTCGCGATCGTGCGAAATCTAGCGGAACGACTGAGAAAGATGCGAAATGCCATGACATCGCGAAGATGGGATTTGAGTTATCTTGAGAGTCCTTCCTAGAAAAATCGCAGTATAAATATATACATTATTTTATAAACTATGAAGAATAACTAGGGGGGCAGGACTTCTGGGGCCTGTACGCGTGGCAAAGAAACTCTCAAATTGAGGACAATCAGGGCCATGACTGAGGAAAGATTCATGAATGTCTGCGAGTGTGGAATGAGGACTGACGTCTAGTGCGGGATGTGCGCTGCACGAGACTTTCCCAAACTGAGGACAATCAGTGTTTGCACATTTTTCCCAGCGCAGCCTATAAACATTAACTTTCGCCCAGCTCGGCGCTCTTTGAGGAATCTCCTTGCCAGTTATGGGAGTTTCAGGGTGGTGCAGTGAATTATGGGGCGCGAATATGAATTTCGCGCGTCCCTCTTAAAAAATAAATAAATTTTGATTTTCTCGCTATCTGCACTCAGTGTCTACTCTCTGAATCTGAATCAGTGAAATTGTTACTGATTCAATCAGTGAGAGCCGAAGTCACTGATATCTTCAGTCGAAATGGGTAGTTTCACTGACAATCAGCGAACATGCGAACCTTTTCATAATGACCGCCAGCATTTCACTGGTCGTCAGTGGTAAAAGTGCCGCCCCACCATAGCTCACTGATCGTTCAGTCGTCACGTGCAATTAGTGTCACAGATTTCACTGATTCAAACAGTGAAGTTTCACTGATTCAAAACGTGGACCCAATTTTCACTAATTTGTTCAGCTCAATTCACTGATTGTCAGTAGTGGGGTTATAACTAACACCATCAGTGAATACTCAATCAGTAGTTTTTCACTGATTCAGACTGAGAGAGTACGTTCGCCGCCAGGGAGGCCTGACTGATTGAACGGCCTACTGCCCTTCCCTCCGCTGGCTCAAGAGGAAGCCGCCGCCGCCGCCCCCCCCCTATACCCCTCCGCCCCCACCCGACCGGTTGCCTCTCCGCCCACCACCCGGCCCAGTGAGCTCATTGCACGTGGCTGGAGTGGCCCGGGGAGGTTAGCGGGGCATGTTATTGGCTGGACGTGTGGCGGCGAGACAAGGGAGAGCGTGTGGTGTGTTGGTACAAGGAAGCGGCAATGCTGGGACCCGACTGTGCTCCCATGTCCACGGGCAGAGCAGCTCACGAGGAGATAACCATCTCGCGAGAATTTGTTTCGGCAATTCCAGCGCTTTTAGACCCCTATTAAATAACTACGGCTGGAGATGAGAGTTCTATTGTGAGTGTAACCTTGCTTTGTAAAGTCACGAAATGTGATTAGATTAACTATTCAGTTTTTCCTTGAAAGTTTTAGAATAATTTGTAATGCTTTAAAACGAGTTCAGCCTTCATTTGTGTATTTTTCTCAATAATGTTGCCTTGCACAGTAAACGCGCTTGTTACTAAACGTTCTCCCTTACATTTAAGGGTTTTGAAAGTTGTTAATTTTTTTTCTTTTCTTTGACAATCAGATCGGCGTGTGAAAGGAAGTACTTGTGTATGTGCGAGCTAGTGAGGCTTGAGGATTGAAGACTGACCTTTGGTGAGGGATGCGCTAGGCGTGGAAATTCCCCAAACGAGGGTAATCGAATCTCTGAGTGTGAGGAAGTATCCATAAGTGTCTGGAAGTGAGATATGAGGGCTGACATCTTGGGCGAGCCACGCGTGGCAAAGAAATCCTCTAACGGAAAACAATCAAGGCTATCTGAGAATTACCTATGAATGCGCGCACGAATGAGGACTGACAATTGACCTGCAGGATGCGCCGCGTTCTCCAGTTCTCCAGTTGAGGACAAGCGGTTCTACAATCTGAAAAATTTCTGTGAATGTGCGAGCGACTGAGGACAGACCTTTAGTGCGGGTTATGCAAAGCGAGGGAATTCACCAAATGAGGACAATAAAACGCTCTCTGAGGAATACTTCTGAATGCGCGTACGAATGGGGGCTGCCGATTGACCTGTAACGCTCTGCGAGACAAGGCAATTCTGCAGTTGAGGACAATCAGTTCTAAATCTGAGAAATTTCTGTGAATGTGCGTGCGAGCGAGGACTGACCTCTGGTGCGGGCTGCGTCTGGCGGGCAGAGTTCCCATGGTGAGGAAAGGAAGAGGGCTCAACCAAAAGTAGTACATGTGGAAGAGGACGGCATCGTAGTCTTCTGCCGGCATCAGCATGTCCATGTGGTTGTCCGTGAAGATGCAGTCGGTGCGCGGGCAGCCCACTTCCTCGAAGATGTTGCCGTCGAAGTGGCCGAGTTCCAGGTTCTCGAAGTCGAAGTAGCTGTTCCACTGCAGGATGTACTTGTAGCCGCGCTGCCGCACCAACTGACGCTCTGAGGTAATACGCGAGACCCCTAAAATCATTTGCACTGGTTTGATTGACTGATTAGGAAGTTCTGGTGCGTCAATTGATAGGGTCGTTAGTTCCCTTAGTGTATGTTTTACCTCGGGAGGTAGTAGTCACTGCGGTGCCTCTGACCGGGAGATCCTAAGTTCGAGTCCAGGTCCAGAGAACGGCGGAAGGATTTTCGACACTAGCTTGTAAGCTAGGAGTACCCTAACCAACGGGCCACGGACCGCGCGCGATCTTTCCTTTCTCTTCCTTGACCTATCCTCACCCCTTACACACACACACACACACAGTTACACCAGCATGCACTACACTACCACTCATGCCGGGCGACTGGTCGGGGACTTAGAGCTTGTTCCGACTGGGGTGGTGCCCCGCTGGTGGGAGATACCTGGTTGGGGAAACTGCTAGTTGATGATAGATCGGCATGTCGCCATTCAGCGGAGGAAGTTCACTGCCATCTCCCGATAAAACATGCCCTACACTTACGGGACTAATGTCCTCGGCGGTTGACGCGCCCGGAATCACTAGCAATCAAAAGGAAGGTAGCTGTGATCTTCCTCCGCCGTGTGGCAACATCCAGCACTAATAAAGACATTTTTTATATTCCAGCATTATAAACAATCTTTTTCCATTACAAGAAATCGTTCTTAAAAGGGCATCTTATGGCACAGATTATGACATATTTGCCGTTTACAGTTTTTACATATTTGCATTAACAATTGCGTCATCACACATTAAAAATATGTCATCAGTGTAAAATGACTGATATAACAAAATTTGTGAAAAGAAGGAAAAAGAATGGAATAACCATTTTACACGAATGAGCGATGATAGACTGGTGAAGATAGGCAGGGATGTGGTACTATAAGGAAGGAGAAACCTTGAAAGACCTCAAAAAAGATGGAGAGATCTGTAGTAAGCATCTAGTGAATCCCCGGAATGAAGCGTGAAGAAAAACAGGTGTATAATCTACATAAAAGAAGAAGAAGAAAACATTCAGAAAAACGCAGTGAGAAAATCGAGGGGATGTAGTGGTAACCGCAACAGCCGGTCACCGTTTTCTCACACAGACGTCAAATACCCGTAAGGTCACAGTAGAAATTTTTCGTAAAATTAAGTTTGATTCTCTTATAAATTTATAATGCTGTTATACAAAGAAATCGCGTGTGCAACTCTTTTATAATGTTTTATTGCATTCGTACAAATTTAACAACGCTCCCAACGTCGCTCATTTTCGAAACATGTACTCATGCTATAGAGCTTAACATTATTAACTAATTGCAGAAACTATTATTCATTAAGTTATTTACCTATTTATTTCCCTACCTAGACGGTGTACACGCACAAAGTAGCAGCCGAATACGGCGGCGGCTGACATGAGAACAATGAGTCTGGTCAGGCGGCGCCATCTTGGTTTTAGTGACCCCATCTTTCGGCTTTGGCCAGAACCTTCTCGCCTCTCCAGCGACGATGCTCCTCAGTGATGCAACGGGATCCTCGAGAACCAACGCACAGGGTGAGTGCACGCTGGAAACAGACACCAATCTTCTTGTAAAAGGAGAATACCAGTGGCGGCCGGTGAGTTGCAAATTAAGAATGGCGGTATATATCAAATAATAATAAAAAACGATGATTCCCGTCATGCTGTAAATTATATGCATTTTACAGACTTTCAATCTCATTTGCGAGGTCCTCTTCAGTATTCTGTTGACTTGAGGGATTTTATTACATACTAATGTTCATTTCTAGAGAGGTTGCAAATTGCTGTAAACAGTAGATTAATCGTATCAGCAGTAATAAACACTAGGAACCATGTTTCCAATAGATTTGTTTATATGTCTGAACTACCACATACATTTTACCTCTTCAAAATGTTTCTTGAATGAGAAAAACTACAGCATGAAGTGAACAACCGATTTGCACGCATCGGGATTTTAATCATTGTCTAAGACAACTTTTACGTTGATAACGGAAGATACAATTTGTCCTCTCGCGAAAGTAAGACTTTTAAAAAAAATATTTCCAGCAAATAAAATAGTAATTTATGAAATCAAATGGAAATAGTCGGTATTCTGAGCAGTGGCGTATCTACGGTATGGCAGACATGGCACGTGCCATGGGCGCCACTCACAAGGGGCGCTATTTACAGTATACTCGTTAAAACAAATAACAAAAACCTTAATTTCAAGCATCGCCACAAGAGCGCAAATTCTATGCTTGCCATGGGCACCTGAATACCTAGATACGCCTCTGATTCTGAGAGAAGTTAATAGGCGTGGACTCTGCCGAGCAAAACCCTAATAGCACCACGCTGACCCCACCTAATTCCCAGCACCCCCACTCTTCCTTTGAGCTTCCATTGCCTGGCATGCACCAGCTACGGACGGACTCGCGATAGTCCACAATACAACCAATTTTATCTTTTGCTTAAGTGGATCAAAAAACTAAATTCGTCTTCAACAATTGCACAGGTGGTATCCAATAATTAAACGAGTCGAGTTATTGAAAGTTGAACACTTTCTGCAATTTTTCTCGACGTTGTTTTTTCTAGGAAAGGCGCCGCCCTAGAGCAGCCGTCACTGAGGATTACACGCTAGAAGAATCCCAGTCACCTTAGTTATATATGTAAATTCGGGTCCTCTTTTTTAAAATAAAAATTTAAATGTTCACAATTGAGGCACTTTGGTATAAGCAATGCTTTTTGTAAAATTAAGATAAATGAATTTTCTTACAAACAAGGGATTTTCTTATGTAAGAGACATATGATTTCACCTTATAAAGATAACAAATAACTATGAAAATTCATTCATACGTTAAGTACCACTCATTTTTTGTAGATACTTCATAGCACTTTCCAATAAAACATGAAATGTCAGTTGTCATTACTGTCCGTTTGCCTCAAATGTAATGGTAACAATGTAAATGTATTAAAGTGATTGGGCAGAAGAGCAAGCCTGGTGGCCAGAGCCTCGATACAAATATATAGGTGTCCTGGGAGAAAACGTCGAAACTTCAAAAATAAGCTCTTAAGACAATTGTAAGCATATTTTGCCTAATAAACTACGTGGATATTCCGGATGGTTGTGCCGCAATAAGCACTCAAAAGTTGGTGTGAAAAACTGATTTCTAGGCAAAAATTTGCATTATGGAAGCATAGAAACACTTCAGAAATATGTAAATTGCTTATTATTTACAAAAGAAGTGAATATATTTGTTCGGAAAGAAAAATTAAGCGAGAAATAAAAAAAGAGTCTAATTGTGTAAATTCAGTGTTTTTTTTATTTCTTGCTTAATTTTTCTTTCTGAACACATATATTCACTTCTTTTGTACACACAAGTCGCTGAGAAACTTACTATTATTTTTTCTGGATGGAGCCCCCGAAACTTCTGTCTGTCCGTCTGTCCGTCTGACCGTCTGACCGTCTGGCCGTCTGACCGTCTGTCCGTCTGGCCATCTGACCGTCTGACCGTCAGTCTGTGAACACCACTGGCGCCTAAGCCAAACGTACGATGTTTTCCAAAATGATTATTTCCCGGTCGATCTGGCTCCATGTGAGGCGCTGCGATTTTGAAAATCTTTCTTCAAAATCTGGGGGTTCCTTAAATGAAGATCCCCGGACATTTTCAAAATTTTCTCAAATACAGATCAATTTTTTTTAAATGTCTTGTAAGAATAGAGTAATATACCCTTATAAAAGTGGCATAGGTCTGATTTTCACGGTTAACGCCGATTTTTCTAAAATTACAAGATATGTTAAAACTCACGACTTACACGAAAAATAATGTGGCAACGCTGGTACGGAATCACAATTATTGTATATACGGAAAATAAGATCAGATCTTTGATGAGCTCATTTATAAAGTGTAACCATTTTGTAATAAATGTTAAGTTATTATTTTGAAAAAGAGACTGATAGTAGCTATTTGCCAGCAATTCAGATAATCAATTTCAATCAACAGAACTTCCAGGAATCGTAATTCTGTATGGAATTGCACGTCCACGTACGACAGGTAAGAAGGTATCATGGTGTATGTCGAAACCCATAAGCAAAAATAGAAGTAGAATCAAGATTAAATGTTTCAATACTTGCTAAATTTATGATCATAGTAGGGCAAATAAATAAATAATATCAGTAAATGTAAAGAGATGTATGCTTTCGTGATAGTAAGAGATATTATTTATTTATTTATAAGAATTATTATATATTAATATCAGTAGTGGATATTTCGCAATATATATACTCACTTATGGCATACTTTATATTTTTTGTTTTTACCTGATAAACAAGTCTCTTTTGTTGTTTGTTCAATTCTGATCTACTTTTATGCATGCTAAAAAGATTCCTAAACGCAGAATATTTGCGCAGATCCCTGATCACACGTTCACAAATTATCAACTTTCTCTCCCTTTGGAAAAAAAAGATAGATTACCTTTCTCTACGATGTGCACGATGTCTACACACTGATTACCTGTAGACGTAGGCTATGGAAATTTACGAATAGACGCACATCACTGCCAACAAACACTATCAACCGGTGTGTACTCACCTCACCGGTCGAGACCGCAGCACTGAATGTTTGTTCGAAAAATGTGAAATTTAGATAACGGCCGCAGCTTATCTGTGCGTTGTTGATATCCTCCTACCAGAAAAGAGGAACGGAGGAGATTCTCTCTCGATCAACTCGACGGAGCAACTCTTGAGGCGTAGTGGGGAATATGAAGCAGTGAATTTTCACCCATCTCAAACAAATGTGCACCCCTCCACCAAAACAGAACTAGTGATACTATAACGACACATACATTCTTTCCTCTAACTTTACTATTATTTTAAAATTTAACAATTTTTTAAATTCCAGAGCATTCAATGAAAATGAGAACTGAACGATTTTTAACTGTCTTTTGCCACATCCGCGAAAAATGGAGCCGCTTTTGAGCTTTTTTATAAATTTCACATATTACCTAGCGGAAATACTCGAAAACTACTCGTTATTTCAAAAACTTGCACATGATCTATCTATGAACAAAATTCAGCAAAATAAGCCAACTTCAGTATTCTTGTTGTAGGAAGACGCTGACAAAATATTGGACTTTTTCAATTTTTGAAAAATCAGGGATTTCAACGGAAATACGAGCTCCAAAGAAATTAACGGCATTACAGGGATAGCGTGACTGATCAGTTGGCGAATTATTTAGTTCTGCAACCGGCAGCTTCAGCAATACTTCACAATGTGTGTGACGTGATGTCACGGCATAATCTCACTGCAGTGCCTCTAATCTGGAGGCTCTAGGACTAGAGTCCCGACAGTGGCAGGATTTTCGACACACGCAAGATAGCTAGGTCGAATTTACGTGCTGCCTGGAGGAAAGTTCAAGAGGTCGGCTTTTCTGATTGGTAGATTTCTATGGTTTCTCGGGTCAATACCAGGTTAATGATTGAGAAGTACCCTAAAAAACGGACCACAGACCGCGCGCGATATATCCTTCCTCTTATCTCTCTCTCCCCTTTTTCACACACACACACACACACAGACACACACTATAATGCCACACATGTCGAACGACCAGTCGAGAAATTGGAGCTTGTTTGTTTGAGCTGGGGCGGTGCTCCGCGGTGGGAGTTACCTGGATGGGGAAAACCGCGCAAGTTGACGTGTTGGTCTGCGCTGGATCTCACCACACTGCAGGGGAAGAACATCGCCACCACCTCCTTTGATAAAAACGCACTACACTTACGGGACTAATGACCATAATTGATGACGATCCCGGAAGCATGTGTCAGTCAATTAATAATCAAACATTCTGCACAAACCTCAGCGGAGACGTTTGATGAAGGATAGTTTCACAACACGCTACCTTACATTAACCCCTTTCCTCCTTGTTTTATTGTTATCCAGTATCCTTACCTACCTTTCATCTGTGATATTTATCTCTAGTGTTGGTACCGATATCTAGATTCGTTTATTATCATTTATCGGTCACATGCGTTGTTAACTCCTCTTAAAATGCAACCCTTCAGGTTTGTTAAGTACTTGTAGGTTAAGAAATTGTACTTACCTGTAGGTTAAGAAATTTACCAGTTTCAGCAACGTATTTTAACATCCTTAGAAACGTAAATACACCATCAATTCATCCCAAGCCAAATGTTTATTAAAAAAACATTGCGTTGTACAAAACAAATCAGATTCAAACGATTCAGAATAAGAGTAATTCATTAGTTTTTTTGGATAATTATTGCTAATTATAATATTCATAATGCAATTTAAAAAATGTGTATTAGGTAAATTAACCGCATTTTCCTGGCATTCCACCGAATTAAGCTCTTCTCCGATAATACACTCCTTCTTCTCATATTTACTGACGATCTGAAGGTGTCGCCTCTGGAAGTCGACGCGCCAACTTCCTCACCGAAAGTCATTTCCTTAGGTATCTTTAGGTTCTGGATAATTATTTGCATTCATCTTTTCTCAAACCACGTTATACGAATATTGTTTAAATAGATATATCGCAATCCCCCCCCCGCAATAACGTAGTAACGTACCGCATCAACGAAATTCATTTGTTTACTATCGCAATTATGTAAAATTTCGTATTAATCGTGAGATTTTGTTGTGACCGATAAAATGCTGAACATACCACGAAATGTGAAAGTTATTACTGTCTCGTCCAAATTAAAAATCTCGGATCCGCTACACTCCGCCTCGATTTTTAACTTTTGGCCTTGGCGGTATTAACACTCATAACATTTCTAGGTATGTTAATAGCTATTAATCTACATATCTCGATAACGTGTAGCAGAAACCGTAAAAATGCTTGTTAGCTTTTTCAGCTTTACATTCTTTAGCTTCCTTATCCTTTGAGAGCCACTTTAATAAAACTCAAAAACGATACAAAAAGTGAATTAAGAGTTTATTTCAGTTAAGATAATGGATTACGTTGCTGTTATATTGACATTGCAACATAACATTATTGCATGTGCGGAATAAAAAAATTCTTTACACATTAGAAAGAATGACTTTTCAGCAGATTTAAATGAAACAATTTCTTCATTCATTCTCTTCATAGCTCAATATTAACGATAAATTTGTCTTGGAAACATCAATGCTTCAATATAAATTGTTCCAATGACTTTTCATCATAACAAAAACAGTTGCCTCACTGTATACTTTGTTTTGAAAGTGGTGTCACATACAACCCAGCTTGGAAGATAGCTTTATAGCAGAATTATATTACAGTTCTTATTAATATTCAAGACAATTCATAAGTGTTGCTTTCTGAAGATCTCAGAATAGCCATTGTCTTTGCTGCTGAACATCATCCAAAAAAGGTAGGGTCTATTTGGTAAACAAGCATGTAGATGTATTACTTGTTCACAAGTTTGGTGAGAGTGTTACTATTGTTTGTATTAGGTCACCGCCTTCTAGATTCATCTTGTGAATGAATACATGCGTATAAAGAGGCAAGCTAGAGCTGAAAATTAATACAATAATTTCTGGCTTCAGGAATATTAATTTACAAGTGTACCTCTTTTCGACAAAATTTCATATTATTTATAGCAGTGATATGACATTACCTCGATTTTATAAACTTGAGGCTGTATTGGTGCCATTCTCTGTAATATCCAGAAGTTATGGTGAACTTGTTCGGACCTGTACTTTGAAAGAAATATGTCAATAATTTCGTTATTGTTTTTAATTATTGCTTCCAGGGTGTAGTCGCAATGTAGGCAAATATAGGATACAAGTATCTAGCTGTCGGTGACCTCATGAAAGCAATAATACCTCGTATTATTCTGTCGTCAGAAAACTTAAAGCATGGCCTGCAATTGTGTGTAAGCATAGAAGCGGGTTATGTTAAATAGGAATAAGTAATGACGGTGGAATTAAGCACATTACATTTCAAAACATTGCATTTTAAAAATAAGGCAATAGCATTTTATAGCAATATTGAAATTATGACTTCGTAATTTGTAGCATTTCATGAGATAGTTATTTTAGGAGAGAACTCTTTGAGATAAAAAAATATTTTGATGCTTTTTAGATTTCCCATTCAATCAAAACATAACGGAAACTAAATCAATAATTCTCCATTCATAAATACGGCGACTGTTAATGTAAAGGCTTTCAAAAAACGATATGTTGTCTGTGTCGCATCTGTAGAGAGCGAACCCAAGAAAACCATACAATGCAATTTAGCAAAGATATCACAGATCACGTATCGCATATCATTCAGCAAAGATCTCACGATCATTTTGCACTTCGTACGTGATTTTGCATTTTGATTTCGCATTTTATCGCAGATTGAAAACCTCCATTAATGTACTGAAGCGACCGCCAAGCATACAATTACTGTTTTCTACTTCCCCATATACGTATATACGTAGTATAGGTTAAGTTGTGTAATGCTGCACGAAAAAGCAACGAATTTTCGGCAGAAAAAAATTCATTGCGGGGGCACTGATAACGAAAAAGTGGATAAAACCAGTTGCTAAATTAAGAGAAAAATAGTGGTGATACTTGGTCTAAAATAGCTATTCCGACTTGACACATACTCTGAGCAGCTGCCATCTATCGCTGCCCCCACTACATTATTTTGACATTTTATTAATTTTTCGGTTTCTCAATACTTGAACGGAAATATTATTTTAAGAATATTAAAGAGAAGTAAAACCTCGTTCTAAGTAGCAAATATTTAACAAATTTTTTAGCCGTTTTTAAGAAAATGGCGTTTAAGCGCTACTGTTAATGCTGAAATTGAAGCTCTTTTTCACAGGAATCTTTTACGATTTCGAAAAACTTCATTACAAATAATTTCAAGCACTTACATTCACAAATACGATAGATTTTACAAACTGCTGGAAATCTGTATATTAACGGTGTGAGAGATCTTTAAAAAATTACATTTGTGTAAGTTTTGAAAAAACAAAAAAATACCCCAAAATGAACTTTAAGTCATATTAAAGACTGCAATTTGCACTATCCGTTTGAAAAGTTAGAAGAAAAAAAATGGAACCATTTATGAGAAAATGGCGTTCGAGGTGTCTGAAAATACGGAATTTAGAGTCACTTTTCACAGAAAACAGTTGAATTTTCCAGAAACTTGCCTTCCTTACGATTCGTGACATACATATAAGATAAGATACATTTATTGAAAGTGCAGTTACATATAAACCAGTGGCAGATAATTACATAAATAAAGTGATACAGTAACATGTAAATAATGTAATAATCTGAATAAAGGTATAATAATAATAATAATAATAATAATAACAATATAAAATCTAACGATTCATAAAATATTAAGTTATATGGAGAAAAAAAGAAAATTTTGATGACTATTCTATTTAGATATTTCACCAATTAACAAAATGTAGTATAATGTTTTGTAATATTTTCACTGTAAAGAGTATGCTTTATCAAATACCTCGTACATTTTTCTCATTGTTTTGATTGCCATTGAGTACTTCAGAATATGATAGAACAACATTCTTTTTATAAAAAAAAATTCGAAAAATAATTTTCAAGTGATTTCGTACGCTATGTGTTGAATCCGCTGACTTGAGTATAACAGCGCGTTACGCTAACCGTTATAGCACCAAAGCCGCCCATAACACCACCAATGTTATTGCCAGAGGTGGATAATTTGGGGGGGGGCTACACAGATATTTGTTAGTAATAAAGATTTGTTATTACATTGTATTACTATTGTAATGTAAATAATTATATAAGTTTGAATTTTATTGTAAATAATTACATAATTTTAACATAAACTAATGGTGCTACCAAAGCACATACTTTCTCGCACTGTTTCTACATGGTTCTAAATGCTATTACACTACTACATAAAGCAGCAAAAGGGTTTTCTACGAGCAAATTTCGAACACAGTTCCTCAGAGTAAACGAGCCGGCACTGATACTACTACGACAAACAAGTGCCGTATGTGTGGAACACGGGCAGAATCATAAAACGGTACATGCCAAATTCATGTAAGAAAATAATTTGGGACATGGTATAAAATATTCCAGCAAAGATATATTTTTTGCTTTTTCATTAAAATTGAAATTCAACTGGTGACATTACCAAAGCACATTGCATTGTTTCTAAATGCCACGCAATATTATACTTCTACATAAAACAGCAAAAGTGTTTTCAACCAGCAATTTTTTCCGTTTCCGAGACCCGAAATCAGATCCTCAAAGTTAACGTGCCGGCACTTATACCACTACGCCACACTAGCACCGTACGGGTCGAACACAGTCATAAAGTGAATCGCACCGAGCCATAAAATGGTAAATGCATGATAGGAAAACAATTGATATGATGGTACTTACGCTTTACAAATCCAAGAAGAGATGTGAAAAATTGTTAAAATGTTCAAAATTCAAAAATTACGTACAGACACTTCCAGTTCATTTATCATAATTATCAATATTCGTGATTCGAATGGCTTCACATGGTTTTCAATACAGTTTATAGATTTCTCAATTATTTCCCGTGACAACAGAGAATTTTGACAAATAATATTTTTCGAAAAGGACTCGAACCAGCGATTTTCCCTTGGAAGAGCTGAGCCAACGCGCGCTATTTAGCGACTGCGATCACCTTGGCTATGCATGGCATTTACACTTATATAATAGTAAAAAGTGTATGGTGGTTGCATTTCTAGCATTAGAAAAATTCAGAGAACGTGAAAAAAATGTCCCTTGGGCGCCCAAAGAAGATCATCATTAATAACAGATTATATATCCCTATAGTTCAAACTATAGGGATTAGAAACTAAGTTCTGCGAGAAAGTCTGTGCCATACTATAGCATCACTAGTTTTTTATTTATTTATTTATTTATTTATTTGCCGCCCCTTACTACGCAAGTGGAGAAAATATAAAGAAAAATTTGGAACGGATTTTGAGAAAAAAAAATTTCGCAAATTTCAACCGAAAATTACGCAAAAACTACTTGTTTCTTCAGAAACTTGTACATGGCATTTTTAAAGAATTGAATTTGTACAACAGACTTTGTCTGATGCAAAAATCTCTCTCTACAATTTCGCAGTTTTAAAAATAATTTTTCAGAATTTTCCAAAAACCAAGCATCACCCGGAAAGAGGATTAACGCCATATTTTTTTACCGTCTCTTATTACATAAGTTAAGAAAACTTAATGAAATAATTTGGAGCGGTATTTGAGAAGCAAAATTTTGGTAAATTTCAAACGCAATTTAACCAAAAACTACTCGTTTCTTGAAAAATGTGTACATGACCTTAATTAAAGTGCTAATCAAAAAAATTGGAGCCATTTTTTTAAACTTTGAAAATGTCCAACGGCTTCATGTAAAGTACCCCAAAGTTATGATATCGGTTTCAAATTCCGGGAGCAATAACATCAGCAACATCGATTGGGAAATATCAATTTCGAAGAAAATCGTCTGAACGCTTTAGGCGCTAGTGTTGACCACAGAAGGACAGACGAACGGAAGTGTTGCCGTCAATCGATTTTTCATTATCAAAAAGCAACAAAACATGGATTTTGGCTACACCACAAGTTAGAGGATTTTTTTTTCTAAATTCAGCAAAAGAATTTATCCACATTTTCGTTACCATCCACCTCTTCTTACGAAGCATTCGTAAGGCGAGAAAGTAAACATATTTAGGTCAATTCTGCCAAATAAAGGAGGGTAACAAAAGAAAAGTCTAGGCCTTTTGGAAGGGCCATGACTCCCATGCCCTGCCCCTGTATACCATACCGTCGCCATTTAATATCCTCTCACCCGATAATCCTACCAGGCACCAATCCGGAACTGAAGTAAAATTGTGGCAATTGGTGGCATTATGAAGATTTTCAAGAACATTAATATTGGTTTGGGGTAGATTCATAGTTCTGAACGTACAGAATCCTACACAGTTCCCATTTTCCTGACAAGTGAACATAAAATGGCGAGATCGGTGGAACATTGGAATACTCTCTGTATCCATAGACTCTACCATCGAAGGGTAAACGCTGCTCCAGGAGCTAGAGTCCCTAGATACAGAGAGTAGCGCATTCCATTGTTGCAACGAGACCGCCATTTTATATCCAGTTGACAGGAGAATTAGAACTGTATGGTATTGTGTGTGTTGAGAAACATGATTCTACCCCAAACTAATATTAATATTCTTGAAAATCTCCATTACGTCACAGATTGTTATAATTTCCCTTCAGCTCCTCATTGCTATCTAACGGGGCTATCGGGTACGAGGATATTAAATGGCGGCGATTGCACTACTCTCTGTATCTAGGGACTCTACCAGGGGCACGAGTGGCGCGCGGCGGGATTCTTTGGAACTGCACGCCGGCGCCGATGGGGAAGGGGAAGGTGCAGGGGAAGACCTTCCCCTCCGCGCGCTGCCTGGCGGCGGCCCTCCTGTACGGCACGCGCCTGCTCCTCCTCTGCCAGGCAGGGTGAGTACTACTCGTTCACTTGACATTTGCAGACGGAGCGCTGCGATCTGTTTACATGAGGTCACCGCCGACTGAATGAGAAACGCGCGTCTGCAGTTTATACTGGCCGTTTAATATGATATAGATGGCGGTGAGCATCAAACAGAAACCCGGGTTAAAACATAACCATTAAGCAGTAGAAAAGTGCAAAGAAGAAATAAAAATATTGTACGTGAATGTTGTGAATAGCGTGTGGTGTGATCTATTTTATTGTATGTTATCTTAATCATTTAAGAGCGCGTCTCCAGCTCACTGTCAGAAAGGCATAATTTGTCAGTTGCGTCCGTAGCGCTTGTGCTGCCTTCGGAGACAGCTGATTGGTCAGATGCTGATTGACATCGGGACGATTCGTGTATTCTCGGTTGTGTGTTCGGTCCTTCACTTTCAAAACAACGTTAGTTCCTAATTCTGCCGTCTGCAAATGTAAAGTGAACGAGTAATACCAGGGCCTTGCACTACACGAGGCGCTAGTGGCGCCGGGTGCAGCTGCAGGTCAGGCTCGCCTACGTCCGCATACAAAAATTGGCTATTTTGTGAGAAATACGAAAAGTGTCTTCTAAATATTCAATTATTCATAATATATGCATATAAGAAACCTATGAATAAAGCACGAACATCGACGCTATTTTTTATAACATTATGTGCCTGCTTGCGTATTGCGAACCCACGCACCAGCCGCGCACGTTTGAAGTATCGTTGGCAGCAGTTCGTATTTTAGTTCCTGTAAGAAGGTGATAGAGGAGAGCGCGCCACTGCAATGGTCTCCACCACGTTATATGGGAATTAAAAGGCCCTGGTGGGTACTGCCCGAATTAAATATACCAGTGGACCAAACGTCACTACCCTTTAATAGAGACCGGAAAAATATGTAGTACGAAACATCAAAATATTTTTTAGTCCTTAGGATTGCGGGTTGACATCAGGCTGAGAGCAGGTCGTAAAAATCGCAGTCAAATCATAATGGATCGTAGAAAGAGATCCGAAAAAGTTGCCCCATTTAACCGAAATAAGGTTTAAAACAGGGGTGTCCAACATGCAAGGCCCTAAGGGCCACAACTGAGACCTTTAATAAG
The DNA here is from genome assembly GCA_031308135.1 of Acheta domesticus. Lineage (NCBI taxonomy): Eukaryota > Metazoa > Arthropoda > Insecta > Orthoptera > Gryllidae > Acheta > Acheta domesticus. The sequence goes on from JAHLJT010002630.1 coordinate 85,320,688, forward strand.
GTTGCAGGCAATATTTTCAGTACCAGGGCGATCCACACTTGATTTCCCCGTGTTATTGATTTCGGCAGTTTGCCCGGCTGCTCTGAAACGGGAGGAAGGGGTGGAACTATGCGTGATGTCATGCTGAACCATGCATAACCCAATGGGTAGATTTTGAATGTCTGAATTAACTAGAAAACAAAATTTCATTAATCTAAACTTAACTTCATTTTACATTGAAGGGGGTGTTAGCCTTGGCTGGGTTCGTGTGTTAGACGCAATTTGTATTAACCCGACATGAGTCAAACTATTCGCGGGCTACAGGAAGTGACAATGCGAGCCGCATGTGGCCCCGGGCTGCCAGTTGAACATCGCTGGTTTAGGAGATGATTTCTAGTACATTCTTTCAAATGGTTTTCCCATTCCATCGACACACCTCCGAAGACGATCTGGGACAGATCTCTTCACACAGCTTCGGATTTGAATCAATGTTCTGAAGAGTAGTTATGGGTAGTGATTTTTGGCCCATCCTGTAAAATCCCTTTTAAATGTAGTGTTTCTTTAAGATCACTCTTTCGAGAGAGAGCATCTAATCGGGAGCTTCTTAACGACTTAAATGCTTAGTTTTGAAGCTCCCAATTAGATGATAGTCCCTCCTCTTTTCCCAGAATGTGACCTTGAAGGGGCACTACATTTAAATCGGAGTGTAGTGACTCCCCGCGATCCGGAGCTGGAAGCAGAGGGCGACACTGTCGTCAAATCGGGGTCTTCAATACTACAAATTTATGTCGTAACGAAGTTCCCGATTGGATAACCGCGTCACAGCTGATATCTGCCAAAAGTCACTTTATTTAAATCGGCCAATTGGGTGGCCATCATTTATGGGGATTTTGCGGTGGCCATTTCTGTAGAAAAGTTGAAATAGACAAGGTGAAATAGTCGAGATGTAATAGAGAAGGGGTAACAGACATGGTGTAGCCGCCAAGGTGTAATAGGCAAAATGTAACAGGCAGGGTATAATTGACAAGGCGAAATAGACAAAATGAAATAGACAAAATGTAATATTCACGGTATAATAGACCAGACGTAATAGTCAAGGTGTAATAAACAAGACGTAATAGACAATATTTAATAGAAAATATATTATAGACTAAGTGTAATAGACAGGGTGTTATAATCAAAGTATAACAGTCAGGGGGTAAAATACAAGACAAAATAAACAATGTAATAGACAAGGTATAGTAGACAAGATGTAACAGAAAAGGTGTAATAGTCAATGTGTAATAGAGAATGTGCAAGAGTCATTGTGTAGTAGAGAAGGTGAAATAGTGGAGACGTAATAGACAAGGCGTAATAGACAAGGTGTAGCCGACAGGGTGTAATAGACAAAGTGTAATGGAGAACGTGTAATAGACAAGGTGTAATTGACAAGGGGCTGAGGAGGCTGAGGTTTTAGTGGTAATCACGGCATTACGTGCGATAAGATAGGCAGTTCGTTTAGTGTTGAGAGAGAATATTGATTCTTGTTGTGAAATCGTTATCTCCGAGACTCTAGCGTCACCAGGGAAGGTATACGAAGGGCGTGTAACAAGATAAGCCGCAACAACCACAGGAAACCTCCCACTGTTAATAAATATTAAATATCTCCATTTCGTCGAAGGATCTCACCTGCCCCAAGTACTTCATTAATATGAACAAGTCATGTATATATAAACAAGACAAGGCACACATTCATCCAAAATGAGCTATTTCCATTTACATTTGGTGCAAGGCTTAATTTAAATGGTGATAATCTTGATAATGCAAAAATATATTGTTCTTTCTTTGGACGCTTCAAACCACTGTATCGATTGTAGTATTTGGTTTTGTATCACTGTTGTTTCTCATAGGAGAGTCGCATCCTTTCCCAATGCTATATTCTGCTGCAAGGACAATGGCCTTCAAGACGCCTATTGCGGATATTGGCTTACAAATCACGTGTCTGATGCGATTCCGCAACCACATTTAGTATAAAAGCTTCAGTTGCAATAATCTCATTCATTGCCTTCAGGCACGGTAGCATATGGACTTGGCGGAAGAAGTTCAAATTTTCTTTAACAGAGGGAGTTTCTTATATGGCAGTTAACATCTTAATTAAAACAATTTTTTCTTCAAACTTCATAATTCTAGACAATGCCGTCAGTTCGAATTTTCGAGAATTAGTTAGTTAACGCCTTATTTTATGTGGCGAGACTCGGGCCATCAGGCCCCCTCTTCCGTCTGACGATGCAGATTTCTCTACCCTCCTTTCACCGTCTAGCGGAGAAAGAAGGTATTATCTCGGGCGACGAAACAGGCGATCTGAATTTCACTCAGAGGCTTCATTTAGGCTTGAGAATCTCTTACATGCAGTAAATCTACTACATGAGACAGCCGGTTTTACTTCCCCTCCGAAGGAAGGCGTACGAAGGATTTTTTCGCCTTTAAAAATCCACGTTTGAACCCAGGATCTTGCAACAACGGTCGCGTACAACAATCCTATACGCTGACCATTATACCAACAAATCCGCTAATTAGGATGAATCGGAGCTTTTATGATAAAGAAAAGCCAACTTTTCATTTATCTTCTACACCGCAGCCTTTGAAGCAAACACATGAAAAAACTGAATATGTGCCTTTTGGTGCTAAAGACGTGTACAAAGTAAAAAATAACTCTTTGAAAAATCACAAGTGTGTATCAAATTGGCCCCACCAGATGGGGCAACAATATTGTCTCAACAGTATTTTTTTTTAATTTTTACTTTCTCGCTCTTACGAAGAGACTTCTTAAGAAGAGAAAGTTTTGTAATGCTGCACGACAAAACCGCTAACTTTCTGCTGAAAAACGCTTAGTTTTAAATATTTTGCTGAGCCCAAATACTCCAAATATTATGTACCAAATATTAATGAGTTTATATATATATATACCAAATAATAATGAGTTACTGCACAATAGTGTCCTGAACACCAGGTCTCAGCAAGTAGTGAAGGGGACCAGTATTTCATTGACAAACTATTGTTACTATTTGCTTTTCATCGCTTCCCCTATCCGATCTTTCTGAAGACGCCACTGATATATACTCTTGGAATCATTCTCAATAAGCAAGGCAGGCACGTTTATTCATTTCCTTCAATTTTTTCTTTGTTTACTGAGCAGTAATCAATTATGTTATACGGCCACACCTTCTTTGCCATGGGAGTACTGCATTCTGTACCGCGTAGTAACATATTCTAATCAATGAAGAGTGAAGGCAGCTACTAGTTTCCACGCATGTATGTATTAGTTTGCACTTCAGTCGGATTAATGAGAATTTTCCTAGCTAGCGGTGTGTCCAGGCTCGAACCCTCTTTTTATTTACTATCCACGTCTAGGAGTGAGTTTAAGGTAATCATGACGCACTCCCATCATCGTATCTACCTAAAATGGCCTGCCTGAATGTTTTATTTCATCACACACCTATAGAAATTGAGATGATCTCTATTACTTATAGAAAGCTCCAGCTGACAAGGAATCGAACCTGGGACTGAGTCCCAGAAAGCTAGTGCGCTATCAATGTCGGTATGCCGCCACCCGTAGGGTACACACACTACATACTGACATATACTGACACGTGTGTGTATGTGCAAATGAATTTAATTTCAGATTTCAACATCAGTTGAACATATTCTCTTCTTTCCTTCTCCTTAGATAGAATATATATATATATATATATATATATATATATATATATATATATATTCACAGCTACTGCCGCCGCTACCATGAAAGTTCGGCGGCGTCCTGCTCGCCTGCCCTGAGAAAACATTCATCTACGCCATTAATTTTCACTCCACCTCTCCGAAACATATTACAACGCTTTCAGTCAATAGCTTTAAGAAAATTTGTAAATGTCTCGTGGTACGTAAAGAACGCAACAATACACAAAGACTTACAGATCCCGACAATACAAGAAGAAATCAATAGGGCCAGCGCAAAATACACACAACGACTACATAACCATCCAAATATTCTAGCCATCAACTTACTAGACAATAGTGACACTATCAGGCGACTTCAGTGACAACATCCTTTAGACCTTGTACATCGACTGTGAATTGTTCATTTTAGAAATTGCGTTCTATGTATTTATCACTGTATATATCCATTATTGTATGTTTATTAAATATATTTAGTGCAGCTTGTTAACTATTAATAATGTAACATTAGTGGAGTACGGTCAATGGACTTTACTCCTCTCAAGTTCTAGTTTACAAAAAAATTAGGTAATTTTGCGAAATGTTTTTTCACAAACAAATTTCAAAATAATAATATGTATAATCAGGTATATTATATAGAGAGAGGTATATATAATAGACCTTTCCGAAATATCGCATTTTTACCTGACTCGGCGGCATGGTTCTTGACGCCCCGGCCTCGTAGCGACCCTGTTCCCTGCGGCGGCGCGGTCGCTGGCAGTTTGGCAGACTGGTGGCCTCGACCGCTACTTAAGGCCCATTCATAATGCAGACATAAACATAAGCATTGCGTTAACATAAAAGTTAGGACAACGTTTATAAGCGGATTCATTCACAATGCATAAGCACAACACGTAAGACGTTAACTTAAAAGCTTGCAAGCTTCAAGCTTCTGTGCTTATGCTTATGTCGGAAATAAGAAATGAACCAATCACAGTATGTTTAATTCAAAATCGACTGTCGAAATAGGATCGATATCGATACATCAAACAAAAGACTTGTTTTCCAAATTTCTTGGTTGATTTTCGACGGGTTTCTGCGTTGTTTTGTAGCATACAATCTTTTTGTAGTATAGTTTTGTTGTAGTATTCATAGTAGTATTATTGAGTTTTAATTTTTATTGAAATTAAAAAACCTAACCTAACCTAACCCATGGCCGCAAGGCCGAGACGCCGCTGGTAGGCCTTGGCTCGTAAAGAGCTGTTGTGCCACAGTACATACGTAAATGTTTATGTATAATATATATATATATATATATATATATATATATAGGTATGTAAAGCTACATTTAATTTAACTGGAATAATTCAATTATCTTGCAATATATGTTGCATTAGTCTCAATTTCCGCTTAAAATTAATGATTATCAAGCAAATTATGGACTGTACAAATCAGACAGTTACCAACTATATATGTTTAAATTTTTTGAATACTATTAAATTGAAACACTAAAAAATGCTTTAAAAATATTAAAATAAACAAAATACAATGTGAATTGATAGGATTTTCTTTATATTTCTTTATATTTCAATTGGGTGGTGAAAGATAGGTGAAAGTAAGAATTAACCTAGACCCAAGGTCCCCCAACGCTGTTAAAACGGCCCTGGTCAGAGGGTTATTCTAGGTAGGCGTGCTGGAAAAGTCCGATGAGGCGCACCGCGTGCAGGCTCACGCCAGGCCCGCGGTTTTTCAAAAAAATGAACACGAAAATATTTAATAATTCCCGTGTTTGACATCGGACAAGAAAGTGTATTTGAGCTTTCTTTAGAGCTCTTTGACCGATACCCAGAACTCTGGTCAGAACTGTTGAATTAGAATTTTGAAAAGTTTTTCTCTCAAATATTAAATTTAAAAAAAAATGAACACGAAAATATCGAATAATTCCGTGTTTGATGTCCGACGAGAAAGTGTATTTGAACATTCTTTAGAGCTCTTTGACCGATACCTTAGAACTCTGGTCTGAACTGATGAATTAGAGTTTTGAAAATACATTTTTGTATAATCTTCAAATTCAAAAAAATTATCATGAACAGTATTGAATAATGTCCGTGATTGACAGTCCGACAAGAAAAGTGTATTCGAACTTTCTTTAGAACTCTTTGTTGGCTACCGAGAACCGCGGTCATATTTGAAGAAATATGATTTTGTGAATTTTTGAGAAAATGAAAGTTAATTTTTTCAATAATTTTGTTATTTTTAATTCTTTTTCAATTTTTTTGAGAATTGTAGAACTCTTTGACCGCAAAATTTTGATAACTTCGACTCAAGCCCGTAGCCCTATTTTGGTTTTAATTTAATTTTTTGCGATTTTTGAAATATTGTACAACTTTTTTCGAAACTTTTGAGAACTGTAGAACTCTTTGTTCGCTACTCAGAACTCTCAAAATATTTGGGTTTTTCAAAATTCAGCCCGCCAACTTCACACACCTTGCCAAAGACCGTGCTGCATCTAGTATTGTTTTTAAATAAATACGTAATTGTAACACGAATACATTTTTAAATCAATTCTCCGAAATAAAAGAAGGTAATAAAGAAAAACTGTAGACCTTTTGGGTAGCATGCCCCCCTCTGGATACGCCACTGGTCCCATAACTGTTGTGCACGTTTCTATCGCGGGAGGTGGCTGTGACTTCACCTCGTTGGATGGCGAGATCCGGCGCGGACCTACCCGACGGTTTGCAGCGATTTTCCACAACCCGGTATCTCCCACCAGCGGGGTACCGCCCCAGCCGGGACAAACTCTATACTTCGGTTTTTCTTTCTTGGCGCACGGGGATGTGTCAATAAAAATAAATATCTCACGGTATTTTGCGTCGTTCTCAGTTGTGACGCCAGGAGTCACATGATCGCCAGCACTGCTCGATAGAGTAGCGATCATGCGACTCCTGGCGTCACAACTGAGAACGACGCGAAATACCGTGAGATATTCCATTTTGATGACACCCCCCGTGCGTCAAGAAAGAAAAACCGAAGTATAAATGGATGGTCACGGGGGAAAACTTGATAACTCAAAATTATGATTCTCTTCCATAAATTATGATTCTCTTCCATTATTATGATTCTATTCCCTAATTATGATTCTCTTTTATAATTATGATTGTCTTCCATAAGTATAATTCTCTTCCATAATTAAGATTCTCATCCATTCTCTTCGCTAATTATGATTATCTTCCATAAAATGTATTTACCTGATTTTCCACAAAATTTCGACTTATCAGTTTTTCCCCCGTGACCATCGAAATGTGTGTGTGTTTTTCAACATTCAGCCCGCCATCTTCGCCCCCACCGCCGAAGACGGTGCTGCTGTGGAACTCGTTCTACGGGCGCGCGGCGCTGGGCGCGGGCGTGGGCGTCGACGAGGGCGGCGAGGCGTTCGCGCGCTGCCGCGTGCGCGCGTGCGTGCTGACGCGCAACCGCTCGCTGTGGGGCGCGGCCGGCGCCCGCGCCGTCGACGCCGTCGTCGTTCAACGCCGACCCGCGCGTCCTCCGCCCAGGAGACTTCCCGGCGCCCGCGCACCGCCGCCCCGCGCACAGGTGGGCCGCTGCGCCTGCGCCCACGCCCGTTACTATACTGCGATGTACACGCAAGCTTCCGCGGCTCGAGTTCATTACTTCTCGGCTGTCCGGGTGACGCCGCGTCGTTGGCAGGAGAGGCCGACATGTTTCGCCTAACATGTCGTAGGCTTCCTCAGGGCAGTGACACGATATTGTGTGCGTCCAGTATTATATATTGTTCTGACTGGGCGCTCGGGTGGGGCAGGTGCGCCGTGATTGGCGGAGAGGTCCCTCCGATTGGCTGCCGTTCATTACTTCTCATACAGTTTCTATATAGAAACGTCAAAATCTCAAACTGAAGGTATAAAAGCCAGAAAGTAGCGCAGTACACGTTCTATACGCTTTCTATATGCTTTCTGCATGAATCGCCACAAGCCGTCGCCAGGGAGGGCTAGCGGGAAAAACAACTGAATTACGTCGTCCGAGTACTTCCAGTGATGGTATTTCTATGCGTGCGTTCTTGATTTAGTATTAATTAACCAGGAGGGGCATAGAGTATAAAAATTGCAAGGCAGGGATAAGGAAAGAAGTAATATATCACTTCATACAGCCAGACAGCCGAGAAGTAACTATACTGCGATTTTTCTAAAGGCCGATATACACGGTATAGTTTCCCGTGTAGATTCTTCATGTAGTCCAGACATTACGCTTTCTACATGAGAAAATTATGAACATGTTCGTAATTTTTACGTGTAGAAAGCATAGTTTGATTCCAGCGCCTCTAGCGGCAGAATCGTTCACTAACGGTAATCGGCCATGTCGATTTTGTGGTTAGGTGCGATTGTATGAAGTGATATATTGTAATAAACTACTTCTTTCCTTATCCTTGCCTTCAAATTTTTATACTCTATGCCCCTCATGGTTAATTAATACTAAATCAAGAACCCACGCATAGAAATACCATTTTTACGTGTATATCGGCCTTAACGCTTTCTCTTCGAGCTTCTAGATCAGTGGTGGCTGTGGCACGCGTCGTGGCACCACAGCATGCCACGAGCTTCTCTGCGCAACTAGCGTCGGGAAAAGGAACTATTAGTAATCCCGTCGTTTTACAATAGGGATGGCGCTGTCTCTGGTGGCGGGCTGATGAACTGCGTGGAAAGGGATTTCGTCTTGGTACTCGTGCCACGGACTCCCGCTCGTGGCATCGACCTCGACAACACTGACCTACACCGACGCCCACTACTACACTTGGGATTTTATTTCTTGGCGCGTGGGGGCGTGTCATTCACAATGGAATATCTCACGGTATTTCAGCAGTCGTTCTCGATCGTGCCACTACCAGTCGCGACTGTATCGAACTAGTGCTGGCGATCATTCGACTCCTAGCGGCGCAACCGAGAGCGAAATACCGTGAGATATTCCTTCGTGATGACACGCCCCCACGCGCCAAGAAATAAATATCTAAGTATATACTGCGTTTTCCTAACTCTGCCTCTCACGGCTAGCTCCAATAATTAGTTGTAATTAATAATTAATAGTCTCAGCTCCAATAATTTCATTCAGTGTCCACCAGGCGCGGTAAAGTATGAACTTGGCAGAAGCACTTTAAAGTCACTTCAGGGTGCTTTGTACAGCAGATTGTTAAACATCTTATTTGTAAAACGTTCTCTTCAAGTTTCTATACAATGTTGTCAAGTTCGAATCTTCGAGAATTATATAGCACTCAGTTTCAACTGCGAACAATTTGGAATGCTATAAGATTGCAAGGGGTTATTTCAAAACAAAATTTTATTATTAAATTCTAGTATGTACGTACGTAACTCTGTTTGCACCCACGAAATCAGTACATAGGTGGATTCCAGAGCATTCTGAAGAATCTCCTTCACTCGACCCTGCCGAAAGGTCGACGCGCCAGAGGTACAACTGGTGGGTTGCCGGGTTGAGCCGGACCACCAGGAGCTTAGCATCCCCTACTCACTACCTCCACCTTGAAGCTTGACGTGACTGCCGCGAAGAAACTAAGGGTTCGGGTTGCCGTCGGCATCACTCCACCAGAGATCTTGCTCACCTACGCTGACAAGATCCTCCCCCCTGCGGGTGCCGATTAGCGCTGCCGACAGTCAGAATTCTCCTCCAGACAGCTGCTATTGTGCGATTTTGTAACTCTGCCCCTCACGTCACTTCGCATCTTTCTCGCTCGTGCCGGTAGATGTGGCATGATCGCAAACATTACATGATACGATCGCGATCATGCTATATCTAGCGGTAAGACTGAGAAAGACGCGAAATACCGTGACATATTCCATCGTGAAGACGTGAGGGACAAAGTTTCAAAAATCGCACTGTATATTGGCGAGCTGCTCTCTGGCGCAGGTTCGTGTTCCTGGCGGTGGAGCCGCCCACCTACTGCTGCGCGTCCGGGCGGCACGCGGCCGCGTTCAACTGGACGATGACGTACCGCGCCGACTCCGACGTGCCCTTCCCCTACGGGCGCGTGGAGCGGCGGGCGGCGCCGGGGAGAGCGGGTGGCTGCGGCAGCCCGACCCACCGCTGCCCCCCGACGAGGCCCTCGCCCGCTCACGCAGGTAACAGTTGCTTACGAAACTATATGTGGTCTTTATTTTAACTCGCAACCCATGTCTGAGAACCACGAAGTCTACAGGAAGGAGACTCAATTTCGCTGGTCCGCTGGTGGGGGTATGTACCGAAAACGTCGGCAGCTACTTGGAAACATAACTAGACTTCTTGCGCTTCAGCGATATCACGCGGCGAATGAAAGAACCACGAAGGAACCTATCAAAGCAGTCAATAGCAGCAAAGCCAAGCGTCTCCGCGGGAAGCAATATTTATTTACGAGTATTAACGGGACACGCCCTTGGCAATAATGATAATAATCACAATTAATAAATCAATTATTATAAATTTCTCACATAAATATAGCACAAACTGCGTAAAGACCTGTCAAGAGTGCTGCAATTCACTGCCTTACAATCTTCTAGATGAAGGTAACAATAAACCCGATTCGGCTCCAAGTCGGCTAGCACTATAATACTGCACCGTTACTACTTCTTTTCCAACGTATTATCTTGGACCGAGGCACGCCCAAAGCACTGTCCAGCCCAGCAGTGCCGAGCGCCAACATGCGCCAATATGCAACTGACCTGGCGCCGTCGTGAGTAAGTTCCTTTACCCACCGCTTGATGTCGCTAAAGTAGGAAGGAGTCTTGTTTTGTTCTGTTAGTTTTTATGTAGCTGCCGATGTTTTTCGCTCCCCACCATGCCTTCAACATCCGGAGTTGAATCTCCTTTCCTGTAGACCGTGCTGAGAACACAACCATTTGTTTGGACAATTTAGGCAACGCGTGAAATACCTTTGGCTTCCCTTTCACTTTTCAGGGGACTATTTTAGCTGGAAGAAAGAGCAAGCACTTATTCTGTCCATTGGGCACTTATTCATTCACGTTTCAGTCATGATCGTAGGAACTCACGTTAGGCTATAAATTATCCCTATCTCGCCCAAAAGAAACAATCAACTTTCCAAGAGAGAAATTTGAATTTGTATTAACCTTCCAGCGACCGACGGGCACGCGTGTGCTTTTATTGCTCTAAAATGGAGTTCGGCTATTTGACATGTCAGTGAGCCTAAGTATTCTCACTTCACAACATTCTAAACGAAACGCGGGCATCTCCGATCCGTTGCCTTCTCCCCATCAGTCGTAAGGAAAATCTGATAATAAAATAATTCTCACTGCAGCACTCCGTGATCGACCGCGCCCACTCGTGCAAGTATTTTTAGTATTCGAAAAGAATATTTTACTTATTCAAATTGTTTATTTACGATTACTGTAAGTCAAATCAAAGATGTTCAAAGTTGTTTTTTGTTGATTTTTTCCTGTTACGGTAGTCCTGTTTCCTGTAGTCTTATTTTTGTTTTTCTTCGCTCAAGAGCTGAAACAGAAATTAGGCACATTCTTGAGTTATTGGAAACGGCTTGATGAAAACCAATTGATGCTTTTCTAAAATTTAAGAATAGTAGACTGTTTCATTTAAATTATTTGCCTATTTAATATTTTCTAGTTTTTCTTTGTTATATTTTGTTTTATAAGGTTTTCCGGAAAAAAATGTTATTTATTATTCTATACCAAAAACTAGCCAAATATATAAAGATAAAGTATAGTCATAATAAAGTAAAAACTAAAAAATTAAACTCGCTGTCAACGTCATTATTGTTTTTTGAAAATTTCTTCGTAATTTGAAAACCCGCCCAAAACCGGAAATATTTTGATGCATTTCTGCCCATTGGGCAGTATTCCGTGTGTCAATTTTTGTCCCGAGAGAGAGAGAGAGATTTTCCAGCCAAAAAGCGGAATTCCGTCCAATCTGGCAACCCTGCCTGTCGGCGGCAATGCTGACTTTGAGCCAGAGTCACTCGTATAACATGGCTCATCAGAAAATTTCGGGAGCAAAGAGCCGACCGCAGCGGCCGGAACGGATGGCGGGAGCTGCACCGGGAGCAAGCGAAGTCCGGTCGAGGTAGGGATGAGAGGTAAAAGGAATAAGGCGGACGGCTCAGTTTTACACCAGGCGTTGATGCAAAATCTGTTGCAGTGGAAGGCGGAACAAGCTATTCTCAGAGCGAGAAACGGCAGCGTGCACTGACCGATGAATTTCTCGTACCCTGGCGTTTGACACTTGAATTTCTCATAAAGGTCCCGTTCGGCCCGTCCGCCCGCCGACAGACGGGAGCAATCGGTCTTGGCGCTACGGAGCGAAAACGTGATGAGACCTGATGTATTATACTTCCGTTTTTCGTTCTTGACGCGTGGGTGTGTGTCATCAAAATGGAATATCTCACAGTGTTTCGTGTCGTTCTCGGTTATGCCGCTAGGAGTTGCATGATCGACCGCACTGCTCGATACTGTCGCGATCATGCGACTCCAAGCGGCGCAACTGAGAACGACGCGGAAATACCGTGAGATATTCCATTTTGATGACACCCCCCCACGCGCCAAGAAAGAAAAGCCGAAGTATACGTTCGGTGCCTGGCAGGCGCCGCGGGCGCGAGCACTGGCGCGGGCCGGCGGCGGCCGCGTGGATGGTGTCGCGCTGCGAAAGCAACAGCCGGCGCGAGGACTACGTGCGACAGCTGGCGAGGCACATGCGCGTGGACGTGTACGGCGCCTGCGGCAAGCCCTGGCCCGCGCAAAGGCTCCCGCAGTTCCACCGCCTGCTCGCCTCCCGCTACAAGTTCTACCTGGCCTTCGAGAACTCTCTCTGCAGGTAACTGTTTTAGTTCCACTGCCTACTCGCCACCCGCCACACGACCTGCCTGGCCTTCGAGAACTCTCTCTGCAGGTAATCGTTTAGGTCCACTGCCTACTCGCCACCCGCTACAGGTTCTACCTGGCCTTTGGAAACTCTCTCTGGAGGTAACTGTTTAGTTCCACCGCCTCCTCGCCTCCCGCTACAAGTTCTACCTGGCCTTCGAGAACTCTCTCTGCAGGTAACTGTTTAGCTCCACTGCCTACTCGCCACCCGCTACAGGTTCTACCTGGCCTTCGAGAACTCTCTCTGCAGGTAACTGTTTAGCTCCACTGCCTACTCGCCACCCGCTACAGGTTCTACCTGGCCTTCGAGAACTCTCTCTGCAGGTAACTGTTTAGCTCCACTGCCTACTCGCCACCCGCTACAGGTTCTACCTGGTCTTCGAGAACTCTCTCTGCAGGTAACTGTTTAGCTCCACTGCCTACTCGCCACCCGCTACAGGTTCTACCTGGCCTTCGAGAACTCTCTCTGCAGGTAACTGTTTAGTTCCACCGCCTCCTCGCCTCCCGCTACAAGTTCTACCTGGCCTTCGAGAACTCTCTCTGCAGGTAACTGTTTAGCTTCACTGCCTACTCGCCACCCGCTACAGGTTCTACCTGGCCTTCGAGAACTCTCTCTGCAGGTAACTGTTTAGCTCCACTGCCTACTCGCCACCCGCTACAGGTTCTACCTGGCCTTCGAGAACTCTCTCTGCAGGTAACTGTTTATCTCCACTGCCTACTCGCCACCCGCTACAGGTTCTACCTGGCCTTCGAGAACTCTCTCTGCAGGTAACTGTTTAGCTCCACTGCCTACTCGCCACCCGCTACAGGTTCTACCTGGCCTTCGAGAACTCTCTCTGCAGGTAACTGTTTAGCTCCACTGCCTACTCGCCACCCGCTACAGGTTCTACCTGGTCTTCGAGAACTCTCTCTGCAGGTAACTGTTTAGCTCCACTGCCTACTCGCCACCCGCTACAGGTTCTACCTGGCCTTCGAGAACTCTCTCTGCAGGTAACTGTTTAGCTCCACTGCCTACTCGCCACCCGCTACAGGTTCTACCTGGCCTTCGAGAACTCTCTCTGCAGGTAACTGTTTAGCTCCACTGCCTACTCGCCACCCGCTACAGGTTCTACCTGGCCTTCGAGAACTCTCTCTGCAGGTAACTGTTTAGTTCCACTGCCTTCTCACCGCCAGGCAGAACTTGTAGCGGGAGGCGAGGAGGCGCTGGAACTAAACAGTTACAAGTTCTACCTGGTCTTCGAGAAATCCTCTGCAGGTAAATGTTTAGTTTCAGTTCCTTCTCGCCACCCGCTACAAGTTCTACCTTGCCTTCTAGAAATCCTTCTGAGAAAAACATTTAGTTCCACTGCCTACTCGCAAACAATTACAAGTTCTACCTGGCCTTCGAGAACTGTCTCTGCAGCGAACTGTTTTGTTTCACTGCTCACACTTATAGTTGCAACTAACTATAAGTTCTATCTGGTCTTCGAGAAATGCCTCTGGAAGTAACTGTTTAGTTTCACTTCCTTCTTGTCACCTGCTACGAGTTCTCTTTGGCCTTCGAGAATTCTCTCTGCAGGTAACTATTAGGTCCTGTGCCTACTTGCCACCCGCTATAAGTTCTACTTGGCCTTCGAGAACTCTCTCTGCGGGTAACTGTTTTTTTTTAAGTTCCACTGCCTACTTGCAACTCACTGTATGTCCTACGTGGCCTTTGGAAACTCTCTGTGCAGGTAACGGTTTAGTTCCACTGCCTACTCGCCACTCGCTACAAGTTCTACCGGGCTTCAAGAAATTCCTCTGCACGGAGCTGTTTAGTTCCACTGCCTTTTCGACACCCGGTACAAGTCCTACCTGGCCTTCGAGAACTCTCTACAGATAATCCCTTCTTCCATCGATTTCCCCCCTCTCGCTACACAATCTCTCTCGAAATCGAGAGATTCCTCTACAGCAGTGGCGTAGCGTCAAAGGACGCTAAGATTCTGAGCATTGCCATGTCAATCAAAGAATCCTAACATTAATCAAAGAACCCTAAATGTTGTATCGATAATTTTACAAGTGGTCCGTTGTGCGAAGCACGTTTTATATTAATTTTAAAAGTGATTTCCTTTCAATTCTGCACGTTGTTACAAGCTGGCATCTGATTGCTTGGTCGCTAAAATGCTTCTAGCATCTGCCGCGACATTGCGATAGGCAATGACGCATGCGCAGACCTCGAGGTTCCCCCTCCCCTCCTCTCCGAGAGATTCCCGAGTTTCTACGCTAGCGTCAAGAAAGAGGCGTATGAGCAAGTTGCTCGTTTATCCACGAGAGCGCAGCTCCTCATTGTACCCCGCAGTTCTAACGCAAGGCTCGTGTCCCTGCGCAGGGACTACGCGACGGAGAAGCTGTTCGACACGCTGCAACTGCCGCTGGTGCCGGTGGTGCTGGGCGGCGCCAACTACAGCGCCCTCGCGCCGCCGCACTCCTACGTGGACGCCCGCGACTTCGCGTCGCCGCGCCACCTGGCGCGCTACCTGCTCTTCCTGGCGCGGCGCCGCGGCGAGTTCGCCAAGTACTTCTGGTGGAAGCGCCACTACCGCGCGCGCAGCAACACGCCCGACGGGCTGTGCCGCCTATGCGCTATGCTGCACGCGCGCCTCCCGCCCAAGCGGTGAGCCACCTCGGACCACGGTGGAAGATATATATATATGGATATATATATATATATATATATATATATATATATATATATACACACACAGGCTGAGCCACGTAACTTTAGCACCTTCTGTAACTTTTGAACGGTTGAAGTTATTACAATGCAGTTTTCACAGAAGTGCGTGAGGAAATGGGGCTCATTGATACGTCTATTCATTTCTGTTTTATCACGTGTATTTTACGAGATGTTCGAGGTACCTTTGCTTTTTCAAGTAGAACTAGACATATTTTTTTAGTCTATCATGACGAGCGTAAAAAGACAAATCCAATGATATACATATATATATATACATATATATATATATTGTGACGGTACTTCGCCAACTTAATCCTTATTATTTTGATGGGACCTGTAAAGGCGCAGGGGTCTTGGCAGGGAGGAGCCGTAATTCGGGATCACATGCGATATGAATTTCAGCGACACCTTTCTGATAACAAATTTGGATTTATTCCAATCAACAAAATTCCCAAATCCAGCAAACACAAATGCACAAGAAATCAAAACATTAATCGTCTCAGGTATCATTAATAAATTACTCAACTGAAATTTATTAGGCCTTTGCGAATGGGATCCCTCACTTACTAAATGCAAAACCATTTACTGCTCAATGAACACACACAACTTTACCATTTTCCCCATCCAAAATGCTTAAATTTATTTTACAAAATCAGTTTTTCCCTTTTTTTGACTCAACAATATTACGTGAGATCACAATTTTGATTTAAATTTGAATTCCTTCCTCTAGTCCTCGACTTGGAACATGGAAAATATTACTGGTCGTTTTCCTCCCAGGTTCTAGTGATTAGTTCTCATTAACTAACATATCCTCACGTATTTCCACTTTTCACTTTGCCCAGAATGAATCCTTTGATACTTAACGTGCGCCGTCTCCTCGCATCATCCGACGGGGTCTGCTGCGAAGGTCGCGCACACTCGCTCTGCCGCCACCTCGAAAGCCCAGCCGCTATGCGCCGCCAAGGGCGTATTCCAGCCGGCCACGAGCCCTCTCGTGTCGCCTCCACAGCACGTTCTACCAGGTTCCTCCGTCTTCGTTGCTTCTTGTCCGGTCCTCGAGTTTTAATACTGTCCGTGCGTTCGTGTACTCGAGCGCGGCCGTCGACACGAGTCAGTTGCTTCACTACAGTTCTGTGTTCGCACTATCTGCCGGGTAAATAATTACTTGATTCACTTTTCTAACTCACTTTTCAAAAACTCGACTTTGTTCAACCTAGCCATTCAATCACAGTACATCTATTACTGCGTCACGAAATATCGCCTTATTAGCTAGCGAAATTACTGCCGCCATTACGAACACCTTCACTTTCTACAATTCAATAGTCTTTCCACGAATCTAGCATGTGTCCGTTTTTGATACCGCCGCTCAGACACCGAGTAGGCACGACCGTCCGGTATCGCTGCTCAGACCAGAAGAGTGAAATTCCTTTTCGGTTAGCCGCACTTTCCCTCTTTTCCCCTCACTATGTGACGTGAGTGGGGGGGGTTTCTCTCTTATCAGCATGGCCGGTACCCCTTCTGGTCAGTAAGCGCTTCTCCGAACTCGCCCAGCTTTGCGCGGTCATTTAAATCATATTTCTTTCTTTTCGTTTCTTCCTTGGCTCTTTCCCTCACCATCATCCACTTATCACAATATATATATATATATATATCGTTGTTTTTTTTCTTAGCGCACGGGGTGTGTGTCAATAATGTGGAATATATCATGGTATTTCGCGTCATTCTCTGTTGTGCCTCTAGGAATCACATGATCGCGACTGTATCGAGCAATGCAGGCGATCATGCGACTCCTGGCGGCACAACGAAGAGTGACGCAAAATACCGTGAGATATTCCATTTTATTGACACACCCCCGTGCGCCAAAAAAAGAAAAACCGAAGTATAGGTTGTCAACTAGCCGCCTGTGGGACAAATTTTTTTAAATCAGTTTGAGGCTAGTTCCTCACTTGTCCGTACGGACGATCGGTTTGAGTCGCACGATCGGTTTGGGTCGCGGTGTAAGACATACATCTTAAGATAACATCTTAAACTGTGGCTGTTACACAGTTTTAAAATACATTTCGTACCCATTTTCGTAACTGTTCGCTCTAGACTTAAGCAATTCCACCGCGAAGTGACAGATCACTGACTTGAAATTAGAAATCAGCTGGCCACAGAGCTGTCGAATGGATCACGACTAATCACAACCTTGCACAAATGAGACCCAAAGATCGCAGTGCTTGCATGCGAGAACTGTGAGTACTAGCCTCACATAAGCTTCAGTTTTAGACTGGAAGCGGACACACCTATATCTCTTACACCGTACCTCGAACACGCTGCCGAGCGAAGTGGTTCAGTGCCTAGCGCGCTGGATTCGCAATGTGGAGGTCCGGATTCGATCCCCGTCCATCCTGCATCCTGGCCGGAGTTTTCGTGGTTTCCCTCGGTCATAAATAATGCTGGGATGTTTCCAAAACCCCACGAACACCTCCAATTACTCCACCTACCCCCTCCCACCGTCATCTTAGTCCTTCACCTCTCACAATTATCCTAATAATTATATAATAATTTTAATAACAACAAAAACAACAATAATAATGCTGGGACAAAGTTGCTCGCGTCTATGGTCTACCACACGTGTCACCTGGGTAATGCTAAATGACCATCTACGCGCTTGATCGCTGGACAGCGAGTCACCCAATGGGTACATGCTAAGGGTGGGCGTCCAAATAAGTAAATAAATAAAATAACTTCTGAAATGATGCGCTCTTAGAAAGGCGGCATAGGTCCGATTGTCACCGTCAACCCCGAATTTGTGATAACTGCAACGGCGGCTTCCTGCAACTACAAAATTGAAAATAGAGATTTTCCCTGCAAAAGAAATTTGTTGTCCATAATTATTTTTTTCATTCAAGTCGTGTAAATTTTTTGAAAATGTTACTTGTTTTCGCGTAAAGTTGCGTGCAATATATGCAATTTTACAAAATTACAGAAACAAGATTTTCTCAAAAACGGCTCCAATTTTTTTTCTTAAAACTTCTGGTAGGGATAGTGCTTTATGTACTCTATGAGATGTCATAAACGCCCAATTGCTCTATCTTTTTCTTTTTTCAAAAATTACAAAAATTTAATTTAAGCGGCAATTAGCGGCAAATTGTTTCTATTATGAGTATTATATTTATGAGAACATGCGTTTTAAATAATGTCATACAAAGTTCCTTGAAAACTCAACCGTTTTCTGTGACAACTAGGCTAAAATTCCGTATTTTCAGAAATGCCCAAACGCCATTCTCTCATCAATTGCTTCAAATATTTTCTTCAAACTTTTCGAAAGGATATTGCAAATTGCACTCTATAATAAGACGTAAGATCATTTTGGGGTATTACTTTATTTTCCAAAATTACACAAATTATTTTTTTTGAAAGATGTCAGGCCGTTAATATGCATATTTCTAGCAATTTGTAAACACTATTGTATTTGTGAGTAAAAGTGCTTAAAATGACATCGAATTAAACATTTTGAAAACTCAACACTTTTGTGTGAAAAAGAACGTCAAATTTTGAATTAACAGGTAACGTTCATGTTCTTAAAAACTGCTTCTAATTTTCGAACGAAAATTGCCATTTGGGACGAAGTTTTACTGTTCTTTAATATTCTTAAAATAATACTTCCGTTCTACTATTAAGAAACCAAAATATTAAGAAAATGTCAAAAAAATGTACTTTGCGAGGCAATATATGGCAGCTGACAAGAATATGTTTCAAGACCAAATAGCTAGCCGCGACCAAAGAAATAGAAAACTAATAATTAAACTAAGAAATTAATAAAATGTCAAAAAACTGTAGTTTGGGCGACGCTAGATGGCAGTTATCAAGAGTATTGGCAAGTCCAAATAGCAAGCCGAGACCAAACGAAACAGGAAACTAATACGGGAAAGTCTGTGCCATTCTGTAGCACCAATAGTTTATTTAGTTTGCGTGTGTTATTATGGTTTCGGATCTTGAATTTTCTGTACATGTGAGAATCTGCAAGAAAACTGTACAGCATAAAAAGAACTTAACGCCACTCAATGATCAATGTTTCCGGGCACGTGAACTGTTCTGGTCATTAGTCCCGTATGTGTAGTGCGTTTTTATCAACCACGTAACTCTCACCACCGACCCACGCTGGTACAAGGTGTAGGCTCTCGACTGGTCTTCCACTGTGTGTGGTAGTGCAGTGCATGTGCGTGTAAGTATAAGGGAATTTTTTCCGTGGTTTTTCATGGTTTCTCTGATCACCAGATAAATGTTGGAGCAGCACCCTAACAAACGGGCCACGGACAGCGTGCGGTCTTTCCTTCTCTTCTTTGTTTTTTCTCCTCCCCTTACCCACACACTAACATGCTGTACACTACCACACATGCCGGGAGACCAGGCGAGAGCTTTGAGCTTCTTCCAGCTGGGACGGTGCCCCGCCGGTGAGAGATCCCTAGTTGGGGAAAACACCGCAAGTCGTCGAGTAGGTCGACGGGTGATCTCACCATCCAGCTGGGGAAGAACAGCATCACCATCACCTCTCGTGATACAAAACATGCACTACACTTACGAGATCAATGACCATACCAGTTACGTGATCATCAACGTGAAATAATCATGATGCTTCTTCTCATGCAGTGGGTCTAAAGAATGGTGGCAACTGTTGCGCAGGTACGCAGACGTGGAGCGGTGGTGGCGCGGCGAGGGGGCTGACCCTCAGTGCAGCAACGCGTGGATGCAGCAACAGTTGGCAGCTGCGGCAGCGGACACAGCACCCGACGAACGATGAAATCGCTCGTCTAGGGAGCAAACATGTTTTATATATTTTTGTTTCAACAATAAACAAGTTCGTTTGCTGGATTGATTGATTGATGTTTCCAGCTGCTGGAATGGCAACTGCTATGGTCATTAGCCCCGATCGTGAATTAAGTGTTTTATCTCGGGAGGTAGTGGTGGTGTTCTTGCTTTGTTGGATGTGAGATCCAGCACCGTCCTACACGTGGGCTAGCGGGGTATGTTCTCTCCAGGTATCTCCCCCAGCGAAGTAAAGGAACAGCTGCGACATGTTCCAAATTACATACTGGTCTCCCGACATGTGTATTAGTGTAAAAGTAAAGGTAAAATATCCATGTGCAATTGCACAAAGGCCGATGTGGCCCACGGGGAAGGTGAAGGTAGGACCCCACCTATTCGTTGCCGTAGGCACGAGAAGGAGGTTGTGTGGCGAGCATAATGCTCCGGCCGCCTTTGCCCCCAGGAAATATCCTGGTACTCACTGAGTCTCACTCAGACACTTAGGCTGGGTCGACTCTAGAGCCGCCTGAATGGAAAGTACTAGATAAAAATCCCAACCTACGCCGGGATCAGGAAGCCAGTGCCCTACCACTGTGCTACCACTGTGTACTAATGTAGTGCCTGAAATTTCCGTGTTCAGTTTCGTAATCGATTTTTATGGTACTCATTGTTACCAAATTGGTGGCCGTGGTCAGTGATTTAGCATGTAGAAATTATTCACGTTCATTTCATTAGGAACGACTAACTTGCTCTGGAGCCCTTTTACTCTCTTTATTCTTGTATTTCCCCAACCGGAAAATGTTCGCTTGATATCAATGTATTTATGTAGCTAAAATGCAATAAAAGTGCACTTTAACCCTCCGGCGGGCGCGTCCCATCATTTCCCACCAGCGGGCGCGTGCGGTACTCCGTGCCGCATTTATCAACTTCGATTTTCGCGTCAATAGTTATTACCTTTGTTAGGGAATGTGAAGGAAATATTCCTTAATGTTTTTATACACGTTATTTCAAAATAACTAACTAAATAGCATACAAAATTACAATATTAATAAGAATCTGATGCATCACACGCTCCCTCCGTGTCTTGGTACGTGTTACATGAAGGGGAATGAATACGGTGCAAACATGTCTTCTAATGTTTCTTTGGAAACAACACATTTAAATTTGAATTAGTAATTAGTACTCCAAAAGATATGCCAAAAGCTCAATAACAAAACAGCAGTAAGAATGGATAAAATACGCAAATATTATACATGACAAAGCGCGTGCGGTACGGAGTGCCGCAACCGATGCAGAGTTTGAATTACTAATGAATAACGGTCGATAGGCAGTGTCTAAAATTGTGATTTGAGTGTCATCCGGTTGAAAATATAACGAATGAAGAATAACTATGAGCTCAATAAAACGACACCAATTATTTACACGAAATCAACAAAATGTAAGAATGCGTCACTGAGTGCCGCTACGCGCCCGCCGAAGGGTTTCTTTCTAACATATTAACTCATATTTTAAGAAATATTATTTATGTGCGTAATTCTGTGATAAAAATTTAGTCTACTGCGAGTTGAATCAGGGGGTCAAGAAAGGAAACAGCGAGTGATCTTTGAAATTCAGTTTTTATGACCTGTGTGTTTCCATCTGATTGATGACTCAATTCACTTGCATATTCATATTCTTGCACACACACTTGCACTTGCACTTGCACTCACATATTCTCTTTTGGAGTTCGACGTTATTTTGCATCAGTGTATGTATTTGGAATTTTGGTTCGATTGTCCGATTTCCCGGCTAGCTAACGGTACCCCCATGCTTGGGCCAGGTTTAGTTTGCAAGCTACTCACGATGTAACACATCGTAGTGTGCCTCTATCGCTTTCAGCGGCAGAATCGTGCACTGACGGATGTTTTTTCAACGGCAGAAATCGTCCACCCTTTTCAATTTTGTGGTTGTTAGATGTAATTCTTGAGATTTTGTGTATTGGCGTATTTGGGGATTCAAATTCTCGACTTTTCTGGTGAGTTTATTTCACTTTCAAGTGTAAATATGAGGTTAATGAATCCCGCATCTGCGTCAAAACTTCCTGAATTCTCAGCGCTTTTCTGGACATCCGTTAAAGTCATCGCAGTCCGAACCACGCTTGTAGTGACAACAATCTCGATCTTTCTATTTTTTCATCCTGTGTTTCAATAATACTTTAAACTAGAAGTGCTACCAAAGTACATACTGTCTCGCATTGTTTCTAAACGCTCCGCGATATTATACTACTACATAAAGCATCAATTATTTTTTCTTTCCGAGACGCGATCCTAAAATCCTCAGATTTAACTTGCCGGCATTCATGCCACTACGTCACATAAGCGCGCATGTACCGAACTCGAGCAAAGGCATAAACACGTAAATGTTCGATTGCCCATGTAAAAAAACAACAAATAATTCAGGACAAAGTATAAAAAATTCCACCGTAGATACATTTATTCCTTTTTCATTCATATTCAAAACGTCAAATTCAACACGGAGTGTTACCAAAGCACATACATTTTTGAATTATTTAAAATGCTCCGCAATAACATACACCAACATAAAACAGCAAAAGTGTTTAACCAGCAAGTTTTGTTTCCATTCCGACACCAGAACATAGTTTCACAGAGTTAAGGTATCACCACGCCACACAAGTGCAGTACGCTGGAAAGTTCTTTTTCCGGCACACGATTACATAACTTTCTCTTTTTATGTAGTATTCATAAGGCGAGAATGTAATAATAATTTCGGAACCGTTAGGGATAGGTAAGTTGACTGCATGAGTTCTGGTTAAATTGTATTTCAATTTAATGTTGAAATACTCATAATTTTTCTTAAATCGGTCCATACAGATGTACACAAGACAACGATTGATTTAACGTGACGTACGTTTCAGAAATAGAATGACAGAATGAAAAAAAATGTTTAAGAGATGCAATTGGGGAAAACACAGACAAGTCCTGTATGTTTATCTGCATTGTTTCTATTAATTAGTAAAAGTATTTCAAATGATTTTCAATAAAGTTTCTACACTCTTCAATAGTTTTTTTTCTGCAACCACACATTCATCAAATTAAAATCGCTGTCTGGGATTCGAACCTGGTTTTCTCCGAAGCGAAACGATCAGTCTCCGCGAGCTTTAACAACCTCGGCCATTCCAGTGAAATGTGGACTGAATACTTATATATTAGTCAAAACGTAATTGTATCAGCTCTAGCATTAGTAAGCCGGTAATTGTCAACACTCGAGTCGTTTGGGCCACAAAGAGCAGCCGTGAAGCGCTTACTCCAAATCCTATATTTGACTAACGACATTAGAAAAATAAGTATTGCGAGAAAGTCTGTGCCATTCTATAGCACCACTAGTTTATTTATTTCTCTATTTATTTACCGTCCCTTATTACACATGTGGAGGAAATTTTAAGAACAAACTTGGAGCATTTTTTGAGAAAATATTATTTTTTGTAAATTTGAAGCGAAAATTATGCAAAACGGCTCGTTTTTTAGAAAATCCTACAGAAAATGTTTTAAAGAGCTAATTTTGTACAACAGACTTTGTCTGAGGTAAAAATCTCTTATCAACAATTTTGTAGTTTTAAAAATATTTTTTTTGCAATTTTCAAAAAACCAAGTAATTCCCGGAAGTAGGACTAAGACCATATTTTTGTCGTGGCTCATTACATAACTGAAGAAAATTTAAAGAAAAATTTTGGAACGGCTTTTCAGAAATTTTTGTTGTAAATTTGATGCGCAATTTATGCAAAAACTAATCTTTTTTTTCAAAATATTGTACATGACCTTATTTAAAGTGATAATTTTGTACAACCGATTTGAGAGAAAATCTCTATCATCAATTTTGCAGTTTTGAAATTGTTTTTTGCAATTTTCGAAAAATTGGGGATATCAACGAAAATTATACCTACATCATTCCCTTAAACGTCCTCCGCACTATTCAACAAACAAAATTCAATCAAAAAATTTCCAGCAAATTCTTTTTAACTTTAAAAATCTCCGACGGGCGTCATGTAAAGTACCCCCAAAATTTTAAATATCTGTTTGAAATTCAACGAGCCTTGACATCAGTGAAAAAGTTTGGGGAATGTCAATTTTGAAGAAAATCGGCTGAACGATTTAGGCGCTAGCGTTTACCACAGATGGACAGACGGACGGACGTTTTGCCGTCAATCGATTTTTCAGAATCAAGAAGCAACAAAAAATGGATTTTGACTACACCACGAGATAGAGGAGTTTTTTTCTAAATTTAGCAACAGGTTTTATCCACTTTTTCGTTACCAGACCCCAGCTATAAGAGTTTTTCTGGCGAAAATTCCCCGTTTTCCAGCGCACGATTACAAAACTTTCTCTTCTTATGCAGTGTTCGTAAGGCGAGAAAGTAAAAAGGTATTAATAAACTAGCTCAGAACGCACGTACACACACGCCGAGAATTAATGTATTCGGACGGTGGTATTCACTTGAGTGTCGGCAGAGCACCTGGCGGTGTCTTGTGACAACTCAAGCAGAAAACACGCAGACGGCGTAAAGATGACTTTTGGCTTCGTGTACTTCTAGTTTGGAACTTGAAGCTTTTGTATGTGAATCTGCACGAAAAGTGGACTGCCGTAAGACTTGCCCGGGCCTGCCGTGCCAGTTAACTACAGGCAGGCAGGCAGGCAGGCAGGGTTCACAAGCACGGCGCCTTCAACTCATGAGGATGAATTGATAGTTTTACTAATAGATAGTTTAATTAAATTACTCGACTACTGTTAACCTTAAAACTGTTAACCTTACGTAATACAATAATTTGATAAAACTAATAATATAACTAAAACTGTCTTTTTTTTGCATAATATGCAGTCTCTTAAAGTGCTTTGTGTCATTGAATCTACTAATCTGAATAACTTTGACACCGTTCCTTTCCGTAGCAACAATGCAAATGAAATTACTTTAGCATTAAAATTCATCAACATCGCTCTCAGTAATGAACACTTTTCTCAAAATTAACACTACAAAACAGCCGAACATATTATTTACAGTACGTATCAGTTTCAAATGGTTTGGTTTACTTTCATTTAATATTTAATTCTTGAAAATTGTGTATTCTCAAAAAAAAAGTACATTTTTCCAATTTTTCGTTCTCGTAATAGAATTGATATTTGAACTATAATATTAAAAATAAGAATATTATAGACTAGTAAAACTTGTTTTGTATACAAAAGTTTCAGTGAAAAATTTGGAAACGTTTTCGATAAAATTTAGAAAATATCCTAGATGAATGAAGCACCCCCAAAATTTAAAGAATTCGTATAAAATTCACGGGGCTTTGAATCGGGTCAGATCGATCGAGGAATACTCATTTTAGAAAAATTCTATAATTAGTTTAGGCATTAGTGTGATTCGTAGACGGGCAGATCAGACGGATAGACTGGCGGACAACTTGAACTAGTGGTGCTACAAAATGACACAGAGTTTCCCGTATTAGTTTTCTGTTTCGTTTGGTCTCGGCTAGCTATTCGGACTTACCAATACTCTTGACAACTGCCATCTATCGCCGCCCAAACCACATTTTTTGACATTATATTAATTTTTCGGTTTTCTAATAGTAGAACAAAAATATTTTAAAAATATTTAAAAAACAGTTAAACCTTGTCCTTAACGGAAATTTTTGTTAAAAAATTTAGAGCCGTTTTCAAGAAAATGGCGTTTAAGTGCTACTGTAAATGCGAAATTTGAAGCCTTTTCACAGAAAATTTTTGAGTTTTCGAAAAACCTCATTTGAAGTCATTTGAAGCACTTATACTCACAAATTCAATAGTGTTTACAAATTGCTGGAAATGAGCATTTTAACGGTATGAGAGAACTTTCAAAAAAATTACATTTGTGTAATTTTGGAAAAAAAATCCCAAAATTAACTTTACGCCATAGTGAAATTAGTACTATCCATTCGAAAAGTTTGAACAAACAATTTGAAGCCATTTTTGAGAAAATGGCGTTTGAGCTTTTGTGAAAATACGGAACTTTGAGCTAGTTTTCACAGAAAACTATTGAATTTTCGAGAAATTTTATTTGACATTATTTAAAGCACATGTACTCATAAATATAATAATGTGAACAAATAGCTACTAATGTAAATACTAACGACGTGAGAGACAAGTCATAAAAATTACATTTTTGTAAGTTTTGAAAAAACAAAAGAATAGGAGAAATATGGCGTTTATGTCATCTCATAAAGTCCATTAGGCACTATACCTACCAAAAGTTTAAAGAAAAAATTTGAAGGCGTTTTTTAGAAAATCTGTTTTTTGTAATTTTTTAAAATTTCAAATATTGCGTGCAATATTGCGAAAAAACTACTAAAATGTTCAAAGAAATGTTAATGGCCTTAGTAAAAGAACTCACCTTGGACAACAACTTTTATTGGAAGGAAAAATCTCTATCTTCAATTTTGTTACTCTAGGAAGACGCCGAAGAAATTTCAAACTTTTGCAATTTTCGGAAATTCAGAGTTAACCGCAAAAATGGGACTTATGCCACCTTAATAAGTGTATTTTACTCTATTCTTACAAGAAGTTTAAAGAAAAAATTTGGAGCCGTTTTTGAGAAAATTTTGAAAATGTCCGGGGGGCTTGATACAAAGTACCCTCATGTTTTCAATAAAGTTTTTTCAAAATTGAGGTGCCTTGAGTGGACGCAGATCGACCGGGGGATATCCATTTTGGAAGAAATCTCACGTATGATTTACGCGCTAGTGTTGTTCACAGACGGACAGACGGACGGACGGATGTTTTGAAAAGACCCGCTTTTTCGGTATCAGGGGACCCCAAAACCTGTATTTCCGTTGAAATCTCGAAATCGATTTTCCGCAGCATTACATAACTTTCCCTATACTACGTATATTACTCCGTATATACGTACAGAAACGGGAAAGTAAAAACATACTTTCTCGGAATCAGGCGACCCTAAAATGTGTATTTCCGTTGAACTATCGAAATCTATTTTCCGCTGGCATTGCATAACTTTCTCTGTACTATATTACTCCGCATATGCGTACGTATATGAGAAAGTAAACTCGCTTCTGAGAGTGGCGTGGGCATCATTGCTCGCCCTAGTAGACCCTCGACAGATGCCACTGGGCCTCAGTATGTGCTGTGCCGACGCCTGTCTCCACGCCGCAGCAGAAACCCGCGGTTTTCCCCCAGAGCGAGCGCGCGTGGTGAGGTCAGGGCCCGCCACGGACTCTCCGTGGGACAGGTTCGTCTGCGGAAGACGATGCGCCGAGGGGAAGTGGGGAAGGGGCGGGGGGAGAGGGGGCAGTTGTCCAAGGCCACCTGCAGCGCCGAGACACCGCAAGCCGTCAGAGCCGCCCGTAGTCCGTTCGCCAACATGCACGCCGCAACGCTGCTGCTCCTCTGGGCCACTGTCGCCTCGTGAGTACATGTGCTTCGTCTCATTCCTTTCGCTTTCTTATATTTATTAACTACTTAAATATTTTTGTAATACTTCTCGAATGATGAATCGTTTTGCCTTGATTCTAGACCTATAAATCATTGAAACTCTTGATTTCAAAAGACCTTAAACTAAACTATATACGACATTAAGGACAGAATATACGACATTATACAGACTATAAACGACATTAAATTTGTCGTGTGTGTGTAACACAGTGTGTTGTAATGTTGAGCAATAAAGTTGGCATATCTAAAACTGTTTAAATAATTATTCGTCTCTTCTGAGATACAAACATCATAATGATTTAATCATAATATGAATATGAGATTCGAAGATACCATCGAAACCAATAATGAAATGGTTCCAGGCGTTTTCGTTCTAAGTTCTGCAGCAGTGCTATTTTTCTTGAAAATTTCAGTGAATTTTTATTGTGTTTTCCGGGTTCCATCTTCACACAATCTCCAACTAATCCATCTCCACAAAAACAAAAGCTTTCGAAAACTCGTTCTTCCATCCTCATCATCTACTCCGTCGTGGCAACAGTTTATATTATCTTGTTTCCGCAAGCTCATTAGACCACTTGTCGTTTCCTTCTAATGATAGTGCTTCGCTTCAGCTTAGCAATTCAGCTTAACGCGATTAATTGTCCGTTATGAGAACTCAAGTATTCTTAATTTGGAATTGATTTTAATTAATTATTATTAATTATTCGTTAGTTTTATTAATATTTTCTCGTTTCAATTTTGTAACACTCCTCTAACGTTGGGTATTTTACGTGGCTCTAAAACATTTATTCCAATTTAAAGAAACAAATAACAATTAATAATTAAATAATTAATGAAAACATTAACAATAATAAACAAACAATTTGGAAATTGCAATTTTGGCACTTGTAATATTTTTCTTCAGTGAAATAAATATTAGTATTGAAACTTAAGTAGAAAAAGTAAGCTGTTACACACGGTAATAACAAGGAAAGTCGTCCTCCAAAAACCCAAGACCTCGGGTTAACGAAATATTTTTTTTGGATAGCCCCTACCAAGAGCGGTTTTAGGGCACGTATAACGCGCTCAAGTTCAATTTTTATCCCAAGTGCAAAAAGTGAGAAGATGCTCGAGTCTTCAGATAAATCTGTGAAAGCAACAAAGGTAACAAAATACCTTTGCTTGACCGCATCAGCTACTACTGAACTTAACGTATCATTAAAATGCTATGATGTACTTGAATTAAAATATTAAATTAAAGCCACCTGTCCAAATAATAGTTAGTTAATGCCTTATTTCACGTGGCGAGACTCGGGCCATGAGGCCCGCTCTTTCCGTCTGACCACTGCAAATTTCGCTACGCTCCTTTCACCTAGCGGAGAAAGAAGGTATTATCTCGGGCGACGAAAAGAGGCGATTTTGAATTTATCTCAGAGGCTTCTTTTAGGCTTGAGGATCTTTTACATGCAGTAAATCTACTAACATGGGACAGCCTGCTTTTACTTCCCCTCCGAAGGAAGGCGTACGAAGGTTTTTTTTACCCTTAAAAATCCACGGCTTCGATCGGGTTTGCACCGGCAACCTTGGGTACAACAACCCGATACGCTGACCATTATACCATTGAATCCGCTTATACCATTGAATCCGCTTATACCATCGAATCCGCATTGGTATGACACGTGGGAAAAGTTTTATTACTTTGATCATTGGAACACGCCACACGGTCTGTCAACCTCGAGTCGCAACCTTTCCTATTGGCAAAATAAAAGGTCACTCGTATCATAAATAATTATGGGGTCAGTTGTGTTTATATGCAGTTAAGTAAAAAATGTTATAAAAAAATTCAACCCCTATATTACCATTTGTGACAAAGTGGAATTTTTAAATAATCAATAATGTGGAGCATATACACTTTTATTTGCCGTTTACTTTTATTTTTATTTTGTTTTTTTCATTATGCCAATTACATTTTCGTTTTTTTCATTATACAACCTAAGATGACGTGAAATAATCGAATCGAGGACATTGGTTCCATTGTTTTCCTCTCAATATTAATTACAAGTTTGTACCTGTACGTATAAGTTTGATGTGTGATGACCTGTGTGATTTTGAAATGCCTTTTTGTCCAAAATGAATTTTTGCCCAAAATTTGCATGATTGCCTCGGTTACAGGAGTAGCTTGCGCAAGTGAAGGAACGGCGTCAGCTACATCTCCCACAAGTATTTTGAGCTTTATTGAATGTTTACATTTGAATGAAGTTTAAATACTGTTATGCAACGAACTTCACAAGCCGAGAATCGCTCCCACACAGAAGGTCTTAGAAGAGTATCTACATAAATATTTCGGAAAGTCACAGTATCGGCCATGTGAAGTAAAAAAAGTATGTGTACTATTCCAAACGGTATTCAGAGATAAGAGCTAGTTAAAGCTAGTAGCTAAAGGAGCAGAATCATGTGTGTTTTATTCAGAAGGGTCTCGGAGATAGAACTCGCTCATTTCGATATTATATTTTTCAATTGACGTACGTGATAATTCACGATCTATAAAGCATTCTCGAAAATTCCTTCAACATCGTCCACTTTTTAAATACGTTCGAGTACATGACGTGTCGCTTGCCCGAGTGCATTGTTCTCGAGTTAAAA
This sequence comes from Acheta domesticus, assembly GCA_031308135.1. Lineage (NCBI taxonomy): Eukaryota > Metazoa > Arthropoda > Insecta > Orthoptera > Gryllidae > Acheta > Acheta domesticus. Next base: position 85,350,822 of record JAHLJT010002630.1, read on the forward strand.
GAAACTTCTTTAGTGAATGGGATGAGTACAAGCAAATCCAAGCGATTGCATTGTCACTCGTTACAAAATTCTCGACGCTTGGCATTGGCCCTGGGTGTAATTTTCCAAACGTTATAGGTGATAGCGTTACAAGCTTTCTTCATTCAATGTTCTCCCAGTTCATCTTCGGAAACCACTGAGACATACGCAAAGTTATTACAGTGTGTAGGGCTACACTCTACTTACTTGAAGAATGATTTGCTTTTGTCTTCACCTATTCAATGCGCTCATTCAGATAAAAGGTGATCAGTGGATAGCGTTCCATATTCAAGAATTGTTTCTTAACACCGTGGAAAACACCGTCCGATTCGGAATTCTGCACGTAGGAAATCGTGGTTGTGTAGTCTCTACACACATCCCTGATACGACTATCGCAAAAATTGTACAATGTAACTCAACCGCCTACTTTTCATTTGTAAAGATAGCGTTTTTCACAACTATCCTATAATGTAGTACCAACAATCATTAAGGCCAACTGACTGCACGAAGTAAGCTGCGTTAAAATCATTGCTGCAGAAACCATTGATCATATCGTCTCAGCTTGTTCCATTTTAGCAAATTTCGAATACATGGTAATGCACGGTATGGTCAATAGTTACCTCCACTGACAGATCTGTAATGCCTTCAATGCTGCAAACCACGCCGCAAGTGGTACCAAACAAAACCTGGAACTTCGGGTGGACTATGTACAACACTGTATAACCAACAAGTCCATATTGATCTATGATAGCAGCAAACACGTATATTGTTGTCAGAGATTTGGAGAAAAATTATTTCGGCTTACAAATGTTGCTGTGACATGCATTGAGCGTCGTTCTTACAAGTGAAGCTCTTCTATTTGTTGTTTAGGTATTGTTACAGTCGGTGTAAAAAGTGAGTGTTTGTGTATGTATTCTGTTTTGGATCTGTCAAACTGTGCACGTTAGTTACACAGTTAATGTCACTAAGACGCAAACATCTAAACAACAAAAATGTTATCCTTTTTCAAAAAAATTGTACAAAAAGTTTCACAAAGCTAAACCTTGGTTCCAATGAAAGCGAGAAACGCTACTTCGGAGTGGGGCGCAAAAAGGCTTTGGACACCGGGAAGTTAATATTTAATACAGTGCATTACATTACGGAACTCGTGGTGCTACAGAAAGCAAGACTTTCTCGGAGGAAACAAATACTATCACTAATCGCGAACTTTTATGTACAAACTGATTTAAAATGACGAAACGCAAAATATAGCTTCATCATTCACAGTAATCCACCTATCATAGGTTTTCTCAACATTTCTCAACACTTACCTTTTAGCGGATTCTCTTTAGTCAATTTACATAAGGCTGTAGGTACAAGACGAATTGCAATACTTTCGTTCGGAGCCAAAGCATTATATGAACCCATTTCAGCAATAAAACAAATCCAACTAATGTACTTGAAATACAATCACTAAGTACGTAGTGCACTGTGTCGACACTTACATACACCACCCAGTATTATTCTAATAATATTCCGCAGATGAATCACTTTATTAAATGAAATTATCTCCAAAACTTGATATGCTGCCATGTTCATCCTGAGCAAAATAAACATTGTTAAGAACAAATTCTTGTCGTGATAACCAATGTGCGAATTCTTGAAGTGCAAATTCTCAACTTGCAAATTCTTAAGCGAGCGAATACAAATAAATCATTTGCCGATAATATTTACAAAAAATTGACAAAATGTTATACGATAAAATATTTAGAGAACTTTTCAATTGATGTGATGGTTTACTTTTCGTTTTTGTGTTATAGAAACTTTTTGTTCTGTGATTAAAAACACCAACATTTTTCTGCTTTTCTCATTTTTGAACCCCAAATACCTTGATGAAAATGAAGCTTTCGGAATGACAGAGAGAATTAAACTCTTTTTCATTGTGTATAATTTCGGGAAATTTCCATAGTTTTTGAGAAAATTTGGTTAGAATGATTCCGAAAATTCGTCATTCTTAGTTCCCACATACTCGAAAACTTATGGATATTTCAAAAAATCATTAGAGATTCTTTGAGGCTTGTGTTAACAAACGAACTAAAATGAAATACACTTATAATATAAATTTTAACGACATGCCAAATATTTTTTTATTGTGAATTTTAAAAAAATCAAAACAATACAGTAAAATGGCGTTTCTAATATCTCATACACTGTATACATTTACCAGTACTCGTACAAAAAGGTTGACGAATATATTTGAAGTCGTTTTTGAGAAAATTGTTTTTATTATTTTTTAATGTTGCCCTATTTCAATCAAATTGTTCGAAAACTGTTAAAATATTCGAAGAAATGTACATGACTCTTAATTAAAGTACTAATTATGGAGAACAAATTTCATTAGAAAGGGAAATCTCTATCTTTAATTTTGTAGTTGTTAGGAAGATGCCGAAAAAATTTCAAACCTGGTAGCATGGCCTTATTTTTTTAAAAATAGTGTACATATTTTTCTCAAAGGGGCTAGCGAGCAAGTGAAAAGGCACGCCCATGCACGTCTACCCTTACGTGATCATTTTTGACCGCTCAACAAAGTGATAGCGTGCAGATACAGTCTTGATATCAGCGATACAAGGAGTGTTAAAAAAGACTTCTGAGCTCCTTGCTCGCAAACCGCTTGACGGACAGAAGCGAGATATATTTCGCCATTTAGCAACACGCCATTTGTGTCCGCGGCAGTTAAAACGCTGCCTGGTGCGTCTCACTGCGATGTATGGGAGACGTTTGACAGCTATTCTTGTCTGAGCCTGCCCCGGTCTAACGGTACAATTGTTGTGTCGGCAAAAGTGCTACAGATACCTTCAAATTGATCCAACAAGCCTTTAGCGATGAATCTGAGACGGTTTCAGAGTTGTGAGTGGTATAACAGATTTAAATCAGGAAGAACATCAACTTCTCCCCGACTAGAGAAAACTATGTCGGTCCAACGTGAAAGTCAGCTCATTGCATTTTTCGCCTGGCAAAGGCTGATACATTATGAATATGATCCTAAAGGACAAACAGTTAATAAATAATATTTTGTTTATATTTTGAAGAGGCTGAAGCACGCTGTGATGAGGAAAATGCATAAATTGTGGAAAGATCAAACATTTGCATTTCACTTGGACAACGCGCCGACGTATGCATAATTCCTTCTGACCATTTGGTGAAGAACGGTCCAACAGTGATCCCACAGCCTCCTTATTCTTTAGATGTGGGTTCAGCCAATATTGTCCTGTTTCCGAGTTTGAAATCCACCTTGAAAGGTCGCCGATTTGACTAATTCGGGAACATCCAGAGAAATTGTACAGAGGACCTTAAGGACTATTCCGATAGCAGCGGTTTACAGGGCAAGTGAATGCTAGAAGAATCACTGGAATCGGTAAGTGGCTAGCCAAAGGGTGTTCGTTGAAGGCGACAAACAAGAGATGAGATGTATATTTCAATATTAACTTATTTCAACAGTCCGATCTTTTTTTGAACACACCTTTTTTCATTGTAATTGAACGTAAGATATTTAATATGTCTACATTATACTCTAAAACCTTACACTCTATGCGCTTAAAATAAGTTCTTCAAATTAGAAAAAAGAAGTTTATTTTTTTAAATTGACAGTTTAAACCTAAATGAACATAACTTTTCAGACTCAACTGTACTTCACTTCAATCTGTTTTATTGTCACTATTTTCAAAATTTCTCCTTTTGTCTCTTGAAATCTAGATGAAACAGAAAGTTCGTATCAGATATATGCGATTTTAAAGATTGACAAGCACTGCACATTACTGAAGTTCAATCAAAATATTAGCTTATCTACTCGGATTATGGTTGACAAAAAATGGCTTGCTAGTGTGTTCGCTTATTCATTTCAGATAAATCGTTTTTCGTTTTGTTTTAATTTTAGCTCCGTAAAAGTTAAATGGCTCACTCACAGTATGAGAAGACAGAAATATGTCAATGGGAACGGTTGGACGAATTTTGAGACATCTCAGATTAAAATTAGCATAAATGCCCACCTCGAGATTATTTTTTTTAGAACCAATCGTAATCGAGTAAGTTGGATTGTAATTTGTAAAGTGATATGAATATGTGGATATGAAGCGCTGAAAGTGTTGTTCCGAGCACATATAGAGCACAATTCACTCACTGAAACTATATAAGGTGTGCTATAAAATAGTTAAATAAATTCTGTATGTATAATTAAGCAATTTTATTTTTTACAGGGTGCCATGGCAGGAATGCTTGGGCAACACTTTGCCAGAGGATGATGGTAAGGGCAAAAATAATAATCATTCTTCAGTTTTGTTTCCTTGTTTTCAAAGACAGTTATTGTGAAAATGGCAGCAGAGATATGAAAGTTTTCATTTTAATATACTTTGTGGTTATACCTTCTAAATTCTGAATTAATATTATCAGTTATTGTATTTTGTTCAGGTGTGCCACACTTACTTAGTTTGTGTGCGTGTGCGTGTGCTGTGCGCGTGTGTTCGAGTTGACACAAACTTGGCTCAGATCACGTTCACGGCTATTGTGAGAGACACAGCAAATAGTGTGGATGAGTGATAGGTTGCAATTTTTGACACTAACTAGATAACTAGATCGAATTCAGACGCTGTCTGGAGGAGAATTAAACCTTCAACTGTTTTCCGTGATTTCTCCTATAAATACAGTCCGAATGTTGTAACAGTACCCTAACATCGCATACCAAAGGAAGGGAAGGCAACGACGGATTTCAGCGTGGTTTTTTGTTTAGGTAAAGAGTATTCAGTCGTTTAGAACTTTTATTACTAGAACCTTTCTTAACCCTAGGCCAGGGATTTGCAACTGGCCGCCGATCTCTTTGTGCGGCCGCGACTGCTTTGAAAAATGTTATTATACCAACCAAATACAATACAATTGCACACTTCATCTTATTTTTATTTTATAATAAATTAATTCTCTCGTATGGTACATAATCATTAAGTATGTTGGATAAAAGTCGTAACTAGTTTATATTGTTTCAGAATAAATTCAGTAGATAGGGTAAAAACATCTTAATTACTGTGCGGACCACGGTTAACTAGAATTTGATATGTGGCTCATCTAAGTTGGTTAGACCTGCCCGATGTGATAATTTAATCTTTCATCGCTTATCGTGTGTATATTAAAGTAGTCAAAACCGTCGCTTTGCGAAATCACCTCGAGAGAACTCCGCTGATCTATTACAGCCGGCCTACCTATAAACACGTTAAAATACTATTTAGATCTGCTCTGTCTACCTTGAGAGCAGTTGTGGGTTCTGAGCGATTTGAATTAGTTACTCAAAAAAAACCACGTAGCCATCCGTGTCCCGTGGTAGACCCCGAAAGTACTGAAAATAATCAAATTATTTATAGTCTTACCATTGCTCAAAAACCGAAAATATTTTACCAAAAATGCAGCTTTTGATTGTAAGATATTGCATATTGCAAATTGCAATATTCTCAAACATTTATCTTTCCTTCAAATGTATTCAAAATAAAAGTCTCTCAATTAGTTTTCAACATTTAATTTTTTCCTTGAAATGTATTGCAATTATTATCGGGCCCTCCAGTGAATTTTACCAAGGACGTTCTCCAGTTAAATAAATGGATTTTTAACGAGACCATGGACTGTGAGCGATTAATCTCCCAACCTCTCTCTTAATGCATACACATAGAGTTTCTTACACTAAATACGTGCCGGGAATTCCGTTCGAAGCGAAGAGCTTGTCGCGACTGAGGTGGAACTCAGCTGGAGATTTCTGGATGGAAGGATGGATTGATTGAGTCAATTATGTAAGTGCTGTAAGTGTAAAGCGCCTTATATCATTCTTAGCTTCGTCAAAACCTCTTTGAAACAAATAGAAGTACATATTAATACTTCATCGATTTATACATTTCTTTCCAATCAGCTTCAATACAAAATTTGTCTAGTCCCAGAAAAAATATTTCTCTAAATTTTTAGCACAATCTCGTAATATTTAACTTCACATACTCGGGATTAATTTTTAATTACATCCCTAACTTGAAATTAATAAATTTAAACACATGAATCATATGACAGCATTTCTCCTCTATCAACACTTTCCTCTCTCGCTTTCATTCCTGTCTTCTATGTGAGAGAACCTTCACCCAACTTGCGTACGCATTTCGCATTGAAGGATCTCCTTCTATTATGCACTAATGTAATACAATTTTGAAAGTCGTTAGGCGGAAGAGCAGGCTAAATGCCCTGAGCCTCGCCACAAATAAAGACTTTATTTATTTATTTATTATCACGGAAGATGTCGGTGTTCTTTCCCTACTGGATGAGACCCGGCGCCGACTTACACGCCTGCTTCGGAGTTTTCCCCCTCTAGGCATCATCCACCAGTGGGGAACTGCCCGAGCCACGACAAGCTACGGTCTTCGTATAGTAGAGTAGTGCTTGTAAATGTGTGTGTGGTGTGTGTGTGTGTGTGTGTGTGGTGTGGTGTGTGTGGTGGGGTGTGTGTGGTGGGGTGTGTGTGTGGGGTGTGTGTGTGTGTGTGGGGTGTGTGTGTGTGTGGGGTGTGTGTGTGTGGGGTGTGTGTGTGTGTGTGTGTGTGTGGTGGTGTGTGGTGTGGTTGTGTGTGTGTGGGTGTGTGTGTGTGTGGGGTGTGTGTGTGTGTGGGGTGTGTGTGTGTGTGTGGGGTGTGTGTGTGGGTGGGGTGTGTGTGTGTGTGTGGGGTGTGTGTGTGTGTGTGTGGGGTGTGTGTGTGTTGTGTGTGGTGTGTGTGTGTGGGGTGTGTGTGTGTGTGTGTGGGGTGTGTGTGTGTGTGTGTGGGGTGTGTGTGTGTGTGTGTGGGTGTGTGTGTGTGTGTGTGGGGTGTGTGTGTGTGTGTGTGGGGTGTGTGTGTGTGTGTGTGGGGTGTGTGTGTGTGTGTGTGGGGGTTGTGTGTGTGTGTGGGGTGTGTGTGTGTGTGTGTGGGGTGTGTGTGTGTGTGTGGGGTGTGTGTGTGTGTGTGGGGTGTGTGTGTGTGTGTGTGTGGGGTGTGTGTGTGTGTGTGTGTGGGGTGTGTGTGTGTGTGTGTGTGGGTGTGTGTGTGTGTGTGTGTGGGGTGTGTGTGTGTTGTGTGGGGTGTGTGTGTGTGTGTGTGGGGGGTGTGTGTGTGTGTGTGTGGGGTGTGTGTGTGTGGTGTGTGGGGTGTGTGTGTGTGTGTGTGGGGTGTGTGTGTGTGTGTGGGGTGTGTGTGTGTGTGTGTGTGGGGGGGGTGTGTGTGTGTGTGGGGTGTGTGGTGTGTGGGGTGTGTGTGTGTGTGTGGGGTGTGTGTGTGTGTGTGGGGTGTGTGTGTGTGTGTGGGGTGTGTGTGTGTGTGTGGGGTGTGTGTGTGTGTGTGTGTGTGGGGTGTGTGTGTGTGTGTGTGTGTGGGGTGTGTGTGTGTGTGTGTGTGTGGGGGTGTGTGTGTGTGTGTGTGTGTGGGGTGTGTGTGTGTGTGTGTGTGTGGGGTGTGTGTGTGTGTGTGTGTGTGGGGGTGTGTGTGTGTGTGTGTGTGTGGGGTGTGTGTGTGTGTGTGTGGGGTGTGTGTGTGTGTGGGTGTGTTGTGTGTGTGGGGTGTGTGTGTGTGTGTGGGGTGTGTGTGTGTGTGTGTGTGGGGTGTGTGTGTGTGTGTGTGTGTGGGGTGTGTGTGTGTGTGTGTGTGGGGTGTGTGGTGTGTGTGTGTGTGTGTGTGGGGGTGTGTGTGGGGGTGTGTGTGTGTGGGGTGTGTGTGGGGGTGTGTGTGTATGGGGTGTGTGTGTGTGTGTGGGGTGTGTGTGTGTGTGTGGGGTGTGTGTGGGGGTGTGTGTGGGGGGGGTGTGGGAGGATAGGACAAGAAAGGAGATGGAAAGATCGCGCGCGGCACGTGGCCTGTTTGTTAGGTTACTACTCCACTTTCGCCTGATGTTTGTTGATCGGAGAAACCATTGACTACTACCAATCAGAACAGCCTGCTGTTAGAATTCTTCTCCAGACACCGCCTGAATTCGTCCTAGTGTCAAAAAATTCTACCACCGTCGGGACTCGAACTCTATAATCTCCCGGTCAGAGTAACTGCAGTGACATCAACTTATGCTCTGAACCATCTAAGCCAGTGGCATTTTAAAAGTGGATGGCTGATCTCCTGCTTGTTGACTTAATCCGGGCTTGTTGGGCACTGGGAATAGTGAGAATCCTTGCCGTAAATCACACCTAGTGAAGTGACACTAAACTGCTTCAAATAAAACGTACAGTAAATTAGATTACATACGTCGTCTTGTGAAGGGATAAGAGAAAGATCTATCGTTTCAATTTGCCCGTTCACACGGGTATGCTCACATTGCGAAGTTAAACGGCACACCAGCTGTTCCAAACGCTTGCGGTCCCTTGGCGCGTGTCATCACTGGCGTGTGACAACGCCCACATACCGTGATGTCTTGCTGTGACGCGTGTAGATAGCAGTTCGGGAGGATGATTCTCCTCCCTGTGCCATTTGAAAAAAGTTTCCTCTTTTGGTAGTAGACGCGTTGTGGGATATAGGCAATTAAAGCAAGAAGAGAAGGGCTGACAGTTCCTCCTCAGAGCGATTAAATAGTTTTTTTCGCTTATAAGCCCTTTGTTTAAAATTCCAACAAATTAAATTTCCGATTATCGCTAACGACTGAAAAATATACATTTTCCCTCAAACCGCAAGTTACATACATATATATGATTGATTGCCCTGGCGTAATTCCTGATTAATCGGCCCCTGGCGCAATCCCTGATTAATCGGCCCTTGGCGTACTCCCCCACGATTAATCGACCTCGAAGTAATCCCTGATTAGTTGCCGTCCGGCGTAATCCGTGATAAATCGACCCAGCTTAATCCCTGGTTAATCGCTCCCCTCGGCGTAATCCTTGATTAATCGCTCCCTGCCGTAATCCTAATTAATCGCCTCCTGGTGTAATCCCTAATTAATCGCCTCCTGGTGTAATCCCTAATTAATCGCCTCCTGGTGTAATCCCTAATTAATCGCTCCCCTCGGCGTAATTCCTTGATTAATCGCCCCCTGGCGTAATCGCGTATTAATCGCCCCAGGAGTAATATCCGATTAAAGACTGTGTAATAGGTAAAGAGAAAGTTTCGATTTATTTATTTATTTAAAACAAAAAACCTAAATTCGTAATTTGACCCATTTGATGGTAAGCCCCCTTCGGCGCTGCATCCTGGAGCGACGAGCGCCCGGCCCGGCGGGCGGCCTTGCGAGAACCGGTCGCTGCTTGTGCATCTGTGGCGAAGGCGCTGCATCGCGAGCGAAGAGGAAAAGCTGATCGCTGGCGCGTAGCGGGGTGGAAGCGGAGATGCGCTGGCGAAGGTTAAACAGCGTGCGCGCGTCAGTATTTATTTCGGAATACTTCACACTTTCCCTGTGAGAACCAATCAATGCACAAAATATGGATAAATAGAAATTTCGAACTGGCTGATGTGGCTGAGGATGGCTGATCTCGCTGTACATACTTGGAGTCACTTGCAAACGTTAGAGTTTGAGTCCCGATGGTAACAGGATTTTCGACACAAGCTATTCTCCGTTCGCCCTTAGAAAAAAGCATTACTTTCGGCCACGCGCTCGGTATAGTCAGTGATCGCTCGAAAAGAGAACCCGACTTCTGCAGAACAGTAGAGGAATATTAACATTTCTAATTGCTCCGAGAACGCATCTTTATACACATTAATAGAAACTACTTTATAGTAACACAAATCAAATCACTCTTAACTACCAGTTTGCAAAGTTAAATTTTAAAAAAATCTTTACGAGAATGTTAGTGAGCAAGCGAATGTCAATATTCACTATGAATACGCGTGAGGCTGTGTCGCGTCAACTAACCAATGGCAAGCATCCCAAAGCACGTGCTATTGTTTACATCCACTTTTTTCTTAGGGTGAACGGAGAATAGATAGCTGGGTCGAATTTATCTGGTGGCTGGAGAATTCTTCGTGTTACAATAACCATTTTCTTCAAAATGTATGATTTTTGTAGAAGAGAGTAAATTTTCCACATTTTTTTATAATTATAATTCACAATTTTTTCTTACACTGTTTCACAATTTACAATTTTTTCATTACAGCATGTTTTTTCGTTTGCATCAGATTAAAGGGTGAATATTAGTTAACATATTCGAAATAGTCATGTAATGTAAATATTGACATTCGCTTGCTCACTTCATTCTCGTAAAGATTTTTTTAAACTTTAACTTTGCAAACTGGTAGTTAAGAGTGAATTGATTTGTGTTACTATAAAGTAGTTTCTATTAATGTGTATAAAGATGCGTTCTCGGAGCAATTAGAAATGTTAATATTCCTCTACTGTTCTGCAGAAGTCGGGTTCTCTTTTCGAGCGATCACTGACTATACCGAGCGCGCGTGGCCGACAGTAGTGCGAGCGGAATCGACGATAGAGAATCGGAGCAAGGCGGATGAATACCTCGGGTTTGTTTACATCCGCTTTTTTCTAAGGGCGAACGGAGAATAGCTAGTGTCGAAAATCCTATCACCATCGAGACTCAAACTCTATAACGTTTGCAAGTGACTGCATGTATGTACAGCGAGATCAGCCATCCTCAGCCAGATCAGCCAGTACAACAAGTAAAATTTCTATTTATCCTTATTTTGTGCATTGATTGGTTCTCACAGGGAAAGTGTGAATATTCTGAAATAAATAATGACGCGCGCACGCTGTTTAACCTTCGCCAGGGCATCTCTGCTTCGCCCCGCAACTAACCGCAGGTTCCCCTCCGCGCATTATCTAGGACAAGGTTCCCCTCCGTCCCTTGGGAAGATCGCAGTATAACGGTCGTAATGCAGATAAACTGCCTGGAACGATGCCTTCCCCAGTGAGCCCCGAATGGCCCCATCCCGGAGAAGCCATGAAGAAGAGCGGAGTGGGTGATCAGCGTTGCCTCTGTGTCGCAGGTACGGGGGCGGGGCGACGCAACTGCAGTTGTCGGGAGGGCGGAGGTAGATAGCGCACGGGTTTATCTCGGATAAGGTTCCCCTCCTCGCATTATATAGAACAGGGCAAATCGGCAAAAGCAGAGCAAATCGGCTGCGCGGAGCCGTGTTGTAAGCCGAGAGCGGGACACCGGAGCCCGAGCGTTGCGCGCCTTGCCGATAACCACTGTCACAGTGTCCCGGTAACTCCATGTCGCGGAAACATGGAAGTCGACGCGAGCACTTCACAGACCAGAGCATCTACACCGACAATTTTCAATGCAGTATGGGAAGAAAAGTATCTTTTCGCCGACAACGGCAGCTATGCCAAATGTTTAGCTTTACATAAAGGGTTCAATCACGTGAAGAAGTTTAATTTGCAAAGACATTATACATTTAATCATGCTGAGGAAAATGAGGAAGGAATGAGGGAAAATGAATGAAGGAGAGTACGTTGAAGAAGAACAAAAGGAAGTTTTCAGTGTTCTGAAGAACAATGCCTCACTAGAAGTAAGTTTTGGATGTATTTTGATGTTCTTATGTTGTTTTGACAGTAAAATAACACAGTAGAAAAGAGTTTAATTTTATTGCATACCGATGCTACAAGGTGAGCATTTAGGAAAAGAACTTCCCACAAAACCGTTTTCCAAAACTGCATCGTAATGCTGCTGGATTGTTAAGTACGTTTGGATCAACATACAACTGTGAGCAATTTTTTGCTTCTTTGAAAATTTGTAAATCTCAAATGAGAAGTAAAATTACAGATCACAATCTGAAATGCATGTTATGGCTCAATAGCACCATGTCATCTCTTCCAAATATAGAAAGTATATTGCGAGAAAAAACACTTAAAAGGTGTAATGAGAGTATTTGATTTTGCAATCAACATCATTTTTTAATTTTAATTTCCTTTACTATTAGTATGTTTATTACTAGTTTATTTAATCACATTTTTGTGCAACCTTTATAATACTTTTCATATTCAGCAGCATGATAAACTGTGTAATGTCACCGCTATTAAATTTCTTTATGTTATTGAGAACTTTTTTTGCAACTCAACAATTGGCATTGCCGGCGCAATCTGCAGAAAATATACTTTTCTTTGCATGCTGCATTGCATGTTGTCGTTTTTTTAATTTCCAAATTGCACTAATACGTTTATATCTAGTAACTGTTCCAATTAATGTTACAAAAGTATCTTACTGTTTTTTCTGTCGTAATATCCTTTCCCAGAGCTGTGAGATTTTTCCATTCCGAACAATAGAAATACGACGCGATCCACTGTTCCACATGCCGCCGATCGATATTTGATGACGTCATTTGCTCTTTCTGCGGCGAAAGAGGAGAGAGCAACCGGCCGCTCCTCCTCGGAGCAAATGGTTGAGCGGCCCTGATATAGAACAAGGTTTCCCTCCGTCCCTTAGGAAGATCGCAGTATAACGGCCGTAATGCAGATAAACTGCCTGGAACGATGCCTCCCCCAGCGAGCCTCAAATGGCCCCGTCCCGGAGAAGCCATGAAGATGTGATCAGAGTTGCCTCTGTGTCGCAGGGGCGGTGGCGCGGGCGGCGCGCCAGGCGTGCGAGCCGTCGTCCACCACGGCGAATGGCCAGCCGCAGTGCAGCGGCCAGCCTCATCTTCGAGGACAACTTCGACGGCCCCAGCCTCAACACCAAGCGCTGGCGCCCGGACCTGCAGATCGCCGGATATCCGGTACGCACTTCCTCTCTCTCTCTTTCAGATGGCTGAGTGCATCAACCTGATGTCACTGCAGTCACTTTGACCGGGAAGTCCTAGGTTCGAGTCCCGACGGCGGCAGGATTTTCGACACTAGCTTGTCAGCTAGGTCGAATTCAGTCGCTGTCTGGAGGAGAATTGTAGCGGCTGGCTGCTCTGTTCGGTAGTTTTCCGTGGTTTCTCCGATCAATACCAGGCGAATGCCAGAGCAGTACCCTAACAAACGGGCCACGGACCGCGTGCGATCTTTCCTTCCTCTTCCTTGTCCTATCCTCTCCTCTTACACACACACTTACACTAACATGCACTATACTACAACACATGCCGGGAGAGCGGTCGGGAGCTTACAGCTTGTCCCGGCTAGGGCGGTGCCCCTCTGGTGGGAGATACCTGGTTGAGGGGAAACCCCGCTAGTCGACGGCAGGTCGACGCCAGATCTCGCCATCCAGCGGGGAAAAGTTCATCGCCACCTCCCGAGGAAAAACACTCACTACACTGACGGGACTAATGACCAAAGTAGTTGACGCACCCGGAAACACGAACTAATCAATCAATCTCTCTCTGTCAGTGGTGTCGTCATCGGGTCGGCTGGGCGGACTCTCGATGCTGGGGTGTCCAGAGGGGAGGGCAGCTGGGCAAGTTGCCCAAGAGCCCAACTGGGCCCCGGAGCTTTTTCATTAAAAATTGGACTTTGTTTACTGTAAAATCGAATTAACCGCTGTAAGTTATTTATATTGCATTGAATTTTATGTCTTGGGAGTGGGGCGACGTGTGTTTGAAATATTGGGGCTCCTAAGGATGTACTGCCACACGATTCTGGTTTTCAATCGCCGCCCTGGCTGTCTTGACGTAGTAATGTGCCGTTTCCCTTCAGGATGATGCTGGACTGCACGGAGCATTAGGTGCTTCGCAATTTTCCTTCGCGATATTACTCAACCTCTCACGGTTGATGCTACATTACGCCAAGTTGATGATCATCCCCACGTAAAATATTAATCGAAGAACCCTAAATATTGTATTGATAACCTTCCAAGTGAGTGAAACACATCGAGCGAAACACGTTTTGTATTAATTTTAAAGTGATTTCCGATTATTCAATTCGGCGCGTTGTTACAAGCTATACTCTGATTGCGTGGACGCTAAAATACTTCTAGCGTCTGCCGCGAGATTGCGATGAGCAATGACGCATGCGCAGACGGGAAGGTTCCCCCTCCCCGCTTCACTCCTGTCTACAAAATTCCAGAGTCCCGATATTCTAGCATACGACTGAGAAAATGCTTGAGAGCAAGTTGCTAGTTTGTGCAAGATAACGCAGCATAGTTAAGATTGTCAGTGAAATACTTTACTTTCTCACTCGTGATTCTGTGCTTAGTCACGGGCACAAACAGTAGACATAGTACTTGACTACTAATTCTTCATTAATATCTAGGAAATTGATTTCTTACTTAAATATATTAAATATTATTTTGTACTAAAATGTATAAATTCAGAAGTGATCTCATTGCCAATCGCGCATGAGAAGTAGAACTGCCCCTTTGCATAATTTGCTTTCAAGAAGTCTCCTGACATAAATCAGTCGAAGTATTGTAACATTTGTTTCGATATCATATATTTTAGAGCAGTGGTGTCACGGTCCTCTACTGATGGCAGTGGCACGCTTTGTGGCACCGTAGCATACCACGCGCTTCTCTGTGTAACTAGCGTCGGGAAAAGAAACAATTAGTAGTAACCCCATCGTTTTACAATAGTAATAGCGTTGTCTTTGGTGGCGCGGTGATGAACTGCGAGGAGGGGAGATTTCGCCATGGAACTCGTGCCACGGACTCACGCTCGTGGCATCGACCTTGACAACACTGTTCTAGAGGACTAGACTACGCGCAGCAACAGATCTTTCAAGAAGTCGCCTGACATAAATCTTCGCAATTTTCGCAATAAAGCTTTTTTTCCGCAATCTTTGCAATAAAACTTCGCAATTTTCCTTCACGATATTACTTAACCTCGCACAGCGCCAGGTGCTTCACTATTTTCCTCTGTGCACGGGAATCACAGGTACGGTCTATTCACGCCAGTAGACGATGTTTACGTATGATAGATTATGAAACAGTTGCCCATCGCTGAAGGCCGGGTCACTGCGACAGTCGCGGCTAGTGGTTTTCTAAACCGGGAAGGTTGCAAATTCATACATTACATAGCATGCATTGTATTTCTATACATAATCACTTCTGATACATGCATAAGGGAGTGGCGCTCGTACCGCATATTGGGAAAAATAGTTTTATGCTCAATGCTATTCGCTGATCTACGTAGTAATGCTATTAGGTGAGCACGCCCTTCTTCAGACCCTACGCCCCATTCTTGAAGGCTGCCTGGCTGTAGCCTTCGTCTGCCGGTAAGCCTCTGCAGTGAATGCCAGACGTTACACCTCCTCGTTTTACACAAGCCCTGTGGTGGTGGAAGCCTAACGCTTTCTTCTTCCTTGTCAAGAGCTTCAAATGCGTTACAGACCGCAGTTATCAAACTTACAAATATAATTTTTTTACGTAATGTAACTCAGATATGCATTATTAATAAAAGCAAACATTTATAAATATATTAGATTAAATTTCTTTTGGGAGGATGATTTCTATGGGAGAGGCTCCGCCTTACATCCTTCAATGACGGGCCGCGCTTGCTCTACGAAATGCATTCTTCCGCCAGCTGTATGGGTGGGAGCGCCAGCCTCAATGAATGTAAGAGTTTGTCACTTCAGCGCGTGCAGTTGGAGTTCAAGGATAGTTTTCACGAGTGATATACATAACTGCGATATCGTCACTTAAAATAATATTGTAAGAATTGATTCAGATCCTGTCGAAATGCGAACTACAAAATGTGTGCACGTAAATTCGTTCACCAAACAGATGTGATCAAACAGGTCATAAATATCGAATTTCAAAAAGGTTAGGTAGTTTGTGTTTGCTTTCCTCACCGAGAGAGGGCCGAAGCACCAATTTCCTGTACAAGTCACAAATGTATTGCACAAATGCCACTACTTAGTAGCATTCACACCCTCACACCTTCAGTATCTTTCCTTTCGGACCTTCTCCAGTCTGAAAGTCTGTACAAGGAATGGTCTATCGTGTCATCTCAAAACTTGCCTCGTCTTTAAAGTTGTGGTTAGGATCACGCATTCATACGAAAAAGTTTTCGCCATCGCAACGAACTGGAAGCTTATTATCCCAGAAATCCCAATGCTTTTTAGAGTAACTTTTTAGAGTAATACTTTTGATAAGAGCCGACAGACCTTTTACTTGTAAGGCGTTTTTAAAGAAGAGGAAGAGGCTGAGGAAGAGGCAACACCTGTAGTGGACTGAATACGGAGTACTAATTGAAATGAATATTCGTAACGTGGATTTTAAAATTAAGGTAAAGAAAACGGTAGCAGGTATGTCATTAGCAGTTGACGCTTTCAAATGCACAACAAACTATTCAGTTCAAAATGATAACCAGACTAGTATGATGGTTACCGGTTTAAAACTACAATGCAGATGGTTTCCAAAGAACAGAAGCGTAATAGTTTCTGTTCGTTTTATTTATAAGCATTATATTTGAAAGTGACAACTACTGATGACATATCAACTAACGGCGCCTTTACCTTACGTAAATTGTACTTCTTAATCTCGCTTGTATAAGAGAAATAACATGTATATATTAAAAACACTAGGGTTCTCGTGTAGAAAGTCTTTTAATGTCCTACTCTAGCACATTTCATAGTTTTTTCTTTGAATGAAAGATAGTGGATCCTAGATGTAATACTTGCTCTTATTTACCGGCTTTATAGTAGTACTTTAATTTTTAATCTCTTATTTTATAAACACTTATTTGACGTCATTTGAACATTTGGTCTGTTGTGTATGTTAAAATTGAGAGAGCTGAGCGCGAGCAAGCGTGTGAGGTTAAATAAGTGAATAGAGCGAATTTTTAATAAGATTACCAGCAAGAGTGTATAAACGGACACATTCTGACGGTATTCAACTCATTATTGTTTAATTATACCAGTGATTATAACTTTAAAGTCCTTTTTATATCGACCTGTTGATGTGCCTTCTCTAATCCACATTGCCTTTCCCAATCATGAATGCATGGGTGATGTGCTGCTCAACAGGACTACGAGTTCGCCTGGTTCACAAATGACGCCAAGAATCTCTTCATCCGAGACGGGCTCCTGTTCTTGAAACCCACGCTGGTGAGCACAGCCAACGACTTCCTCACAGCGGGTACCATCGACCTCACGAAGAAAGGGTGAGTGGACAGCAAATGCCTACAGCACCTGAAGGCAACAGCAAGTCCACCCGCTGTTTCCTCTTACTCGTATAGCCTTTTTAAAAGAATCATCAGACAAAAACCCCTATTGGAGAATGTATAAAACTCGCACAAGAAAACAGTTGTTGAACTGGCGCTGATGAGCATAAACTTGTGTTGTAAGGAATAAAAGCTTTTTTTTTTATTGTCGGATAATCGTCCATCATTTCTAATGATTTAGATTTATCATTTAAAAGTTAAGAGAATTGAAGTTCAACAACTGAAATGAGCTTTTATTTTTGTTTCAATGAGGTTCTTTCACCAGCAGAATAAAACAAAACGAAATTATCCTTATCTTCTTCCTCTGTATTTAAAGTATTTTAAATATTTCTTTTCTTAAACACACCTATTTTATGTATTTAAAATAACATTTCACATACAAGTATTTAAAATAAACATTCACATACAAGTATTTAAAATAAACATTTCACATACAAGTATTTAAAATAAACATTTCACTACAAGTATTTAAAATAAACATTCACATACAAGTATTTAAAATAAACATTTCACATACAGTATTTAAAATAAACATTTCACATACAAGTATTTAAATAAACATTTCACATACAAGTATTTAAAATAAACATTTCACATACAAGTATTTAAAATAAACATTTCACATACAAGTATTTAAAATAAACATTTCACATACAAGTATTTAAAATAAACATTTCACATACAAGTATTTAAAATAAACATTTCACATACAAGTATTTAAATAAACATTTCACATACAAGTATTTAAAATAAACATTTCACATACAAGTATTTAAAATAAACATTTCACATACAAGTATTTAAAATAAACATTTCACATACAAGTATTTAAAATAAACATTTCAAATACAAGTATTTAAAATAAACATTTCAAATACAAGTATTTAAAATAAACATTTCAAATACAAGTATTTAAAATAAACATTTCAAATACAAGTATTTAAAATAAACATTTCAAATACAAGTATTTAAAATAAACATTTCAAATACAAGTATTTAAAATAAACATTTCAAATACAAGTATTTAAAATAAACATTTCAAATACAAGTATTTAAAATAAACATTTCAAATACAAGTATTTAAAATAAACATTTCAAATACAAGTATTTAAAATAAACATTTCAATACAAGTATTTAAAATAAACATTTCAAATACAAGTATTTAAAATAAACATTTCAAATACAAGTATTTAAAATAAACATTTCAAATACAAGTATTTAAAATAAACATTTCAAATACAAGTATTTAAAATAAACATTTCAAATACAAGTATTTAAAATAAACATTTCAAATACAAGTATTTAAAATAAAACATTTCAAATACAAGTATTTAAAATAAACATTTCAAATACAAGTATTTAAAATAAACATTTCAAATACAAGTATTTAAAATAAACATTTCAAATACAAGTATTTAAAATAAACATTTCAAATACAAGTATTTAAAATAAACATTTCAAATACAAGTATTTAAAATAAACATTTCAAATACAAGTATTTAAAATAAACATTTCAAATACAAGTATTTAAAATAAACATTTCAAATACAAGTATTTAAAATAAACATTTCAAATACAAGTATTTAAAATAAACATTTCAAATACAAGTATTTAAAATAAACATTTCAAATACAAGTATTTAAAATAAACATTTCAAATACAAGTATTTAAAATAAACATTTCAAATACAAGTATTTAAAATAAACATTTCAAATACAAGTATTTAAAATAAACATTTCAAACACAAGTATTTAAAATAAACATTTCAAACACAAGTATTTAAATTCTGCCCACCTCGGGGTGTGTGTGGGCGCAGGTGCACGGGCGAGGAGCCGAACGAGTGCATGGAGCGCGCGGTCGGCGCCCTGATCCTCCCTCCCGTGGCTTCTGCGCGCGTGCGCAGCAAGGACCGCTTCAGCTTCCGCTATGGCATCGTCGAGGTGCGCGCCAAGCTCCCGGACGGCTTCTGGCTCTACCCCGGTGAGCAGCAATTCAACCTACCGCTTGGCTTGACACTCCGTCCCACCTTGCCACTGGACTTGACACTCCATTTCAATCCCATCCCTTGACTTGGCACACCCTTTTACCCCAACCCCCTTATTGACACTCCATTTCAACCCTATCCTTTGACATGACACTGCATTTCAAATCTACCCCTTGATTTGACACTCCATTTCAAACCTACCCCTTGATTTGACACTCCATTTTAACCTTACCCTTTGACACTTCATTTCAACCCTACGCCTTGATTTGACACTTCATTTCAACCCTACGCCTTGATTTGACACTTCATTTCAACCCTACGCCTTGATTTGACACTTCATTTCAACCCTACGCCTTGATTTGACACTTCATTTCAACCCTACGCCTTGATTTGACACTTCATTTCAACCCTACGCCTTGATTTGACACTTCATTTCAACCCTACGCCTTGATTTGACACTTCATTTCAACCCTACGCCTTGATTTGACACTTCATTTCAACCCTACGCCTTGATTTGACACTTCATTTCAACCCTACACCTTAATTTTACACTTCATTTCAACCTTACCCCTTGACTTGACACGACACTTCATTTCAACCCTACCCCTTGACTTCAAACTTCATTTCAACTCTACCCCTTGACTTCAAACTTCATTTCAACTCTACCCCTTGACCTCAAACTTCATTTCAACTCTACCCCTTGTCATGACACTCCGTTCCACTCTACCACTTGGCTCTATATTCCGCCCGTGCACCTCCACTGCTGGACTTGACACTCAGTTCCACTCCACGACCAGTAATAGTTGAATGAAATGTCTTTAATTCCATTTAATCCTCGTGCATAAAGAGAGTGTGTGAGGGTGTGTGCGCGTGCGCAGAGCTGTACCTGGAGCCGGTGGAGCGGCGCTACGGGCGCGGGCGGTCGGGGCGCGTGGTGCTGGCGACGGCGCGGGGCAACGCGCGGCTGAAGGGCGCGGGCGGCGAGGACGTGGGCGCGCGCCGCCTGGAAGCCGGCCTGCAGCTGGGCTTCGAAGGGCGCGCGCGGGACGCCGCCATGCGCGCGCGGGACCTGCCGCTGGGCGAGGCGTGGAACGCAGACTTCCACACCTTCCGCTTCACGTGGACGCCAGGTGAGGCCCGCGGTGCTACAGCCGTAGAGCGGAACGGACGTAGTGGGCCGCCGTGGTGGGCCGCCGTGGTGGGCCGCCATGGTGGGCCGCCGTGGTGGGCCGCCGTGGTGGGCCGCCGTGGTGGGCCGCCGTGGTGGGCCGCCGTGGTGGGCCGCCGTGGTGGGCCGCCGTGGTGGGCCGCCGTGGTGGGCCGCCGTGGTGGGCCGCCGTGGTGGGCCGCCGTGGTGGGCCGCCGTGGTGGGCCGCCGTGGTGGGCCGCCGTGGTGGGCCGCCGTGGTGGGCCGCCGTGGTGGGCCGCCGTGGTGGGCCGCCGTGGTGGGCCGCCGTGGTGGGCCGCCGTGGTGGGCCGCCGTGGTGGGCCGCCGTGGTGGGCCGCCGTGGTGGGCCGCCGTGGTGGGCCGCCGTGGTGAGCCGAGAAGCTTGGGCGCCGCGCTGCATTGGCGGTTGGCTGCGGCGACGGGGGCAATAGTTTTGGCGACGAGGAAGGTTGTGTAATAGAGGAGTGCGGGGTAGGAACATAGTGGGCTGTTGACGAACGTCACCACAATGACGTCACTATATCGACAGATCAGCTCCCGGTTGGATGAAACTGTCAACAACTGGTACCTGCCGGGGGCAGAGTTGAATAAATTGAATTATAAGCTCATATAAAATAAATCGAAGTATAAGCTCGTAAGAA
The DNA here is from genome assembly GCA_031308135.1 of Acheta domesticus. NCBI lineage: Eukaryota > Metazoa > Arthropoda > Insecta > Orthoptera > Gryllidae > Acheta > Acheta domesticus. The sequence goes on from JAHLJT010002630.1 coordinate 85,371,660, forward strand.
AACCTAATTCAAAAAGACCTATTATGATTTCTATGGTTCATATATAAGTTTGCTGATCTCTGACTAAAGAGTTATTTTGTAATTTTCTCCTTGTTTTTGTAATATTATTTTTGTGTCCCTACATTGCACTAGCATTGCGATCCTTTGTGTAATTTCGTATTATTGATTTATTTATGACCATTTGTTAGACCTTTTATGTGAAACCCCTTGATCACGAGCTCTGCTCTTTCAAGAGTATGATGGGACACATTTTATGTAACTAATATGTAATGCTTATTGCTATCCATAAATATATTATTATTATTATTAGGGTATAGGCCGTTTATGACCACGCTACTCGCCGTCTTCCGAGGCCCGGAGAGATAGGCGTGTGTAATTCAGGTTGGATCAGCATTACGCTAAATCCCATTTTTATCCTCCAGGGTTATTAGTCTTGGAGTATGGAAGATATGATGATGATGTTAATGAGGGGTGAGAGGACGACACACAAACACACACACACACACACACAAACACATACACAAATATATCCATGTCCGAGGCGGGACTCGAACTGCGACTCTTTGGTGCGAGATCACCAGGACACTCCTGGCTTAGCGATCTCGGCCACGGCGCCGACATTATTATTATTATTATTATTATTATTATTATTATTGCTATTATTAATATTGTTATTATTGTTGTTGTTATTGTTATTATTGTTATTGTTGTTATTATTATTGTTGTTATGTGGTTTGGTTGCGTGTGGCAGAGCGCGCGGTGGCCGAGGTGGACGGCGCGGCGCTGGACGCGGTGGAGGCGCCGGCGCTGGGGCTGCAGCAGCTGCTGGGCGCGGGCGGCGCGGGCGGGGCGGAGGAGGCCGGGGCAGGCCACGTGGGCGGAGGGCGAGCGCATGGCGCCCTTCGACCGCGAGTTCTACCTGACGCTGGGGCTGGGCGTGGGCGGCACGCTCGCCTTCCCGGACAACTCCTCCTCCGCCGGACACCCCAAACCCTGGCGCAACGCCGCCGTCAAGGTGAGAGCCCTTCTTCGCACACTCGAAAGGTCCAGGTAGGGTGATGAAGGAAAGTACATGATGGGTCGGTCACGCCATTCTCACTCTCTGATTGATATTGTAACGTCATAGCATTGGGCTCGACCGACAGAACCCCCTTCGTGCAGGGGTAGGGGTTGGTCATCTGGGGTCGGGCTGGCGGCAGCCGGACCTCTCAAGTCGTTCCGGCGGGAGGGGTTGTCTTTTGGTGCCGAGCGGCACGGCCGGAGACGGCAGAGGGCAGGCAAGCCGGGGGTGCGTCCCGGAAGGCGGCTGTCAGTGCGCACAAGGGATGATGTGTGACGACAGAATTCGGCCTGCAGATCGCGGCAGTCCCATCCGGTCAAAATCTCAGTAATGAGAACATGTGGGCCGCGGGTCGCCAGCGTGGGAGGTCAGTCACGTGACCTTTCATAAAAGAGGCCAGTGAAGGAAACGGCCATTCATTCGAGTCTGAGCCGAATCACGGTGTGGAGGCACCAAACTTGCGCCAGGGCGGTGCGGAGACGAGCTGGGCTGGTGAGGGCAATCCATGTGTTGGAACGCCGGTGTGGAAGTTATTCCACGTGTGACGGAGTGTTACGCTGTGTGCGGGCACTTGTGTAGAGTGAGCAGTGAGAACTATGTACATTGTGTAAATAATTATACAATAATCCTATTTATAGCACAAGTTCAGGTCTGTGATTACCATAATATTCCCACGACGTCACAATATGATGATTGTAATTAACGTTAAACGGATCTTAACACAATTAAGTTTTATTGACCGATACCTAATATGAATTTTATGATATATATATATATATATATATATATATATATATATATATATATATATCGTCTCCTGTATTATTTCAGTAGTATACCTTTCCGTTGCGGCTCACACGCAACCAATCTTTATAAATGAGGTCTCTAAAGAAAGATAATTTCACGGAGACTTGACAAATTGCACTTTGACTCTAAAAATATGAAGCGTTTGTTTAAAAAAACGCATCTAAATATTCAAGTGAAATGCGACCCGCAACTCTTGCCAACGTTTTCGTCAAGTAACTCCTAAACGAAGCATTTTAGAGCCTTAAAAACTAAAATTTTGAGGCCAAAGACCTCAAAGAAACGTTTTTCATACTATAATCTGTAACATGAGACATTCCTGGACATTCAATTAAATTTTTGGTTCCGCGCTTCAATACTCTCAAGACCATCTCAATATTTCAGCCTTTGATGCTGGTAGCCATTTTTGTGACACGCTTAGAAGGCTTAGATTCCTCAATCTTCTATTTACGCTTTCTGTATACACCGTGGCTTGTTCAGTCTGATTAGGTTTATTCGCATAATCATTAATTCAAGATTTGCTCTCCAGCTACAACTAAAAGAACTATTATAGTTGCTTGATACCTACGAAGATTGTTTCTTGCGTGTAGTGAAACTATTGCACAAAATGGATTTTGGATGGATGGATGGATGGATGGAACCCATTTGTGGGCATGCGGAGAAAAATAAAATATTGTCTAATACGAAACATATTTCATTTAATTTTTGGGCCACTATATATATTCTATATAAGGTGACTGAAGGTTTTATGCATCTGAAATTAGCCAATATCAAAAACCAATATAACAAGCCGGTAGAATGAAGACGCACCTCACGCCCAGTAGAGATATAGGCATACACTGTGTGGCGATCCACCATTACTCCATACCGTGCCGGGGGCGTCACCGAAGGCAAGCGGAACGCTACGACGAGCAAACTCTCGGCGGCGCAACCTCCAAAAAAGTGCTGCCGCATCCACGCGAGGGCCCAATCATGGCCGTCTCTACACAGGCCGGAGTGCTCAAATTTGGCAACGGTGCTCCCGGGGCCTACTCGACTGAACAGTGAAACAGGTGGACCGGCGCGGTGAGGGCATGTTTGTGCAAGCAGTGTGTTCAATTCGCGTTGTTTGTTGTTAATACGTATTCTGGCTTTATGTATTGCGTGTGATGTTTACCATTTCTTATTTTAGTTTAATATTTTGTTCTGGCTGTTGCCCGAAATAGTTTTTTTTTAAATGTTGGAGTGAAATTAGAGACGGCCATGGCCCAATATATACGGTCCCCACGGAGCCAGTGCGAGTTTGAAGCGTACGTGAGGACTATGAAGTGGCCTGCACCAGTACATCAGAGGCCCTCACCTATGGTGTCGCGCTCACAGTATTCCAAAGTGACGCGCCGCCTCAGAAATACGCTGATGCCAGTCAGCTCCGAGGGTGGTAGGTCACAACTGCGCGCTACTCAGGACATCTGGTTCGGAAAAAATATCCATGCCGGAATTTGGGATCATTGCTTTGCCCTCTGACATAAGAGTGCTTTGATTAGGTCGTCAATCTATGAACCCACCGCTCAACCAAGTTTCCAGACCCCACCGCATACTTTTCTTTTCTTTTTTTGATGTGCAAAGAAATGCTATCTGAAGCCACAATGTAAGCTTTTTCGCTAAAAAAAATCAATGTGATGTGTAAACCCAAATGATAACTTCAGTCTAAAAATAGAGATTCGTTACAATTAATGTGATTAGTAGAATTGAAAATTATTTAAACGTGTATTTAATACCAAGAGTAGAAAGAAAAATACATAAATTTTAAAGGAAAAAAGCATTTAAAAAGGCAACATTTTTCTAAAAAGGCATTTACATCGTAAAAGACCAAAAAAGGCAAATTAGAATTCGCTAGGATGTTTAATTTTCTATAATGTATATACATACAGGATGTCGCACAAACTATGGACAACGGATCAAGATATCGAAGTGTAGTTTTCACTAAATAATGCGGAATAATGGGACAAGTAACATGCCGTAAATAAATTGTCTATAACATTTTTAGTTTTCGAGAAATTTAATCATCTTTGATTTCTTAAATTGAACTATTTATTTTTCTCACCAGCAATCGAAGGAACATGAAAAGAGGAATAAAATGATGTCATATGCTAGTATTTTGAGTATAAAATTAGACTTTCTGATATTGAATGTGAATGTGAATGTGATGTTGAATTAAACGGACAATATTTCGTGTAGTAGCCCCTGCAACTCTCACATTCGGGACAAATGGCCTTCGCGGCGGCAAGACTGTTGCGTGGAGAGAGGCCTCACTACAGCAATCCAATGTCTTGACACAAAGGTCACACTAAGAAACACCAATTTTAACGATCAGAATGAGATTTTTCCCCATTGATTTATCTGCATTTCACTAGCCTTCTTTAACCCTTTCACTACAGACTTTACAAAAATTGAGTTAAAAATTTGGAAACTCACAATGATATTTAAAGAACAAAAGGATGAACCGTGATTTTTTTCAAAATTTTCGGACGGTTGGTTTCTGAGATATAGAATGTTCCATGATCATGGACGTCAGTAGTCAACGGTTACAGGTGTCTTTCATATGGAACAGTGCAAATATCTCAAGTTTTTTCGTAAATAATTGTTTTATTGCACAAATATGCTACAACAATTAATAATGGATCCCTATACTCAGTTTTTTATGCAAACATATGTGATCTTAACCATAATATTGAAAATAAAAAAATCAAGAGCAACAAATTGCAGATTACAAACGTTCAAAATACAGTAAAAAATTACTTTAAAATATGACAAAATAAAGAAAAGTACATATTTCGTCTAAGAAAAGATTTTGTAATACATTATTTAGTACGATAATCATAAAAACAGTTTCGATCTTTGCATAAACAAAATTTGACATTTCTCGCAACGGAAGTGACTTTTACCACTGCAGCCTTGGTTCTTACATCTCCCTGCTTCTTCTTTCTGCGAGTGTACTGGCAAATGATCTACTCTGTCATGACTTATTTTTTACTGTGTCTTTGTTCAATTTTTTTGACATGCTGAGATTTTTTATCAGTGTTTTCATCTATCGCAGATAATGGACGACCATGTTTCTTTTTTGGAGACGCTTTTTCCATGTTTGCAAGACATTCAACCAATCTTATTCTGAAATGGAGGAGGTCAAGGGTTGCTTTTTTCCCCAATTTTGCATTGTAAAGCATCATTTTTATACTCCAGCCAGCTGTTTACTATTGCTAGGTCAACAGCGTGGAATATAAGTCGAAGTGTCCATTTTCTACTTCTTATATTCTGTATTGGAAGGAAGTCTAATTATTCCAGAACAAATGATTCCAAATAATCATTTTGCATATTCACTTTGTGATTCATTTCTTATCCTGTAATCAGAATCAATATTTGTAAGTTACAGACAACGTCACGCACTTTTAGCGGGCAAGTAGTGAGGTTATGTACACATGCAACCGTTGTGTACTCGTGTCCACGAACAAGGACAAGGTTTCTATCATAATCAAATTACGCATTTACACGCTAAAATATAACATAATACTTACGTAATGATAATTATTTTTCAATGAACTTCACATCTACAATATCAACCAGTGTTTTCTCTGCTATACGATGTCGCTACACAGTAATAATTTTGTCTCGCCAATCGCTACCGCCACAACGTAACGCGGCTTCAACTTCAAAGTTACGTGGTTCCTTATATTTTCGGCAGAATCGCTTCAACCAACCATAATTCGATTCAGGAGAGATCGAAGAACATATACACGTCAACATGTTAGTTCAGATTTAAACAATAGGAGCGTTATGATATTGTAAATTTCGTGTCCATGATCATGGACACTGGTAGCGAAAGGGTTAACAATAAATATCATTTTCAAACTTGACAAGAAGCCAATCACCGTCTCTTCGTTGGAAAATTTCATTTTTAATTAAGATGACACTCGTTCACTTCGCAACCATACCTCTACTGCTATTCATAAATGGAAAAGAAAACAGTACACTTCCATTTTCTGCCGTGGATTTTTAAGTTTGAGGCAGCACGTGGCGTTATGGAGTGAGAAACTCTCCAATCAGAATTAGCAGTCGTGACTGCAGATGTGCATTTGTGTTAAAGTTCAGTAAATTTGCACGAACAGTCTGTCAAGAATGTTTCAAAATTTGTATTGCTTTGTTCTTTTGGTAGTGTTTAAAAAAGGTGTTTATTAAATGTCTGTCTATCTATCTATTATTTGATGAATTAATCAAGATATTACAATAAAATCTTAAAGCATTCATTTCCTTCCCATGTTTCAAAATGACAGCTTGTTTCTGCCATAACACACTTAGCTCGGTTCCCGATTTTTGTAAGTTTGAAAAGGACCTTTATTATTATCGACCTTCCGCTACAAATTATTTTTATTTTGTTCTTTTCAATGATCGTTGCTTTGGAATTTCAGTGGAAGAAAAGTTCTATTCAGATGAACAATTGGGAAAAAGTCTCTCATTCTGATAGTGAATATTGATGTTTGTTCATATGATCTTCGTGTCAAGACCATGAATTGCTGTAGTTACCCCCCTATCCTTCACGGCCACCCCTCTCACACTCCCTGTGTCCATGAAACAATCTTGACGCCGCGAAGGCCACCTTCACCAAACGCGACTATTGCAAGGACTGCTACAGGAAAGGACCGTTTACTTAAAAATCACATGTAAGAAAGTCTAATTTTATACTCAAATTACTACCAAAATACTAACATATGATATATCATTTTATTCCTCTTTTCATGGTCTATCCATGGGTGGTGAAAGAAATATATAGTTCCATTTAAAAGATCCAAGATGATTAATATTTTTAGTTTTAGAGGAATTTACAATTTCTGAACGGCATGTTACTTGCCCCACGATTCCGCATTGTTAAGCAAAAACTGCATTTCGATAACTTGAACCGTTTAGAAGTTATGGAGGTGGTCCATAGTTGGTGGGACACCTGTATATTATAATTACCTTTAAATATTTTCATTAGAACAAAATGGGCACTTTCCTAAACATCCGATGTCTAGCAATAACATATCAGTAAAAATAATTTTAAATTTGAATTGGCGGTTTTACACTTCCAACAATTTATCCGCCGCCGGCAGCACAAAAATCTGTCGCCTTGCGATGCTACTGGGGGTACTGGGGCAAATGCTCAGCCTGCACTCCGCTGAATTGGTTCAGTGCCCACAAATGTTGACATTACAGTAACTTTTTGCTGGGATGTCCTAGGTTTCGAGCCTCGACGGTGGCGGATTGTCGACATAAGCTACATAGCTAGGTCGACATCAGGCGCTCTGGAGGAGTATTCTAGCGGGTCATTTTCTCAGAGCGGTTAATTTTCTGTATTTCATCTGATATATGTGAATGCTAGAGTTACCTCTAACAAGCGGGCCAGAGATAGAGCGTGATTTTTCCTTACCATCAGTGTCCTCTCTCTTCGCTGCAAGCAGGCGCCTCTCATGTTGTCTAGGTATTCAGGCGCCCATGGCAAGCATAGAATTTGTGTCCCATGTCAGGATACTTCAAAACTGTTATGTTTTAACGTGTATACTCTAAATAGCGCCCCTTGTGAGTGGTGCCCATGGCACATGCCGTGTCTGCCATTTTGTAGACACGCCTCTGCCTTTTTGGAATAGTACATGGCAGTGGCGTAGCGTCAGGGGCCGCTAAGATGCTGAGCATCGCCACGTAAAATATTAATCAAAGAAGCCTAAATATTGTATTGATAATCTACCAAGTGAGTGAAACACGTTTTGTATTAATTTTAACGTGATTTCCTATCATTGAATTCCGCGCGTGTATACAAGCTGGCCTCTGATTGCTTGGATGCTAAAATGCTTCTAGCATCTGCCGCGAGATTGCAACGAGCAATGACGCATGCGCAGACGGCGAGGTTCTCCCCTCCCATTCCCCCCCCCCTGACCCTGGATTCTTGAGTCCTGAAAAACTAGCATACGGTAGAGAAAAGGCTTGAGCAAGTTGTTCGTTTGTGCACGAGAGCGCAGCACACTTGAGGTTGTCAGAGAAATATTTTTCTTTCTCACTCGTGATTCTGTGCTTGGTCATGAGCACAAACAGTAGATATTGTTCATGCCTACTAATTCTCAATTAATATCTAAGTTGAATTCGTAGCTAAATATGACATTTTATTTTGGTTCGAAATCTATCAATTCACAAGTGATCTCATTGTCAATCGCGCATGAGAACTAAAGCTGAGCTATTTCGTATTTTGTTTTCAAGAAGTCTCCTGACATAAATATGTTGAAGTAGTGTAACATTTGTCTCAATAACCTAGATTCTAGAGAACATTAAGAATCATGATGTCTTCAGTTCGCGTTATTGTTGACCATCCCCAAACGCGCTAGTCACGCTACGCCACTGGTACATGGTTTTATGTTCATTACAGTCTCCTACATTATTTCAGTAGTATAACTTCCCTTTGCAGCTCTCACACGGAACCTATCTTTCTAAATGAGATCTCTAAAGAAAGATAATTTCACGGAGACGAGAGGAATTGAACTTTCACTTTAAAAGTATGAAGGATTTGTTTTTTAAAAAAGCATCTAAATGCTCATGTAAAATGCAACCCGCAACGCACATCAGGGTTTTTGAATCTCCTATACAAAGCATTCTAGGGCCATAAAAAATTAAAATTTGGAGCCCAAGAAACGTTCCTCGCACCGTAATCTACAAGATGACACCTTCTTGACCATTCTATTTCGTTTTTGCTGGTTCGACGCTTCTCAATTCTATCCCACCTGTTCAGAGCCCATAGAATGTGTAACTGCATGTAAAATTACTAATTACTTGATATTTTGTGTGTTTGAATTATACAGGTGTTTGAATTATACCTTTTTGCTCGATAGTGAAGTTAAAGAAGAATAGTTTGTATTGACAATGGTGTATCATATGGTTAGCAATTACAAGGTATCAATTATGGAACAAGTGGCGGAGAATAAGAGGGTCTAGGAGAAAAATATATATTACAGGCTTAATATGGAAATAGAAAAATAAGGAAGAGGGGAAGAGGATGGGGGTATAGCATACGAGAGTTCTCGCACGGGTACCCTAGTGATTATTATTTCCATTACGAAAATCCTACCCCAAAGCTTATTTCAACCAGAGTCTCTCCTCGTTAGTGCACTGAATTAGTGTTATACTGCGATTTTTCTAGGAAGGACTCTCAAGATAACTCAAATCCCATCTTCGCGATGGAATATGTCACAGCATTTCGCATCTTTCTCAGTCGTTCCGCTAGATTTCGCACGATCGCGACCGTATGAAGCAGTGCTTGCGATCATGCGACTTCTACCGGCAAGACCGAGAAAGACACGAAATGCCGTGACATATTCCATCGCGAAGATGGGATTTGAGTTATCTTGAGCGTCCTTCCTAGAAAAATCGCAGTTTAGAATGTTGTTGGTCTGAACGTGACGTGTGGCTTTTCGCAGTCGCGCCTGGACTTCCTGCGAGACAAGGCGAACTGGCGCGACACCTGGGCCTGGGATGACGCGGCGCTGCAGGTGGACTACATCAAGGTGTGGGCGCTGTGAGACCCACGTGCTCCCCGACGAACGCAAGCGATGTTGAATGGACTCTGAAGACTGTAAGAATTCAATAAGATGTGTGCAACAGCAAAACTAGATTTTGTTTTCTTTATTTTCCTACATCCCTTGGCTGAGGCGTGTGCGCCTCTTGAGTAGTGTGGGTTCCAAGGATCGCGGGTTCGAATCCCACAGCGGTAATGGATGTTGGCTGGTGTGGCTCTCCCAACTACTGTGTATCACCTGGCGAAGGGGAGGGGGGGGCTTGTGCGCATTATTTTCTACTTCAGCCAATGAGCTTCAAGCACCAGAAACAGCTATACGAAGCATTTATTTTAAATATTACATCTTTTACACCTTCGTGTTACATTTGGTTGATTACTGTTGAAAATTTTCACTTTATGCCACTTTCAAAATGTTTCTCAGCACGAAGTCGTAAGCTTCCGCGGCCAGTCATTAGATTGCTATACTGCGGTTTTTGTAGGAAGAGCTCTGAAGATAACTCAAATCCCATCTTCGCGATGGAATATGTCACGGCATTTCGCGTCTTTTCTCAGTCTTGCCGGTAGAAGTCGCATGATCGCAAGCACTGCTTCGTACGGTCGCGATCGTGCGAAATCTAGCGGAACGACTGTGAATGATACGAAATGCCGTGACATATTCCATCGCGAAGATGGGATTTGAGTTATCTTGAGAGCTCTTCCTACAAAAATCGCAGTATAAGATCATTCACATGTTTCTCAGCACATCTCGTTCTCCATGCAAGATGGCGGCCAGCGTCTTATCTGTCAAACGGGTACTGCGCAGAACGAGCAAGTAATAGGCAGTGGCGTAGCGTGACTCACACGTTTGGGGATGCTCAACAATAACACACAAAATGTCACTATTAACTACTTCATCTAACAGGCGAACGCAACACAAGGCAGATACACTGGGACTACTTCCACGATCTCGATTGCTTACGACGGTGTAGGCGCTTCCCACAAAATCCTCACAGCAGTCAGGGCTGCCGATGTCTTGAAAGCAAATTATACAATGGCTCAGCTTTAATTCTTATACGCGAATGGCAATAAGATCATTTGCTAATTTATACATTGCAGACTTAAATAATATGTAATCTATTTAAGAGATAATTCAATTTCTTGGATATTAATTAAGAAATAGTAGTCAGGCACTATTTCTACAGTTTGTACCCATGACCAAGCGGGGACTCCCGAGTGAGAGAGAGAGAAAGATAATTTACTGAACGCCTGAAGTGTGCTGCGCTCTCGTGCACAAACGAGCTTCTTTCCGCAGTAGACGCTAGCGTAAAGCAGTCGGGTTTCTCTGGGCCAGGGGTGAAGAGGGGAGAGGGGAACCTCGCCATCTGCGCATGCGTCATTGCTCGTCGCAATCTGGCGGCAGACGCTGAAGTATTTTAGCTTCCAAGCAATCAGAGGCCAGCTTCAACAGCCCGCCGAATTCAATCATAGGAAATCAATTTAAAATTAATACAAAACGTGTTTCGCTCAACAGACCACTTGTAAGATTATCAATACAGTATTTAAGGTTCTTATATACGGGGATGCTCAGCATCTCAGCGTCCCCTGACGCTACGCCACTGGTAATAGGTACACCGGAGTAACTCGCCCATGTTTTTCCACCATGCTATGTATCTTTAAACCACCTTCTATTCCTGACCGGTCTGGGTGGCGCACGGTATCATTTTCATTTAAGTATACGTTACAGCCGGGCTGTGGGTTTGTATCTCGTGTAAGGCATGTACCGTATTTATGTGAATCTAACGCGCATCTTTTTTGGACCAAATGTAGTACTACTCAAAATCGTAGTGCGCATTAGATTAAAGTGCAAATCCGTTCCGTAGGGAATACTGGTGATTCACGATTGTAATTTATTGTACGAAATTAATTTTCAGGGTGTGCATTCCTTATTTTACGTTCACTAAATTTCTTCCACATTGGGAAACTAAATTCTATAATAGGTTTATGTATACGATAAATCCATTGTATTATATAAATTTAAATAAAATACCGTAACTTTTATTCTGTCGTTGATGAGCATTACATTCAATACAAACTCCTTTTCCATAATTTTCAGTTTGAAATATGGGGTGCGCATTAGATTAACGTAAAAGGGGTATTTGTGCGTTGTATCATGAGAGTCAGGACCATCATGTATCATCTCAAAACCACTTCCTATCCGTACTTTGATACTCTAAGCCAAACACTCTTTAGTGGAAATGTGATGGTAAGGTATCTCGGCAATATTAGGGCCTACTTACTAGACTGAAGATCGGCGTAAGGGCCACCTCCGACAGCAGAGGGGAGAGGAACACATCCAGAAATGGACTCCAGGCTTTCAGATAGGTTTCCAGCTTGATGAGTGCCAGAAGAAAAGGAACAATAACAAAGGAAGGCAAAATACAAAAACTAGGCATAAGCTAGAATGGACCAAATTTGGCTAAATGAAAATCTATTTGAACTCCAGTAGTACCATTAAGTGATTTCTATTTTTAAAATCCATAAAATGTTAACAATAAGAACAAGTGGAATTTGCCAAAGTTAAAGAAATACCCTTCATGTAAATATTTAATAAGTGAGAGATTCTTTTAATTGCATAGTTTTTAAAAATACAAAAATACATTAAAATGGCTTGTCAGGATATTCAATGCACTCAGCACTATCCATAAAAAATGGAGTAGTTTTTAAACAAATGGTAGGGTTGATCTTCACTACAAACTGTTTTTGCAAAAGTTCATAAGAAACCAATTAAAGCTTTTTGAACCAATAAATGCGATATAAAAGAACACCTATTGTAAATTTTAATGGCATGATATACTACAAAAAATTACATTTCTGTAAAGTAGTGGGGAATGGCCGGTTCTGCATCACAACAAATATGGCGGCGGTTTGTTGACATGCCGGTTCTGCATCAGAACATCCGGTTGTGGTTTGTTGACATCCGGCGTCAACATCCGGTTGTGGTTTGTTGACATCCGGTGAAGGCCGCGTCCTTGTGACGTCACAAGGTCGCGTGGGAGGCCGCGTCCTTGTGACGTCACGCAGCGCCGCCGCCGGGGCGTGCGCTGCCCGTGCGCCACCCCCCGGAATAAAAAAAATAGGCCGCGCGGCCTTGTGACGTCACAAGGTCGGGGGGAAGGCCGCGTCCTTGTGACGTCACGCCGGGCGTGCCCAGCCTGTCTACCAACCCCTGAAATAAAAAAATAAAAAAAATAGACTGGACGACTAGGGGGGAGGAGGAGTGGGATGGAGGAGGAGGAGGAGGAGGCCCTGCCTGGCGGTGACGTAGGGTGAATGAGAAGACGAGAGAGAGAGACAATTGCAGGTCAACAAGACATTTATTGTTATTTTTTTTTGATATCGAATGTTACAATAATTTTTTACAAAATGAATGTTTGTGCTGGCAATGAACTCTCTCTTCCTTCGGCCTTCCATTCCCTCTTCATCTTCTTCTTCGTCTCATCATGTGAGGTTGTGGGACGCGCTTCCGCTTCATCTTTGTGCGATGCGACGGTTGGAGACGGGAGAGCTTGAACGTCTTTCCGGATGAAGGTCATGCGTTTCTGTAGAAGCTTTTTCTGGCACGGCTTGTAATGCGTATCGATGTTCGAATCTGGAAGGTTGCCAATGAGTTGATCCATCATGCTAAGAACTTCAGTATGCATGAAAACGGCAAGGTCATACATAGTCTTTTCTTTTTCGTCGCTGAAATGATAGGTTTGCTCTTGTCGAAGACGCTTCGCGGTGTAGGCGACGTTCCACACGGCGTCGGAGATGTCCCACAGCCTAGGGATTTTCCACGCATCGTTCTTTTCCTGGCAGGCGACAGTGGAGAGATCGTCTGCGGCCTTTGCGACGTTGATCCACAGCTTGGCCGCCTCGCCCTTCCACCCGCTGCTCTCGTCGAGGGCGTCTTCGTAGGCGAGCCGCGCGGCGGCGATTTTCGCTTCACGTCTTGCCATGTTGACGGACACTGACTAAATGAGAAGAGTGTGTGAGACTGCACTTTACAACAACGAACAAACTTCCGGTTCATAGGCTGGAGGAGTATTTTCGTTCGGGGAGGGGAGAGCCTGAATCACTTGGCGGATGCGGTCCACGCGTTGCTGCAGAGCCTCCTTTTGAAGCGGATTTTTAAAAAGCCGACTGGCAATTTCCATGACGGCTAGTACTTCCGCATGCATGAAGACGACAGTGTCGTGAATAGACTTTTCCCTCCCAATCCAGTCTTTCGCACTCTGCTCGTCGTGAAGACACCTCGCGCTGACGGCAATGCCAATTGCTTTGTCGTAAATACCTTTCCACATCTTCACGCTTTTTTCAGCTTCTTCTCCTTCCTCGGAGGCGGCGGTGGCGACGTCTACGGCGACGTTCTCGAGGTTTTTCCACATCTTGACCGATGCGCTTTCCCATCCGCTGTCGTCACCGTTGACGTTGTTTTCACAGAGGAGTGTCGTGTCACGTCTTGCCATGTTGACGGTCGTGGACGGAATAAAAGATGACGCCAACATCATGACATTGCAAATGCTCCCCCTACCACTACTCATATTTCCCTCCACCTTTTTTTTCTCTCTGACTTTAGAGCGCAAATGAAGGAAAGCAGTCATTTAAATATAATCATAAAAATGAAACAGAAATGAATATAAAAATAAATAAAACAAATGAACAAATATAAAAATAAATAAAACGGAAATGAATAAGTAGATAGAGAAAGCCTACTCTACAACCCCGCCTGCAGGGACGAACGTGTACGCTGAAGGAGCGGACGGACGCGTACACATGATGCGGAAATGACCCCAGGGCAAACTTGAAAATTTATCGAGCCAGTAGCGTTTGTCGTCTGCCACACTCAACGAACGCTTGTTTTGGACAAAGGAATAATTATGATGGTTTTTGGAGCGTATGCAACATTGTTTATCGATTCTATTGCGATTATGAAATAAACACTCCAGGTAATTTTCGAATTTGTATTTTTGACAATCGAACGTTGCACTCCTTTTGCTCGGGAAACAGTCGCTTGAGAGCGGGTGAGAAAGGAGTACATTTTTGGCCGCAAACCTACAAATTGAACCATGGGATCATTTCCGCATTCGTCCTTAAACAGTCCCAGTACTTTTTTATTGCGTGGTGTGATGTGAAACGCATTATCGGGAGGAAAGCAGGATGTGTCGAACCATTCTGAACACCGATTCATCTCAGCGTACACGTTCGTAGAGGTAGAGAAAACGAATGAATCGGTGTCCATGTACAGAAGGTGAAGCTCGCGAAGATGCTCTTTGCAATAATTATAAAAGAAATCGTACATTCTAAATTTTGAAATTTCCAAAATACAAAAGCCTAAATAAATGGGCTTAAAGAGCTTCACTTCTGTTTTGCGCAACTCGATGGTCATGAGATCCCCCTTGACATGGTGACTTCGCACGAATGCGGGGTCTGCGATGAGACGCCGCGCCCCACACCTCCCCCACCATCTGTTCACGAGATAGATGCGTCGATGATTGCGCACGTCCTCCATCGACTTTCCGTAAATGGAATTGTTCATAAGTTTAAAAAATTTATCTTCAAAATCGGAGGACGCGCGCTGGCGCCGTGAATTGTTGAGGTCCATGTAGGTGGCAAGCCAAGGACTTTGATCGAAAGAGAGAATGCGATGAATGTTGGAGAGTTGCACTCCCAACTCCATGGCCTGAATTAAATTTTGAATGTGAATGACGTAGCGACGCTTGGGCAACAGCGTCGCCAATAACTTGACTTGCCGGCTTTTCGTGTCGGGGGGCACCCGCGTCTCAGGACAAGGAGGCAAGTCGCTCAATCGATCGTGAATCTCGTCTGGATGGTCGAGGTCGACTTCGAGAACGTATCCGCGATCGCTCTGGGCGGCCGCCTGCTTCAGGTCGAATGTACGAATGTCGGTATCCGTCATCCATTTAAACCGTCCTGTGGGCAGTGGATGACGCATACTAAAACCGTACAAATTATTCGCATCCACGTAGGAGAGATAAGATTCCTTCTCAGACGGATTGAAGGAATCTCCCACGTGTGCGTGATTGGCCTCACCATGGCGTCCGACCACCTGTACGAGTCCTCCCCTGATACCTTTTTCGAAAAAGAGAACCATGTCAACGTCTGTGAGAAGCTCCAGCGTGACGCCGGTTGTTTTTAGCATGGCGTCCCACGAGAGCCCGGGAGCGGTGTAATAAAACGCGGGATCGAGACCGTACACCTCCAAACACAAATTTCTAAAAGTTTCAAAAACGTCGGTGAGCAACAACACGTCGATTTTCAAATACAAATCGGCGTACTCACCTAAATTTTGAATGGAGAAAGCGTCCCACACGGCCAGCGCGTGAGCGTACTCCGCGTCCGAGATCGCTGTGTTTGTGAGCTGACTAAAAAAGGCCTCGCGTGGGGAGCAAAGACGTTTCTTCCAACTTCGACATGCAATTCACATAGTCGTAGGGGAAGACGCCCTTCCTGCGTGCCAGGGCAAAGAGCGCATCGTCGGGAAACGTCGCCCGAGTGAATTTCAAATTTTGAATCGAAAGGGATTGACTCAAACTGTCGAGTCCTGCACCTAAAAATTTAAAAGAATCTAAAAAGCGCAATTCCACACGTCCGATTCTCTGGGAAATGGACACGAATCTCTCGTGATTATGTGGAATGGCGCTCAGCTCCTCGTAGCCACTATCTGCCCAGGCTTGCAAGAGAAAATGCCAGTCGTACCCGCTTCCGTTATGCATCAAGACAGGGAATGTGTTTTGGAGCCCGGAAGAGGACGTTGCAAATTTGATGAGCTGCTCCACGGAAACGACCGGTGAAATGGTCGTGGTCTCGAACACGAATGTCATTTGGACGAAAAGGGCGCTTACATATGTGACATTCGATGGAATTTTGAAAAGCAATTTCGTCTTCCTCACGCATGAGGAGAGAAACCGGATGATCCAAAAGGAATTCATAATCTTTTGCCATGGCCACTAAATGTTCGACCAATTGATTGCCAACGTCGCGCCCGCGATACACTGTTCTTTGGGAGCGCGCTTCATCAAAATCGCACACCACTTGAATACATACTGAAAAGGGCTCGTGAATTTGATAGGCCTGAAGATAGGATTCATTCGGCGATGGCTCACATGAGGAGACGGGAACGGTGAGCGCTTCAAAATCAACATACACCGCAATCGGGCATCTCTGTTGTTTTTCGGCATTTTTGAAGTGCATGAATCGTTCGTCTGAAGAAGAAGTCGGCAACGTCAAACGTGTCGGTGACACGGCACTGCAATCTATCATGTGAGCATCCAGCTTCTGCTGTGAACGAAATACGTTCAAACACCGTTCGCAAGCGAAAATCCTATGTTCGTGTGCGTTGTGTTGGCCACTCACCAACCTACTCAAATTTTTGATCCAAACATAGTGACTCACGCCTTTTGATGCATATAACAGCATATTGAAATGGTTCTCTTTCTTTGTTTCAGCAAAGTGCACAGGACCTACAACGTCCCACGTTTTCTTTTCATTGCACCAAACGAGATTGAAAACGTGAAAAGAATAGTTGGAATTTTGTTTCTCGAAACGCTTAATATCGTGAACAGACATTGGCCAGGAGATGTCACGCAAATCGAGTTGAGATTCTAATGCATCAAAAGTAGACTGATACGTGGTGGTACGTTCTAGTCTTCCTCTTATTACACGGCTAGCATTCCCGCGACCGAGACGTTTGTGAAAGACTCCACAAGCGAGGGCCCACAGGAAGCATTTCTCATCTCGATTATGCACGTTAATAACAGCGTGGCGACGAGCAATGCTATCGGGGAGTGCAAGATATGAAGATCCACTGTGAGCGATTGGCTCAAAAAGATGAATGTGAATGTGAAGGCCGATAATTTCGTATAGTGCTTTTCCACTATCTCGTTCCTGAAACTCATCGAATTTGGAATTGATTGGATCCACAATACGTTGAGAAAAAAATTCCACGATATTATCACTTTGAGTCACCACAGCTGCGCGAGCGTTCAGAAAGATAGGTTGTACCTCTCCGATAATTTCGTGCGTGACGGGATGATCTCGCTCAATCATGAAATGACATTCGAGTTGTGCAAATATTTTGAAACTAGGACTCGATGGAGAGAACAGTTCAAACAACTTGCGTTGGAACGGAACTTGACAACGATTGAGAAACGTGAGGGGATCGAAGTCATGTAAAGAATTAGCAATGATACCACGCTGCACCCGACTGTTTAAAGACTGCACGACGTCCGTCCATTGGAGAGCATTTGCATTGTCTGAACCGTGTTGATGTGACGGTTGATGCTGACGGCGATCTATGAAAACAAACAAAAAAAATGCGCGGAAAAAATGAATGTCTATTCAGGGAGAACACGTCACTATGAAAGCCTTGTATTTTTTCAATGTGAAATTTACCGTGATCGCTGTCTTGACGAATCGCAGGTGATGAAGATGACGCCGGCGGTGACGGCTGTGGCGACGATGATGTGGTCGGTCGAACCACAGACTCACGCTGCTCGCGTTGAAATCGATGTAACACATGTTTCTTCATCTGATGAAAATAGATAAATGAATTAAAAAATTGAAAAATAGACAATAAGGAACATGTACTAAAAAAAAATAATAGAATTTTAATTACCGTTTATGTCCTGAATAATTTCAATCGATGCACATGTACGGTTGACGTCACAGTTGTTCACTGCAGCGTGTCTCAACGAAGAATGATGTTCTTCACACTAGATTGCGTTGAAGTCGTTGAGTGGTAAGGAGTGGAGTGGTGGTGGGGTGTTGGAGACACGTGCGTTTTAATGAGGGAAAAACGGAAGTCGTTATGGAAAGGAAAAACCCACATTCACCGCAGTGTCGGAACGCGAGCGGTAATTTTTTTTCGTCACCGAAGGAAGTGGCAAATTAACCGCAACGTCCGCCGGAAGCGTTAATGAAGACGTGAAGGAAACGGAAGAATGCGGTTCACCACCACCACCACCATCAGGAAGCAACAAACGACCACAACGTTCGAAGCGCTAATGATGCTGCTACGTCATTTTTTTTTCAGTGTCCGTTAAGTCGATGCATATATATAAGCGCTGCTCTCATTGTGAAAGTGACACAAGTGCAAGACTCTTGATGCTATTGCTGGTGCTGGTGCTGCTACTGCTTCTCGCTCCGTGATGGCTGAAATTCGTGAAATTGTCGACACTGAAAACGTCGATAGTGTTTTCGACGCGACGCAGGCCGCGATGCCTTTACGTAAGAAGAGGAAGACAGCGTAAGTATTTGCCATTCCTTTCTCATGTATTCAGAATGCATTATTGAATATTTGTAAACTTCATTGATGTTATTTTATTTTAAGGTCCAACGAAGCTCTCAGGAGGGAGCTCCTCGAGAGAAGAATTATGGGCGCTGACGTTTTTACGTTAGACCTCTCAAACGCGGACGTAGACGAGGGCGATTTGAGTCTCGCCCTCATCGCCACGGAGGCGTCGGCGATGATGCCGACAAATCGTCCGTCGACGTCGACGACGGACGAGTACAAGGTGCAGGTGATTCAGCCTCAAATAGAGGCCAGCACTGCATCATCAACAACGGTGGCGGTGCCAATAAACGACGAGACGGTGACGTGTCTCGTCGAAGGGCAAAACTGCCCTATTTATCTGTACACACCACCTAAAGAGACGTAAGTAGAAGGAATGAAGTTTGAGAGATAGAATTTTTTATTTTTAAAAAATTAATAATTTTTTATTTTTTATTAGAAACATCTGGGAAGCCATAGCGCAGAGGGCAGAAGGGTCAATGGTGACCAGGAAATGGGAGGAGCTCCCAAAAGGAGTGGGCTTTCCAATCACTCAAGCCCGGCGCTACACGTCAGATCGCTTCAACACCACCAACTATGGAGTGACGTTGGCGGAAAAATATAATATTTTTTTGCCGACAAGGTACATTGCTATAATTATTATATTATTTGTGTTCATAATTTTAATCATCATTATAAATATACTAATGATATATTACGATTTCTAGATTCACAGCCTTCATCGATGAGATGGGGGTAGACACTTTTCTAAATGCAAAGCCATATGTATTTTATTTTGGAATAAATAAAAATAATAACGCTTATATCATATTAATTTATCCGGAAGAATATTTAATACAGCAAAAAACATGGAAATCGATTTTAGAATATGGTCGCAAATACTTCAATTTTTAAATTGTAAATTTGTAAATTTGTAAGATTGTAAATTTGTAACATTCATTTACATCTGCTTTATCATGTCACTCCTAGTTACTAATAGAAATTGTAATTTGAATAATTAATCCTTTAATAAAAAAAATGTATTACTGAATTTTTTTAATTTTTTCTTCCTTCATCTATTTCCCCTTCCTATATCCATTGGAAAAAAAATTAAACCAGAAGAAAACTTTACTGAAGTAAAATAGAAAATACTTTCATTTTAATTTACAACATTCATGTCACTCCTAGTTGCTACTAGAAAATGTAAAGTTTCATTGTGTCTTAATTTTTTTCTTCCTTCATCTATTTCCCCTTCCTTTATCATGATGGGCATGGAGTGTGTGTGGTCTGTCACCATTCAAAAGGTAGTTTTAATCAATACATTAAAATGATTCATTCTATTATCATCAGGACATGGTGTGTGGTCTTCATCAACAATCGAGTAGTATGGTATTGAAAACAGTCTAATAGAATATGATGTTTTAAAGTAATTAAACTAATAATATTCTCATTAAAAATTTCTTCCATCAATACGTTAAAATGATTCATTATATTATCATCAAACGAGTAGTATGGTATTGAAAAGAGTCTAATAGAATATGATGTTTTTAAAGTAATTAAACTAATAATATTCTCATTAAAATTTCTTCTCAACATTCGTTCAATTTTCCATTCTTTATTGAAGATGAAAGAATTAAAAGCACCCATGTATAGTCATCAATCTATTCAATGAATGTATTAAATTTAATCATTATTCATTCAAAAGAGATTTTTTTCTTTTTATTCATAAGAGGAAATCTAAATTTAATTTTTATAGGAATCCTATGTAGGTGGTGATAGGGTAAAGCATTTCGACAATTTATATATACACATTATTTATTAACAAATACACATTACACATTATATTTATATACACATTATTTATTATGCAAATGTATCCACTGTTTATACGTGCGGTCCCCACACTATTCTTCATACACTGTAACAAAAAAAAATACTTTTAAAAATTTGATCCACGAAAGCAAATCAACATCGAACATGTATAAAAGACAAATACACTCACCAGGCTGCTGCTGCCGCCACAGCACCGTTTGTTGCCGCCGCATAATTTCTTCCAGCTCCTCCCTCGTCAATTGAGACAAGGGAAGAGCTGGAGGTGGCGGCCGGCGCTCTGTCGCAGCTTCCTCCTCCTCCTCCTGCGGGCGGTGGTGGCGATAGCGGCGGAGCTGCTGCATGCGCTCTCTCCGCCGCGCGTCCACGTATGGTGTCTCCTGGCGAGGAGGAGGCGCCGGCTGCGATGGTGACGGCAGCGGTGACGGTGTACGACGACCCACCACATGCGGTGATGTCGTATCACCGTCTCCCGTGGTGGCGGTGGGGCTGACGACGTCTGCTGAGGCTGCGGCGGAGGCTGCTGCTGCTGCGGCGCCAACGTTGATGACGGGGACGGGGTAGAATACAAGGCCGTGACCGGCCCGCCGCACATAGGGGTATTTTGTAAGAAAAGCTGGCCAAAAGTCGAAAAAAAATTTTTTAACAAACGAGAAAACTAACACCATTTCCTTTAAGTTGAATATATATTACATCATACGACAGTTATCTGCTAGTCTCAGACTAGTATCTTCGTTGTAGCATCAGTCTAAAGTGAGTCGTTGTATGCGCTGCTAGAATTTGCTACCAGCCGTTTCGTACAAAGAGATCCTTTATTCGCTTTGTGAGTGCATTCAAAGTTGTGAAGTGTATTAATTCGGCATGGATTTAGAAGTTCCAGGTATATACTGTGTTTAAAATTAAAAACTGGCCCATTTAACATTATTATTTACATAATGTAAGAATTTTTAAGTGAACGTATTACGCATTCAAATTTTGAGTTGACTTTTATCAAACATTAGAGATTTAGTTATAGTGTCAGGACTTGTCAAGCAAAAATTTTTATTACAAGCTGTTCTTAGGTTCATATTCTAACAGTTAAAAAAGAAAAACTTCCCACATGTTTCCACTTTTTTATTTTATGGCACTTTGTTTAAAGATTGGTGATGCGTAACAAAATTCGTGAATGTTAGGAATATCGGTAATTAAATTCTTTTTGTTGTAGATTCTGAAGAAAATTTTAAGGAGATTACTAGAGGAGAACTTTATAGGTATATCAAGCAGTATTCTAAACGTTTAATTGATGATAAGATTAATATATGGAGAATCATTTGTTGAAAATCACAAATTGTCCACAAGAAAGAGTGAAAGAATTTAAACGCAAATTACGATTTTTCAAGTCTTAATTCAAACAAAAATGGACAGCTGCATTTAATATGGATGAAAGATTTGTTAAACATAATGAAAAGTGGCTTATCGGTTCTATGAAACTACCAATATGGGCCAAACAAAAGGCGGGCCGACCAATAAAGGAATTTGGAGATTCAATTGACCGCAGCAAACAACGTAAAACAGGAGAGTTACGGAAGCAAGTACTTGAGTCCACACTGACTTACGCTGCTCAAATGAGTTTAAGAGCTGCTGGTAAAACAGATGCGTCTGCTATTATGAGAGATGTCGAAATCTCGGAAAAGAGCATCAAAAGTGTGAAGGGCAATAACAAGCTTTCAGCAACGCGAAAAGAAAAATTGCATTCAGCCCTATCCAACGGCGGAGTGCTATCCAACGGCGGAGTTCTTTCATATTACTGACACTTATGCCAAAACAAATCTACAAGATTTGTTAGACCACACCATTTCTCGGCTATGTAAGTATTTAGATGAAGTTCTGGAAAACATTTCAGAACAAAAGAAAAAAAACTAGAACTAGTATCAAAATGGGGTTGCGATAGTTCTCAGCAGACCCAATTTAAACAACATTTTCAAAATAATGCAGACAGTGATGCAAATATATTCCAAAGTTCCTTTATACCTCCAAGGCTAATTGCAAATTATGACAATACCAAAACAATTATCTGGCAGAATGCGTCACCTTCCAGTCCGCGATTCTGTAGATCTATTCGTACAAGATTTGTGCAGGAGGCCAATGATATAACTAAAGAAGAAATTGCCTGCATAACTAATCAAATCCAGAACTTAATCAGGTCAGAAGTGACAGAAAGAAATGGCATTTTGAAAATTAAGCTTACATTACTGCTTACTATGGTAGATGCGAAAGTGTGCAATGCTATTACAGATACTTCGTCTACAATGCGTTGTTATATATGTAAGAAAACATCCAAAGATTTCAACAAATTGGAACCAAGAAACGGCCTTGAAGACCCTAACACATTGATGATGACAACACTTCACGCAGATTCTTTTCCGATCCACAGACAACTTCAAGAATAGCCGGAGTGAATTTTGACCTCATAAATAGGTATAGAATTATTCTAGAAGTAATTTCAAGTGGGCATAAAATGCAAACTAACGAATTTGCAGTCTTCTGTAGAGAAACTGTGGAACTTTATGTGAGACTTTATGGGTGGCATCCAATGACGCCCACTGTACATAAAATATTGGCTCGTAGACCAACAATTATAGAGCATATAATTCTGCCAATAGGCCAGCTTTCAGAAGGAGGAGCTGAAGCCAGAAACAAGCACTTTCGTCAGTACAGATTGGATGTTGCAAGAAAATTTTCAAGAAAAGCTTATAACAAGGATGTATTGAACAGATTATTACTGACCTCAGATACGCTACTGTCATGTTCCCAGCCACCTGTAAGGAGAACAAAGAAGCCATTCTCTAAAGACGCCTTGGAATTTCTAGTGACTCAGGAAACTGTACATTTTGAAAATGGTACAAGTACAAGGCAGAACGCAGAAAAACAAGATGGAGAAGAAGGAGAAGAAGAAGAAGATGATGATGGTCAAGAAGATGATGGAGAAGAAGATGATGAAGAAAAGATGATGGAGAAAAAGATGATGGAAATGATGATGATGAAGTGATTATGATGACGGATAAGAATAAAAAGATGATGATGATGGTGATGAAGATGAAGATGAAGATGATGATAAAGGTTAGCATCTGGGGATATCGAGAATTGGTGAGTTATATTCTTATGTAGACTAGTGTAACACATTTAACCAGAACTATTTAGTAGTGTTTCTACCTACCCAATTAACTAATGCACATTTAATAATTTGTGTAAGCTTTTATTAAGTAGTACCTCTTGCCAAAATATGTTAACTTGTATAAATACGTATATGAACTAACTTTAAGTAAATTCCAGCAAAGAAATAATTTTGGCCAGCTTTTCGTTCACAATACCCCTATGTGCGCCGACAGCATAGGCAAAGCTATCCAGCAGGTGTTTCAAGTACACCCGCTGGAGAGTAGGATTGCCAGCTTCTTCTTCTTCGACCGGCGGTCGGCCGAACAGCCAGGCTACCGCCGTTGCCCCTATATTGTCGCGCACCTTCACGCTGGTGCCGCAGTTCAGTAGGAAGGCGAATGCCTCCGCCGCACCATGCTTCCTCACCCACCAGGCGGGCGCATATTGCAGCGTGATTTGAACGAGCGGCCACATGTAGTGGCCGCTCTCCATTAACATCAACTGCACGCACAAAGAGTATACAGATGTAGAAGATGTACAACGGCGTCGTAGTCGCCGTTTGCACAGGCTTCATAAAATGTAAGCAACATGACTCTAATGGTGTTGACGCAATGGTAAACTAAGATGGTAGTGCGTGCGCAGCGTATATAAAGGTGCGACACGTCAAGTGAAGTGGCGGGGCACACGATCATTTCATTGGCTTGTCTTTAAAATTTTAGGAAAATTGCATAAATACATAAAAATTATTTGTCAGATTAGACAGAAACCATTTGGAATAGTTTTGAGAAAACAGAGAATAGCATTCATTTAATAACTAACAGTGGAGAACAAATTTTATTTGAAGAAAAATCATCTTCAATACTGTAGTTGAAGGCAGAGGGCAAAAAAGAGCAGAGCAGAGCAGAGCAGAGCAGAGCAGAGCAGAGCAGAGCAGAGCAGAGCAGAGCAGAGCAGAGCAGCAGAGCAGAGCAGAGCAGAGCAGAGCAGAGCAGAGCAGAGCAGAGCAGAGCAGAGCAGAGCAGAGCAGAGCAGAGCAGAGCAGAGCAGAGCAGAGCAGAGCAGAGCAGAGCAGAGCAGAGCAGAGCAGAGCAGAGCAGAGCAGAGCAGAGCAGAGCAGAGCAGAGCAGAGCAGAGCAGAGCAGAGCAGAGCAGAGCAGAGCAGAGCAGAGCAGAGCAGAGCAGAGCAGAGCAGAGCAGAGCAGAGCAGAGCAGAGCAGAGCAGAGCAGAGCAGAGCAGAGCAGAGCAGAGCAGAGCAGAGCAGAGCAGAGCAGAGCAGAGCAGAGCAGAGCAGAGCAGAGCAGAGCAGAGCAGAGCAGAGCAGAGCAGAGCAGAGCAGAGCAGAGCAGAGCAGAGCAGAGCAGAGCAGAGCAGAGCAGAGCAGAGCAGAGCAGAGCAGAGCAGAGCAGAGCAGAGCAGAGCAGAGCAGAGCAGAGCAGAGCAGAGCAGAGCAGAGCAGAGCAGAGCAGAGCAGAGCAGAGCAGAGCAGAGCAGAGCAGAGCAGAGCAGAGCAGAGCAGAGCAGCAGCAGAGCAGAGCAGAGCAGAGCAGAGCAGAGCAGAGCAGAGCAGAGCAGAGCAGAGCAGAGCAGAGCAGAGCAGAGCAGAGCCGAGCCGAGCCGAGCCGAGCAGAGCAGAGCAGAGCAGAGCAGAGCAGAAAGCACAGCACAGCACAGCAAAGCAAAGCAAAGCAAAGCATGTCTCAAAAAACTGCTGAATCACTGCCTTATATTCTGCATTGTCTGAATGAATTAATCCATTATCCAGTGACCGAAATCTTTTTGTACAATTTGGTGTGCATGCACCACTAACATTTGTCAATAAATGTGTGTCTGGGGAATAGGCAGGATGGATGTTGATAAAAATAATTTTTCACACAGCAGTTCCCATTTGTTTATGTAACTGTACTAGAAAAAACAAATGCAGTAAAAGCCCTTTATAAGAGACACCAGAGGGAATGGAATTTTTTCTCATAAGTGGGAAATGGATTTTTGATATATTTAATGAAATGTTTCCATATTTTTGGAGGGTTAGTATGATATGTATACTATTTTAAACTTGAGAAAACCTAAATTAGTTGCTTCCAGAGCCCATTTAACCAGATCTATTGAATAAACTTTGACATTTAAAGCACATGCTCAAAAATGAATTATGTGAACAAATCACCTCTGATGTAAATATTGACATGAGAGATAAAAAAAATAAGTTCGTGTAATTTTTGAAAAACGAAAGAATAGAGCAAAATGATGTTAATGTCGTCTTATAGTGTACATTTATAACTATCTCTACTAAAAGTTTAAAGAATAAATTTGGAGCCGTTTTTGAAAAAATTTTATTTTTGTAAAGCGTTTAATATTTCACGCAATATTACAAAACCTTTTTTTTTTAAGTGTATAACATTAATGAAAGAATTAACTATGGAGATAAAATTTTATTGGAAAGAAAAATTTCTATCTTCAGTTTTGTAGTGTTGAAGAGAAACACCAAAAAAAAACAAACCCTGCAAACATTTTCAACTTTCAAAAATTCAGAGTTAAAAGTGAAAATCCTAACTATGCCACCTCTATAAGTGAACTTCACTCTATTCTTACAAGAAATTTAAAGAAACTAGTGGTGCTACAGAATGGCACAGACTTTCCCGTATTTGTTTTCTATTTCCTTGGGTCTTTGCTAGCTATTCGGAATTGCCACATACTCTTTTTTGCAGCTGCCATCTATCACCGCACAAACTACATTTTTTTCTCATTTTCTTAATTTTCTGGTTTCCCATCTGTAGAACAGAAATATTAATTTTAGAATATTAAAGAACACAATACCTAGACCTAAATGGCAACTTTCTCTTAAAAATTATCTGCCATTTTAATAAAAATTGCGTCTTAGCGCTACTAAAAATGCAAAATTTGAAGACCTTTTTCACAGAAAATTTTTGAGTTTTCTAAATACTTCATTTGAAGTTATTTGAAGCACTTACACTCACAAATATAATAATGTTAACCAACTGCTGGTAATGTGCATATTAAAGATGTGAGAGGTGATTTAACAAAAATTAATTTGTGTAATTTTTGTAAAAACAAAAAAATACCTCAAAATAAACTTTACATCATATTAAAGAGTGCAATTAGCACTATCCGATCGAAAAATTTGAAGAAATTTTTTTTAGTAATTTGTGACAAAATGGCACTTGAGGGTTTCTGAAAATGCGGAAATTTGAGCTAGTTTTCACAGAAAATGACTGTGTTTTCGAGAAACTTTACTTGACATTATTTAAAGCACATGTACTCATTAATGTAATAACGTCAACAAATTGCTGCTAACGTAAATATTGACAACATGAGACACAAATAAAAAAAATTGCATTTTTGCAATTTTTTAAAAACAGGATTCAATATGGAGTTTATGTCATCTCAGAGTACATTTAGCAATGTAAGTACCAAAAGTTTAACGAAAAAATTTGATGCAGTTTTTGAGAAAATCTTGTTTTCATAATTTTTGAAAATTGCACATATTGCAAGCAATATTGCACGAAAACTACTAAAGTTTTCAAAACAATGTACATGACCTTCAACAAAGAACTAATTTTGGAGAACAAATTTCATTTGAAGGAAAAATCTCTATCTTCAATTTCAAACTTGTAGGAAGCCGCCGAAAAAAATTCAAACTTTCACAATTTTTGAAAATTCTTAGTTATACATGAAAATTGAACTTAAGGCATCTTAATGTGGGGATTTTACTCTCTTCTTACAAGAAATTTAAAGAAAAAATTTGGAGCCATTTTTGAGAAAATTTCGAAAAAGTCCGGGGGGCTTCATGTAAAGTACCCTCAAATTTTGAAGAATCGTTTTCAAAATCTCGAAGATTCAACTCCAACCAGATCGACTGGGGAATTGTTGGAAGAAATTGACTGGGGAACTGGATTGGGCGGGGCTGAAGAATCATTGGAAATTGGAATAAATCGTACGTACAGTTTAGGCGCTAATGGTGTTCACGGACAGACATTTTCTTTTCAATTGGCTTTTCGGTATCAAGGACCTACAAAAGAGGGATTCTGGCTAAACCACGTGTTAGGGGATTTTTTAATTTAGCAACTGCTATTATCCACTTTTTCGTTATCAGTGCTCAGCAATAAATATTTTTCTGCCAAAAATTGGACGTTTTTTCACGCAACATTACAGAATTTTCCCTATACTACATATATTACTTAGTATACATGGGAAAGTAAAAAATTGGAGCCATTTTGAGAAAATTTTGTAATGCCCCAGAGGCTTCATGAGAAGTACCTACAAAAATTAAGAATGATTTTTCAAAACCACAGACCTTCAAGCAGAACCAAATCAATCTGGGATTATTCATTTTGGAAAAAATTGTTCGAATAGTTTTCGCACTATTCATGGGATGCAAGCCTAAAAAAAAACAACTTTTTTTTATATCAGCGGAGCCCAAAACTTGCATTTCCATTGAAATATCTAAGTCAATTTCCTGCAGCATTACATTACTTCCTCTATATTATGTAAATACATATGTATACGAGAAAGTTACAATTAGAAACACTGGTCAAACACTAAAAGCAATATACAGTGATTTATTCAAGTCTATTCTAAGTGTGAACCGCAACCCTTACAATGATGAAATTCTTCAGTCACCTGGAAGAAAATCCAACACTTGGTCTCTTACAAGTGAGAAGAAACGAATTATGGAGAATTATATTTTGTCCACAATAGGCAGAAATCTCTTAAATTTTTTTTTTTTTTTAAATAAAATTCTGGCCCTGAAGAAAATGTGGGCAGATAAATTTCTTTCCCCACACGTCATATACAGTTTTTACTGTTTGTTGTTTTTTTTTGACAAATAAATAAATCGCAGGAAATAAATGCGTTGTTTTTATACAACTACCCCACGACTGAATTTTGTCTCATAAGTGGGATTCTCTTATAACAGGGTTTTACTGTACATCACTAGTCATGTTTTTGATTGAAGGGTTAAGTGCATGAAGGTGTTAACTCAAAATTTTGTGATTTTTAGTTTTATTGTCAAAATAACATTTCTGGGAATTTCCTATTAGCTGCATTGCTAGTTTTGAGACAATCACAATATTTTTCAAAATATTTGATGTGAAGAAGATATCAACTCATCACATGTGAGAAATGGCGTATGCAAGGTGTTACCTCAGTTTGCAAGACGTAACTCAACAGTTTTCACCTTTTGCACAAGATGGTGATAGAGTGTACAAGTTGGCACCCATTAATATGGATAGCATTGCCGGCAAATAGAAAGCCTCAGAGCTACTGTAAGAGAGGGGTACTTTGTGACTATAGTGCTATTATTACTTGGCCCCTCAAGCCCCTATGGCCAAGATTGAATATCACACATCATTTTGTGCATTTCTCAATCGTGGTGCTAGATGACCCATAATAGCAAACACTGATTAATACAGTTGCAATCATGTGATATCTAGTGACACAACTGACAAAGCAGCAAAATACTGTGACATATTCCATCATGAAGACTGGGCTTGTGGGGCAAAGTTACAAAAATTGTACTATAGTGGGATAACATTGTAACATTCAACCAATTTTCATATTTTTTAATTGCACACTACGATCGTAATGAGAAATAAACAGATAGTAGTAGTGACCAAATCTTCTAGTAGTAGGCTTCCAAATCTTTATTTCCTGCACTGTTGGCATGTATTTGTAAACATAATTTTGTGTTGTTGCCGGATATCATGTAAACTTTGTGCTAAAGAGTGACATACAGTTGCAAACCAACTAATTCACAAAAGTGATTTTGAAGATGGGTATGATAACTAGTCTTTTCGACTGTTTCTGTTCATCTTATATGAAACATGAAAAGTCTGACGTTTGCGGGATTACTTTGTGATGTTTCATTATCACACTTTTTCTTTTTGTAGCATGCAAAATACGCATAAGACAAAATGACAACATAAGTTCAAGAAGACCGCTCGTTTTTGTAAAAATTATTCAGAGGAATGCCGTAATGAGGCAGTTCAATTAATTTTGAATAACACTTTATCACTACGAGATGCATCTTGGAGGGTAGTATGTGTCAAAAGATAGTTAAACAGATTTTTATTCTTTTTCTTACTTATACATGAGTAAACCAATTCGATGCTTGTTCTTCCAAATGCCACGTAGATAAGTTCAGCAAAAGTACCTTCACCTGAAACATTAACAACTTCAATACCATTTCCTAAATATAGAACACAATATATACTACCAATTTCAAATCAGTTAGGGGTAAAAGACATTTGATAAATAGTCACAAGCAATACTATGAACTATGATATCATCACTTAGCATAGGAAAGCATCTAAATAAAACTTTCATAAACTCACCACATCAACTTCTTTCTTTGAAGTGCAGATGTTTAGTGAAAGTACCTTGACCTGAAACATAATTAACCACTTCAATACCATTTTCTAACTATAGAACACAATATATACTACCAATTTCAAATCAGTTAGGGGTGAAAGACATTTATAAATAGTCACAAACAATACTATGAACTATGATATCATCACTTAGCATAGGAAAGCATCTAAATAAAAATTTCATAAACTCACCACATCAACTTCTTTCTTTGAAGTGTAGATGTTTAGTGAAAGTACCTTCACCTGAAACATAATTAACTACTTCAATACCATTTCCTAAATATAGAACACAATATGTACTACCAATTTCAAATCAGTTAGGGGTAAAAGACATTTATAAATAGTCACAAACAATACTATGAACTATGATATCATCACTTAGCATAGGAAAGCATCTAAATAAAACTTTCATAAACTCACCACATCAACTTCTTTCTTTGAAGTGCAGATGTTTAGTGAAAGTACCTTCACCTGAAACATAATTAACTACTTCAATACCATTTCCTAAATATAGAACACAATATGTACTACCAATTTCAAATCAGTTAGGGGTAAAAGACATTTATAAATAGTCACAAACAATACTATGAACTATGATATCATCACTTAGCATAGGAAAGCATCTACATAAAAATTACTTAAACTCACCACATCAACTTCTTTCCTTCAAGTACAGACGTATAGTGAAAATACCTTCACCTGAAACATAATTAACAACATCAATACCATTTCCTAAATATAGAACACAATATATACTACCAATTTCAAATCAGTTAGGGCCGAAAGACATTTGGAAATAGTCACAAACAATACTATGAACTATGTTATCATCACTTAGCATAGGAAAGCATCTAAATAAAAATTACATAAACTCACCACATCAACTTCTTTCTTTGAAGTGCAGATGTTTAGTGAAAGTACCTTGACCTGAAACATAATTAACCACTTCAATACCATTTTCTAACTATAGAACACAATATATACTACCAATTTCAAATCAGTTAGGGGTGAAAGACATTTATAAATAGTCACAAACAATACTATGAACTATGATATCATCACTTAGCATAGGAAAGCATCTAAATAAAAATTACATAAACTCACCACATCAACTTCTTTCTTTGAAGTGCAGATGTTTAGTGAAAGTACCTTGACCTGAAACATAATTAACCACTTCAATACCATTTTCTAACTATAGAACACAATATATACTACCAATTTCAAATCAGTTAGGGGTAAAAGACATTTATAAATAGTCACAAACAATACTATGAACTATGATATCATCACTTAGCATAGGAAAGCATCTAAATAAAACTTTCATAAACTCACCACATCAACTTCTTTCTTTGAAGTGCAGATGTTTAGTGAAAGTACCTTCACCTGAAACATAATTAACTACTTCAATACCATTTCCTAAATATAGAACACAATATGTACTACCAATTTCAAATCAGTTAGGGGTAAAAGACATTTATAAATAGTCACAAACAATACTATGAACTATGATATCATCACTTAGCATAGGAAAGCATCTACATAAAAATTACTTAAACTCACCACATCAACTTCTTTCCTTCAAGTACAGACGTATAGTGAAAATACCTTCACCTGAAACATAATTAACAACATCAATACCATTTCCTAAATATAGAACACAATATATACTACCAATTTCAAATCAGTTAGGGCCGAAAGACATTTGGAAATAGTCACAAACAATACTATGAACTATGTTATCATCACTTAGCATAGGAAAGCATCTAAATAAAAATTACATAAACTCACCACATCAACTTCTTTCTTTGAAGTGCAGAAGTTTAGTGAAAGTACCTTGACCTGAAACATAATTAACCACTTCAATACCATTTTCTAACTATAGAACACAATATATACTACCAATTTCAAATCAGTTAGGGGTAAAAGACATTTATAAATAGTCACAAACAATACTATGAACTATGATATCATCACTTAGCATAGGAAAGCATCTAAATAATAATAACATAAACTCACCACATCAACTTCTTTCTTTGAAGTGCAGATGTTTAGTGAAAGTACCTTGACCTGAAACATAATTAACCACTTCAATACCATTTTCTAACTATAGAACACAATATATACTACCAATTTCAAATCAGTTAGGGGTGAAAGACATTTATAAATAGTCACAAACAATACTATGAACTATGATATCATCACTTAGCATAGGAAAGCATCTAAATAAAAATTTCATAAACTCACCACATCAACTTCTTTCTTTGAAGTGTAGATGTTTAGTGAAAGTACCTTCACCTGAAACATAATTAACTACTTCAATACCATTTCCTAAATATAGAACACAATATGTACTACCAATTTCAAATCAGTTAGGGGTAAAAGACATTTATAAATAGTCACAAACAATACTATGAACTATGATATCATCACTTAGCATAGGAAAGCATCTAAATAAAACTTTCATAAACTCACCACATCAACTTCTTTCTTTGAAGTGCAGATGTTTAGTGAAAGTACCTTCACCTGAAACATAATTAACTACTTCAATACCATTTCCTAAATATAGAACACAATATGTACTACCAATTTCAAATCAGTTAGGGGTAAAAGACATTTATAAATAGTCACAAACAATACTATGAACTATGATATCATCACTTAGCATAGGAAAGCATCTACATAAAAATTACTTAAACTCACCACATCAACTTCTTTCCTTCAAGTACAGACGTATAGTGAAAATACCTTCACCTGAAACATAATTAACAACATCAATACCATTTCCTAAATATAGAACACAATATATACTACCAATTTCAAATCAGTTAGGGCCGAAAGACATTTGGAAATAGTCACAAACAATACTATGAACTATGTTATCATCACTTAGCATAGGAAAGCATCTAAATAAAAATTACATAAACTCACCACATCAACTTCTTTCTTTGAAGTGCAGATGTTTAGTGAAAGTACCTTGACCTGAAACATAATTAACCACTTCAATACCATTTTCTAACTATAGAACACAATATATACTACCAATTTCAAATCAGTTAGGGGTAAAAGACATTTATAAATAGTCACAAACAATACTATGAACTATGATATCATCACTTAGCATAGGAAAGCATCTACATAAAAATTACTTAAACTCACCACATCAACTTCTTTCCTTCAAGTACAGACGTATAGTGAAAATACCTTCACCTGAAACATAATTAACAACTTCAATACCATTTCCTAAATATAGAACACAATATATACTACCAATTTCAAATCAGTTAGGGGTGAAAGACATTTATAAATAGTCACAAACAATACTATGAACTATGTTATCGTGTTATCATCACTTAGCATAGGAAAGCATCTACATAAAAATTACTTAAACTCACCACATCAACTTCTTTCCTTCAAGTACAGACGTATAGTGAAAATACCTTCACCTGAAACATAATTAACAACTTCAATACCATTTCCTAAATATAGAACACAATATATACTACCAATTCAAATCAGTTAGGGGTGAAAGACATTTATAAATAGTCACAAACAATACTATGAACTATGATATCATCACTTAGCATAGGAAAGCATCTACATAAAAATTACATAAACTCACCACATCAACTTCTTTCCTTCAAGTACAGATGTATAGTGAAAATACCTTCACCTGAAACATAATTAACAACTTCAATACCATTTCCTAAATATAGAACACAATATATACTACCAATTTCAAATCAGTTAGGGGTGAAAGACATTTATAAATAGTCACAAACAATACTATGAACTATGATATCATCACTTAGCATAGGAAAGCATCTAAATAAAAATTTCATAAACTCACAACATCAACTTCTTTCTTTGAAGTGCAGATGTTTAGTGAAAGTACCTTCACCTGAAACATAATTAACAACTTCAATACCATTTCCTAAATATAGAACACAATATGTACTACCAATTTCAAATCAGTTAGGGGTAAAAGACATTTATAAATAGTCACAAACAATACTATGAACTATGATATCATCACTTAGCATAGGAAAGCATCTACATAAAAATTACATAACTCACCACATCAACTTCTTTCTTTGAAGTACAGACGTATAGTGAAAATATCTTCACCTGAAACATAATTAACAACGTCAATACCATTTCCTAAATATAGAACACAATATATATACTACCAATTTCAAATCAGTTAGGGCCGAAAGACATTGGAAATAAGTCACAAACAATACTATGAACTATGTTATCATCACTTAGCATAGGAAAGCATCTAAATAAAAATTACATAAACTCACCACATCAACTTCTTTCCTTCAAGTACAGACTTATATTGAAAATACCTTCAACTGAAACATAATTAACAACTTCAATACCATTTCCTAAATATAGAATACAATATATATAACCAATTTCAAATCAGTTAGGAGCAAAAGACATTTGGAAATAGTCACAAACAATACTATGAACTATGTTATCACATAGCATAGGAAAGCATCTAAATAAAAATTACATTAACTCACCACATCAATTTCTTTCCTTGAAGTGCAGATGTTTAGTGAAAATACCTTCACCTGAAATATAATTAACAATTTTAATACCATTTCCTGTACACCGAACACAACATATTCAGTAAAATCCCTCTTTTACACTTTACATGAAATCTTGGGGAAAATGGTAAATTGCGGGTAGTGTAAATAAAAGGAAATTATATTTAAATTTGAATATGAGTACAGTGTAATGGTTTTAGATAAATGCAACCAATAAGATTATAATATGCATACCTTTGAAATGACAAAAAACGAAAATTTGTATAGGCCTAACTGTTCAATAATGATTTTCACTGTATTTAAATGTTATAGTCTTCATGTAACATTTCATAACTCTTTATAATATCGAACTATGTCAATAGACTTGTTAATTGTGGGAAAATTGAAATTAATCATAAACGCAGGATATTTATAGCATGAATGTACAAAAACTCATGTGACCAACAAGAAATATTGAAAATGCCAGGAACGTAAAAGCAGGGTTTAACTGTGTAATCAATTTTTAATCAGTCAGATGCAAAAGACATTTGGAAATAGTCGCAAACAATACTATGAACTATGTTGTCAACACTTGGCAAAGGAAAGCGTCTGAATAAAAATTACAGAAACTCACTAAATGAATCTCCTTCCTTGAAGTGCAGATACGTTAGAAAGAGTTAGAGAAAGTACATTCACCTGAAACAATTGAACACATTAAATATCCTTTCAGAAATACAGAACACAAAACATATCACCAATAACACTAGGAAATAATTTTTTTCCTCCAGGAAGGTAGTGTGCAAAATACTCAATTTTATATGTAGATTACGAATATCACAATAAAAACGTTACATCACATCCCAGTTTTTAAATACACCATATCTTTAAATTGTATTTTGTAATTAATGCAAATACATTTAAATTGCAACTGTAAGAGATGTAGAATCAATATGCATAACATCTATTTAAAAATAAAGTATTTGTTCAGTTCACCTATGCCACTGCCATGAGATAACAAAATTTTGCTTTAATGTTTTATATTTACCTTCTCTATTCATTTGCCATCTTTATTCGTGCGTCTGGTAGTCGTGCTTTATTATGAGTAGGTCTTAGCGGAAGTTTTGAAAACAAGTCATGTGCACCATCATGTTTCCTACTGTGCATCAGTTACTAAAAGGAAGTGTTCTAGCCTCTTACCTTATCGCAAGTACACAAGTATCCAACTACTGGGGTAGCAGATTGTGAGACAGCTGGTGTCACTACGGAACTAGTACCCGTAGTGCATGTGAAGTTTGTGTACGGGTTTATGTGCATCTCAAATACATTAATACATGATAATTTTGTTTTTTTATAAAGTGAAATTCACCACATGATATGTAGAAGTGAATCAGTTTGGATAAAATGCAAATCGTCAATTTCAAATGGAAAGTGTGTGATGCAACCCGATAACTTGTGTTGTGCATGTGAAAAAATGTACACTCAAATTTGAAAGGAAAAAATATGAAATTACAGACCTTTTGTGTTATTTATACTTTGGCTGTTGTGTTTATGATCAGGACAAACCATGGGATGATCACCAGTTTTGTCACCTGTACAATGAACCTTAGGTTGTGGTTGTATGGAAAATGCAAATCTTTGTCGATCACTCTACCAATGTTCTTATAATGAGCTCTCTGTAGTCATTCGGGAGTGAAGTTGTCGGTAGTCCATTTCCTTGTGTGCTTTGCCGGGCGTCTGCTTTTGAGATAGAGTAAGATTGCTCAAGGGCAAGGGTAACGGTTCCTATACGTAAAGATGCGTTGCTAGTCAAGTAAGTGTTTATTAAATAATAAGTCGTTGCCAATAATTCCATGAGCCACGATATGTGAGGGTCAGTTATATATAGTGAAAGTGTGAGAAGTAGAGAATGGAGAAAAATGCATCTCAACGGTGATCGAACCGAATACATTGAAATGGTGCCCTGTAACAGATTGTACATTCTTTTTTGGAACTTTGTGAAATATTTTTGGTTTAGGAACTGAATTCTTTAAATCAAATTGATTTTTGAGCTCCGCTGTCTACCAAAAGAAAAAAAATCATTGGCAAAGATTGTTGTTTTAATACAGGGGGAGGGAATTAATTTATCTTGTATAAGTCCAGTACGTGACCCTTGGGATTGTTGAATTGGAAACCTCCCGTACTGGACTGTTCTCGAGATGTTGTTGGCGTTTGGTAGTGTGCTATAGGGAGGGGTGGGGGTGGGGTCTGTCAGCTGTTGAGGTGGTGGAGTAAATACATTGGTTGCGAGTTTTTACGGAAGGAAAGGAACGATTACACTTTTATGGTGTGATTCGGTTTAGAGCAAAAATAGCATGTTATTGGTTTCCTCTGTGAACGAGAATTTTGCAATTGTCTGCATTGCTCTACTGTGTGGTGTAATCTTCCACAGAATCTGCAAGAAGTTTGTTGATTGCTCTAGCCATATTACGTCTGCAATTCTGTGACGTATGATTCATTAAGCCACAGTAGGAACAAGGTGGTTTAGGAGTGGGGGAAGAACAAGAGGAAGGGGAGGAGGGGGCGGTGGATGTGCGGTGCGGGCAGTGCATAGCGGGGTGTCCTGATGAGCACAAAAAGAACAAGTTAAAGAATGATCAGATTTGGTAGTAGAAGTTGGATAAAATACTTATAGTATTGCAGATTGAATGTTTTAATTTATAATTGCTGGCTGAGGAGAAATGATGGGGTGGTTGAGGAACATCAAATTAGCATGCTCATATATCAAAGTGAAAATTGTTTTCGGGTTTCCATGGGAAGCATGGTGCAGTTGGAATAGCAAATAGCGAATTGCATTTGAAAAGTCAGATTGAGGCATAAAAAAGTTTGCGAAGTGCAACTTGGAAATTGGTCCATGTCGTAATATTGGCGAAGTCAGAGCTAAATGCTAGGCAGTGCCCTCGGTATATGCACGGGCAAAATACCAGCCCCTCAGGATTCAATATAACTATGGTAAGCAATTAGTTTGTCATCGAGGATGATGGTTGTCATGGGGTGTTGAAGGAGGGGGTGGTGACGGAGCCAGGTGAGGAGAGTGACATGTTGCCTGCAGGGACATAGTGCAAAGAGTCAAGGTGAAAGGTGCTTTGATTGTCCGAGTTGCCAGCCTGTTGAGTAAAATAACTAAAACGAAAGGGGCTAACAGTCTAAATTGAAATAATTACTTAGTATTCTGAATTAAATAACTAATACTCAAGACTAATGACAAGAGGATGGAGTATGAGGTTGAAATGAAAAATTTGGAAGCAATTTTCAATATGCTTTTAATTTACGAAGCCTAGTCAATTTCAATGTTTACAATAAAAAATCCTGATTTTTGGAGTTGTCTAGGCACAACCCATTTGCAGATCTGGGCGATTTCTCTGCCCTGATTGTAAAGGCGGAGGTGGAAAGCTGTAAGGGTTCACCGTTTTATTACCTTGTCTCTTATTATTCCTCCGTCTAATATCTGCAGGATAAATACGGTGGTTGTCCATATCCATGTGGCACAGGTATAACATTGTAGACTGAAATATAGCCGTCTTCGTTGAGGTCTACCCACATCAGGGGCCAGCAATGTTACTGGGCCAATTCGACAGTTTCGGCCATTGTCTCCATATATGGATGTTGCGAATTTTGAGGTGTGCAGAGATTTTAATAGATTTCTACTGAGAAAAACAGCACGTGTAGGAACCGAAAGTCTAAGAAATTAAACTTCTAATAAATTAGTAGAAATTCTAGCAGATTGCTAGTGAGAAAATATAGCCTGCGAAGGAATCGGAAGCCTAAGATATCTTAAGTTCTAATAGATAAAAGTGCGAAGGAAACAAACTCTAGAGAGATCCAACTACGAAGAGAGGGAGAAAGGATAACGAAGAATGCCCACTCTGGAATGAATGTGACTGGTAAGGCAGCGTAGATGTAGGTTTGTTGCACCAAGATAACTCTAGCGCAAACCGCTGCCACCAGATGTGACTCCCCTCCTTTGCGAATGCTGACTGATGAGCACAATTCATGTAGGAGAGGTTACCACGTGAGAAATGATCAGTGACCGGAAGGGGAAGGGGTTATGTATTTCTTCCCACTTCATAACCCCTTCCTCACTCTGATCATTTCTCACATGGCACGAGCTATTTTATTTGAAAGAAAGAGCAAGCACTTATACTTGGGCAGTCATTTGTTCACGTTTCATTCATAATCGTAGCAACTCATGTTTAGGAAAGAAGAATCGGTTTGAAAATGTTGATGAAGGATCAATGTGTAATTTTGGTGGAAGTTTACTTCGGCACTAAATCTTCCTTGGTCAGGAAATGTTTCAATGAAAATTTTCGGAAATGCCAGTTCCGAACAAAGGAGAAAGGAAAGGAGGAGAAATTATTAGTAATCTAGAAATTC
Organism: Acheta domesticus; assembly: GCA_031308135.1. Lineage (NCBI taxonomy): Eukaryota > Metazoa > Arthropoda > Insecta > Orthoptera > Gryllidae > Acheta > Acheta domesticus. The sequence continues at coordinate 85,410,698 of JAHLJT010002630.1, forward strand.
AGGTTTATTTTATTAATATTTATTAATTTCATTAAGATTTCCCTATTTGTTCAATTTCCAGCTTGTTAATAACCTTTGTAAATGATGCGACATAAAATAAAATAAATAAAAATAAAAGTAAATAATTTCCAGGTTCAATAATAAACAATTATTGTTATAAATAATGAACAGCTTGGCGGTGATGTTTCACGAGATACCTTTGTGATTTCTCTGTGAACCAGCGTTCATTAAATAATAATTATTGTTACGTTGCTATTAATAAATCTATAAATCAGTCATAACTTTCCTCCCCATCTTCAGTGTTACTGTTCTGTTTCTTAAGCATACTGGACAGAATCGCAAAAAGACGTTTTGTTTGCTGGCTCATGCCTCAGCCCAGCCCACTCCACCCCCCTACGGAGTGCAAAAAGATCCTGGTGTGTGAGCCGGCTACCTGACTGCCAAAGCCCTTGAATGGGAAAACACAGAGAGGGAAGTTGCTGCAGATTATGACACACAGCTCACTTCGTCTGCTGTCTCCTCTGCCTCGTGCCAGTCACAGCAGTATTGAAAGGAGGCTGACAACGTGGTTGCCAAATTGACAAAACAAGTTGACAAAACAAGAACAGTCGCTACCAGTCATGGGTTGCGAGATATACTAATGACGTGTGTGTGCGTGTGTGTCGTGTGCGTGTGCCACCTCCAGATCACTTTCCAAGGCCTCAACAATTTCTTGTTCTGTCATAACTTCGTCCATGTCTTATCTCCAGGAGCACCTCAGTTGACAGTGTCTTTACCTCCGCTATTCCATTAAGTTGCTCTGCCACCGCAGTCTGGAACTGCACTGCCTTCGAGCCACTCGCAGGTCCCAGTGCCTCTCAAGTCTCCCGTGACTCTCTTTTTTATTTTAACCACGTTGCGTCCCAGTTCAAGCTCCGGGGCTTGTTTCATGCGTTGCACAATTTCCGCGTACATCACGCTCTCATTTGCTCTCACTACTAAGGCATCCCGATGCTTGGGAATGGAGTGTGTTAGTTTCTTCCTCCTTGGCTCGACTGTCTTCCATTGGCTCCTGGGTGCGTCACTAGACTCCAGTGGGGTCCTCTATGTGGTATGGACTCCTCCACCCTTGGTATCCTGACCATTCCTGTCTTCTTTCCTTTCCCCTTGAGCTTTTTGGGATTCTTCTTCTTGGAGGACACCTCATTGACGGTCTCTTCGGGCTCCTTAGCTGTGACGGGTAGTTCTCTTTCGAGAACTGCAACAACTTCATTGAAACGTGTACGAATTTCATGTGCCAACTTTTTGATCTCGCCATGCACATTGTGCCGAGGTTTAACAAACTCTAAAAGCTCTATAATCTTCTTCTCAGGATACCGACTACCTCCTGTTTACTTGAGGCAGTGGCCCCTGCATTCAAGACCTCCGTTGTAGCAGCCTCCTGATGCTGTCGTTCCGGCGGATTCAAATCTCCTTCCGTACTGGGTACTACGTCATCGCGGCCGCTAGTCGGCACTACCAGTGCGACCGGGTACAAAGACAGATAAAAAGTCATTTTTAGAAAGCAGATTTTCCCAGCCAGGTGTCAACATCGTTTTTAAATCTGAATGCGGACTTTCCTGGTGCTTCTGCTCATGTCGTACAATGATGAAATAGTTTATAAGGCGAAATAATTTATAATAATTCATGCTTATTAATGTTGGCTCATCACATTGTGGAGAATACCAACAAAACGTTTTAATATTTGCATGTTATTGCACAAATATGCATATTCCATTTTTAATTTGTAACTTTGTAACCTTACATGAAGCATGCTTATAAAATCTTGTAGTAATATAACTGGGGTGATAATGCGGAAATTAGAAAAGCATTTTGGTTTTTTCAAATACTAATATGTTCATATCTTTTGAATCTTACATGACAAACTTTTTATGATGATTTTTGAAATCAGCGTGACTGTTTCCTTTAAAATAATTAATTTCATCCTGGAGGTATGAAAAAAAAGTAATTATTTTTTGTTCCCTAGTGTTAAACACTTACGGGAGAAAGACGTTTAGAAATAGTCACAAAAATACTATGAACTATGTCATCATCACAAGGCAGAGGAAAGCATCTGAAAACAAATTACAGAAACTCACCATTTGAATCTCTTTCCTCAAAGTGCAGACATGGTTAGAGAAAGTAAATTCACCTGAAACATAATTAACTCATTTAAAATAGTTTCCCAAATACAGAACATAATATATAAAAACAATTATTAGTATTAGGGGTGTCAGACAATCTGCAAGTCACAAACAATACTATGAACTGTGATATCACTAGGTAGAAGAATATCTTAAGAAAAAATATTCAAGCTTACCATCAAATCATTCTTTCAGTCCAGGAATGTGTACAGAATGTAATATTATCTGAAAAACACAATATATAATCAATATTTAATTAGTTAGGGCCAAAAGGCATTTGATAACCATCAGATGCAGTATTTTGAATTATGATATGATCAGCTGGCATACTGATCTATTGTAATATGTTAAGTCCGAGTTGGATAAATTTTCTCCTGCCCTCCCGCTCCTCAGCACTCCTAGCAAGTATGTTGTATGAACCACTGTGCTAGGGTCAAGTTTTAAGTCTTATGACAGTCGTGCAGTTTAGCATTTCAGTGTGTGAAATTTATATTTCAGCGATACTTTGTAACCAAATCTCACAGTATGTCCATGTTAACTCTTCACGTTGATAAGTTTATAATGTTCCATTTCCAATATTGGGAATATGGCTCTGAGCATGAGACATCATAATTCATATAAAACAACCTTAAATCTGTTCAATGCATTTTTATGCCATAATCCTTTTTGCAAATACACAAGATCTGTCTCTCATACCATCACATAATACCAGCCAGCATTTGTGGCAAATGCTAACATTAGTCTATTGAAGTCTTTTAGGATCCATGCATACAACACTATCCAAATCATCTACTTGGTGTGAGAATTAACTGATTACTCCTAACATTAGCCATATACAGTAAAACCCCGCTATAAGAGACCCCGTTATAAGAGATTCCCGCGTATAGTGGACAAGATTTTATTCCCCGCCATGCGTTTCTTCTCGCTTGTAAAAGACAAAGCGTGGAATTTTCCTCCAGGTGACTCAGGAATTTCCTCAGCGTGGTAAGGGTTGGGACACATGCTTAAAATAAGCTGGAGCAGGGGTTCGCAACACCAGTGCCACCGGCGGGGGGGCGCGGTGTGCAAAGTTCTCATGAAGAAAGCTCATTCAGTAAGCTTCGGGTCTTTTGGCAACAAGGAAGAAGCCTATAGTGTGACTTTTGTAACCGTGTCTCTACAAGGTATCAGCTGTTTACGGTTTCATCCAATTGGAAGCTTCTGTGTCGCTAGTGACGTCACGATGGTGACTTTCAAGCTTCCGATTGGATGAAACTGTCAGCAGCTGATATCTGCCAGAAGCTGAGTTGAATAAATCACAGTATTTTGCTTTTAGTGTTTTGACCAGTGTTTCCAATTGTTACTTTCTCGTACACGTACATATATACGTAATATAGAGAAAGTAATGTAATGCTGCAGAAAATCGACTTCGAGATTTTAAGAGAATGCACGTTTTGGGGTCCGATACCGAAAAAGATTTATTTTTTCGTTCAAAACTTTCCTTCCTCCGTTCGTGAATAACACTAGCGCCAAAACTATTCGTACATTTTTTTCCAAAATGAATGTTCCGCGATCGATCTGGTTCCGCTCGAAACTGGGGTTTTGAAAACTTTCTAAATTTTTATGGGTACTGTACATGAAGTCCATGGGACATTTTCAAAATCTTTCCAATAATGGCTCAAAATTTTTTCTTTAAATTTCTTGTAAGAATAGAGTGAAATTCACTTATAGAGGTGGCATTGTTAGGATTTTCACTGTTAACTCTAAATTTTCGAAAATTGAAAAAGTTCGCAGTTTTTTCGGTGTTTTTCTACAGCTACAAAATTGAAGATAGAAATTTTTTCTTATAATAAAATTTTTTCTCTATAATTAGGTCTTTCATTAATGTTTAGTACTAAATAAAAAGTTTTCACATAATATCGAGTGAAATAATAAACATTTACAAAAACAAGATTTTCTCAAAAACGGCTCCAAACTTTTTCTTTAAACTTTTGGTAGTGACAGTTATAAAGGTACTGTATAAGAATCTTAACATCATTTTGCTCTATTCTTTTGTTTTTTCAAAAATTACACAAATGTATTTTTTTTATAACTCTCATGTCAATATTTACATTAAGGCGGCTCCACACACGCGTCATTCGGCGAATCTCGAACTTGCGTTCGCCGAATCCCGAGTAGTGCGGACGGGTCATTCGCGATTCGCCGAATATTCGGTATTCGCCCTACCCGAACTGTGTTACAGGTGGCTTTCTGTATCCTCTCTTGGAGCAGTTTCCTGATGCTGAATAAGTTATTTACTTCTTTTTGTAAGTAAATTGAATAAATAATTTAATAAAAATAGTTAAATAGTAAAAAATGAAATATGCCCATTATTTGTTGAACAGTGTTTTTACAGGTGGCCTTCTGTATCCTCTCTTGGAGCAGTTTCCTGGTGCTGAATAAGTTATTTAGTTCTTTTTGTAAGTAAATTGAATAAATAATTTAATAAAGATAGTTAAATAGTAAAAAATGAAATATGCCCATTATTTGTTGAACTATGTTACAGGTCGCTTTTGTTGTTTTCTGTGATGGCTCAGGTACCTCCTCTTAAGTAAATTAAATAAATAATTTAGTCAAGAAAATTAAGTACAAAATTGTTTTCTTGTATGTGTCTATAATTACATACAGTGCATGCATATTTATGTGAATATCAATTAAGTATACCCCACGATTAGCTCAGTGCCTCCTAACTCAGTTACTTTTTATATTTTACTTAAAGTTTCCACATAAAACTCTAATTGTAAAATCTGGATGCATGTTAAGACAAAAATAACTATCTTTACTCCATCCTTCCTGTAGTGCCTGTGAGCAGAATTAGCCTACACTACAGTCCCCACATCAGAATACGATAAAGTTTAACTGTAACTTGAATATATTTCAAAATTATCATTGTGAGTTATTATTATCATTTAAATTATTGATCTGTTTTTAGAAGTGGAATGGACCAATGAGACCATCTTGGCCTTCCTCGACGAACTTGAGGCCGAGAGCATTATCTGGAATTCACGCCACCCGAACCATAAGATAAGAACGGATGTCCACGTTGCATGGAAGCGCATCGAGGCAAAGATGGGCGGCAGATATTCTGTGGCAGCTCTGAAAAGTAAAAAGTGTTCGTTGATGGCCTGCTTCCGAACAAATATTAACAAAATAAAATCTAGCTCGAGAAGTGGAGCAAGTGCTGAAGACTCCTATAAACCGACATGGTTTGCCTTTCAAAAAATGGCAAGCTTCTTGTTGGACAAAGATGAGCCAAGGAATACAATAAATACAGAGGTAACTATTTCAAATCAAATTTATTGAGTAATAAGTGTAATTCAACAAAAATGGCTTTGCCATGTTACTTGGCCATTACTTATAAAGTACTCGGCAAATTCATTCCTAATATCTTTTGCCTCCATACTCGCTTTCCGCGGTTGGTTACGTAAAGGCAGAAGAGATGTCGTGTCATTTGCATTCTGCCGCCATGTCCCCTCTATCACCCTACCATCATCATCTTCATCAAAAGTGCCTCTTGGCATACACAAGTTACGGGATGTTCTGCTCCTCCTCAAAAAATTGTGTAACAGGACAAGTCATAACTATAGTTGCAACTTTATTGGGTTGCAGCATCATGAATCATTTTCTCAGAACCCAGAAAACATTGGAAAGTATCCCAAATGAGTTTTCAACTATTCTCCGGGCTCTGGACAGGCGATAATTAAAAATTCTTTCCTTGCTGCCTTTGGTATGAAGACCTGGAAAAGGTTTCATAATCATTTTCCTTAGGCCAAAAACATTGTCCCCAACAAAAACATATGGGACTGGTGCTTTACGACCTGGCAATGGTTCTTCTGTTGGACAATTAAGTTCATTATTAATAATTTTTTTAAAAAGCACTGTGTTTTTAAAAACTACCCCATCACTTAATCTTCCTTGGCAGCCACAATCAACAAACGTAACGCAGTACTCTGCATCCACGAGTGCCATTAAAACAATGCTAAAATTGTTTTTGTAATTAAAAAAATCACTTCCGCTATGAAATGGTGATTGAATAATTATGTGCTTCCCATCGATGGCACCAATGCAGTGGGGGAAAATTCCAGTCTTCATTGAATTTGTCAGCAATTTTTTGCCACTAATTTGCACTTTGTGGAATCTGAAACACAGAACATTGTTTTGCATTAGAGGCCTGTTAATTATGTTTTAATGTTTTAGAATATTTCACCAGAAGGAAACAATCCAGATGTGGTGGTGGAGGAGGAAGGAGAAGACGATGACGTAAGAATTCCTGACCTCGAAATAATAGAAAATGATGGCGTGTGTGTGTTTTTTTCCCTAGAGTATTAATTTAGTACTTTAACTACAACCAATATTAATGCTGTCTTTATATAATTTATTGCTTTTTTGTATTGCAGCATTGGTGATGCCTTCGACATCACAAAACAAAGGGACAGAGTAACAAAAACAAGAGGAAAAGGAGAGTAAGCGAGAGAGAATTGGAGAAGATGAATGGCGCGTATAAGCTGCTGCAGACAGCAGCAGCTCCACGTGCCAAAAAAAGCGTCAGCACGATAGCTGGAGAATTAGTTGCCGCGCAATTAGAGACCTTAGACGAATACTATAGAGATGAAGCCATTCATCGAATCAATAAAGTGTTTATGGACATAAGAAAGGAGGCGAGGGCTCAATTTATTCAGCCTCCTGATCCAAATGGAGAGCCACATGTACAGATGTTTTTTGTGAATAATACGGAGTAGTTTGTAGTACTAAAATAAATATTTCAAAAAATCTATTGTAGTATTTATTAACTTTCACATAATTCTGCAGAACATTTATTATAGCACTGCACACCTCTGGGACAATATTGGAAACCACCTGAGGTGACACCTTGAATAGCAAACCGATGCTCTGAAAAGAGTCACCATTTGCATGGAATCGCAAAGTGAGGGCAAGACACTCATTTGGTGGAATTGCTTTCCTCCACTTTGTGTTCTTTTTGGCAATCCTTGGTTGCACCTCTTAAAGTAACCAGTTAAAGTCCTCACTGGACATTCTGCAGAAGTTCTCTAACTTGCCAGATGGCTCTCTCAGCAAGTCAGCCATTAACATTGTGCCATTATACCTGCAACAGATAAAACAATTGATACACATGGAAAAAAAACATTGAATGTCAGCGATAGAATGTATGGTCATTGGGAAAAATCTTGGGGGATACCAATCCATGAAATGGACATAGAAAATGCTGTGCAACAGGCTTGTAATTACAATTTAGGAATAGAATTTTTTTTCTCTATTGATGGAAGCAGTCACTGAATTGGGAGTGATTTTGATTTGCATTGAAATTTAGCTTAACTTAAGCTTTTTATTTAACTTAAATAAAAATTGTGCATATGATTTTTAAAACAAGGCATTGTACTTGAAATATCAAAAACACTTCTTTTACCTCCAATTACACTTTTATGCATGCTTGTCTTCACCAAAATATATGTATTAAAAAGCAGGTACCGATTAGCACAATTGTTTCTTGGTTTACCGTGTGAAACATCAACTAACCTCAATCACAACTTGTCCAGAATCTCTCATGATTATAATAAAATTGCAAGTCGTCTAGGTCAAATAGAATATAAATTATTTATATATAATTTTTTTTTCTTTCCATGCAAGCTCCTGAATTGCAGAAGTTGATAATGGGCATACACATTAATTTTAATCTGAATTGAATTTGTGCTAGATAAACAGACAAAATATAAATGGAATGTTACATGAACTAACTTTTAAGTTTAGAAATATGTTCAAAAGGTTGTCACTACATTCATTAATAACCAGCAATAATTTCTTAAACACCCAATGACCTTTTTACCCAGATTTGTAAATGTCCCGAGAAAAGACAGATATATGGCCAGTGGAGGATACTTCTTGTAGAATGTGTGTACATGAATTTTAGTAAATAGAATTAGGTTTTTAATTTTATTATCTAGAATAAAGTTGTTCATTTGAAACTGCAAATATTTCGCCACAAGCTAATTAATACTTACGTTTCTCTGCTGCGATGAACTGATACCATCCACCATCTTCTTCTTTTCGGGTTTTTCTTTATTTTATTGAGTAATAAACTCCCACAAGACATTACCACATATGCAGCTGCAGCAATAACAAGATGTGAATCCACATCCATTGCAGCTCGGAGCACAGATAGCGAATATTCGTTGTACCCAGAGCGCATGGCAAATACACAAGACACTACAAACTGCGCATGTGTGGTTCAAAGCGCTACCTATTCGACGAATGTTCAGCGAACCCCACGAGGAGCACTTCGGTCATTCGGGATTCGGCGAGCACAAGTTCGGGATTCGCCGAATGACGCATGTGTGGAGCCGCCTTTAGAGGTGATTTGTTCATACAATCCATTTATGAGCACATATGCTTCAAATGTCTAAGTTCACCCAACAGATCTGGTTAAATGGGCTCTGGAATCAACTAATTTATGTTTCCTCAAGTTTAAAATAAGTGTACAAATCATACTAATCCACTAAAAATATGGTAACATCTCATTAAACACATCAAAAACACATTTCTCACTTATAAGCCAGTTAAAGCGTTTTATAGAAAACCATGAACTTGGAGCTCCCAATAAAATAGTTCTCCACGTCGGGACAAATGATTTAAAGATAAAATCGAATGAGTATATTATGGGGGAAATCTACGATCTCGTATGTGCAACCAAGAAGAAGTTTCCACGCGCTGCTATCGTAGTAAGTGGTGTTTTAAGACGCAGAGGACATGTCCTGGCGGCGCATCGGACATCTGAATGACCTAATGAGCTGGGTTGCCGAAGCACAAAAGGCAAATTTCGTGGATCCGAACTGCTGGGTGCAAGATTCCGACTTTGGTCGCGACGGGCTCCATTTAAATCGAAGAGGAGCAGACAGTTTAGGACGGCTCTATTCACGTGTCTGCAACTTCACGTCGAATAGTGTTTGAGATAGGAAAGCGGTGAGAAGCATGGTGCGGGAGGACACGGTGGCGTGGACCAAAATGGCGGCGCGGGACGAGACGATGGCGTGGGAAGAGACGGCGGTACGAGAGGAGACGGCGGCGAGGGACGAGACGGCGGCGCGGTACGTGACGGCGGCGCGGTACGAGACGGCGGCGCGGGACATGACGGCGGCGCGGGACGACACGGCGGCTCGGGACGAGGCGGCGTGGGACGAGACGGCGTGGGACGAGACGGCGGCGCGAGACGAGACGACGGTGCGGGATGAGACGACGGTGCGGGATGAGACGACGGTGCGGGATGAGACGACGGTGCGGGATGAGACGGCGGCGCGGGACGAGACGGCGGTGAGGAACGTCAAAGGTTCAGGTGAGGGTATTCTGCGACTGCTGCAGGTGAATTGTAGAAGTATCCGCTCGAAAATAGTTGAATTCGAAACGTTAATTGACACACATAGGCCTGATGTAATAATAGGCACAGAATCTTGGCTCACGGAGGAAATAAACAACGCAGAAATATTTAGTCCGAGTTTCATTACGTACAGAAGGGATCGTAAAGACAAAATAGGAGGGGGCATTTTCATTTGCGTAAGAAAAAACATAATCAGTTTTGAAATATTCTCCGACGATGTATTTGAGATTTTAGGTGTTCAGTTACGCGGAACGGGGAACAATACGTTTTTAAATATAGCTGCGGTATATCGTGCTCCTAACGAGAACCTTGTCGGTAGTACATAAATTAGTAGAAATAACTAGAAGTCCTGGGCTACTTTCAGGAAATCTCATAATTGGTGGAGATCTAAATTTACCAGGTATATCGTGGCAAGGTGTCGTAGAATGCAAGAAGCTATTGTCAGTCCCTCGTTAACGAACTCGTTTGGGACAATGGTTTAGCTCAGGTAGTCGATGTTTCCCACAAGGGCTGGCGCAGTGCTTGGACGTATTTTTAGTACGCCCTGAACTGATGTTGATAGCCCATGAAACAATACCAGGTATAAGTGACCACGAGGGTGTGCTACTGCAGGTGACGTGGCAGGGAACCAGGTGCACGAAAAACACAAGCAAACTTATTTCAGTACAGTCGTGCTGACACAAAAGGTTTTCAGGAATACTTAATAGAAAACTACGGCGTCTGGGAATCGCATGGTAGAAACGTGGAAGAAATCTGGAACTCATTTAAACGAATAATTTTTGTAGGCAGAGAATTGTTTGTACCAACTAAGTTAGTTAAAGATAATAGTGATCCAGCGTATTACACTGCTAATATCAGGAAACTAAAAAGAAAGGTCAGGAAAGCGTATGCTAATCGCAAAAAGGTCTTCTCTATGCGACTCTCTTTAAAGATCTACGTAACATACTAATACAGCAAAAACGTATAGCGCAAGAAAATTTTCTCCGTAAAATTCTATTAAACGAGCAATCAAGCTGGAGAAATTTTTATAGATACATAAAACAAAAAAGGGGAAACAAAGAATCTATTCCGCCTATTAAAGACGGAAACGGAAAATTTGTACTAACAGATAAGGGTAAAGCTGAATATTTTAATGCATATTTCAAATCGGTATTCGGGTTAGGATCGGGTACTCCCAACACGTTCGGAACAACTGAAGGAGAAAAATTTCAAGTACAATCACGACTCATTAGACGAAGAATCCGTAATATAGGAAGCAATAAATCCGTAGGGTTTGATGGTATCGCCGGAGAACTATTAAAAATTGGAGGGGAACCAATGGTTACCTACTTGACGCGATTATTTGAAATAAGCATAAATAATTGTAGCGTGCCTCACGATTGGAAAAGGGCCATAGTGGTTCCAGTATTTAAAACCGGAAGTCGTTCGTGCATTTCTAATTATAGGCCAGTGAGCCTAACGTCAGTGATTTGTAAACAAATGGAACATCTGGTAGCTGAGTTCTTGTGCCGGGAATGGGACAAAATAGGGTGGTTATACGAAGGGCAACATGGATTTCGAAAATCTTTCTCTTGTGAAAGCCAAATTATTACAACATGTCAAGATATTGCTGAAACATTAGATTCGGGAAAGAGAACAGACGCAATTGTTATAGATTTTTCAAAAGCATTTGATCTTGTTTCGCATGAAATATTACTTACGAAAATTGCTTCTACAGGAGTTGACCATCGCGTAGTAGCATGGATACGGGAATTTCTGATAAATCGTGTTCAACAAGTCCGAGTTGGACATGAACTCTCAGAGGAAACCTTAATTACGTCCGGAGTCCCCCAGGGAAGTGTTTTAGGTCCGCTGTTGTTTTTGGCATTCATTAACGATCTGCCATCGTGTATTAAGTCAGTAATGCGCTTATTTGCGGACGATTGCATAATTTATAGGCGAATAGATTCGGGTGAAGATATTTTCATTCTTCAAAACGATCTAAATAGCATTTATTCCTGGGCTATCATAAATAAAATGAAGATAAATGCCGTAAAAAGTAAATCGCTAAGCTTTTCTAAATCAGCAAAGAAGGTTTCTCTAAATTACAACATGGGTGGCGTAGCCATTCCACAAGTATCGTGTTGTAAGTATCTGGGTGTTATATTACGCCAGGACCTGGGATGGGGGGAACACGTTACTTCTATTGCCCGAAAAGCGTGGAAGTCACTACACTTTATAATGAGAACGCTTAAAAATGCGAACATGGAGAGTCGAAAAATGGGATACACATCTTTAGTTAGGCCGATACTTGAATACGCATCAGCTGGATGGGATCCCTACAGATTAGGTCAGATTGAAGAGTTAGAAAAAATTCAAAAGAAGGCAAACAAATTTATTAATAAAGGATATTCCGCTAGTTCAAATCCACCAGAACCTATAGAGTCCCTCAGTGTGCGAAGAAAAAAAGCCAGGTTGTGCTGCCTCTTCAAGGCGTACAGTAAGTCACCTGCGTGGGCAGAAATAAACAAAAGACTAGGCTCCCCTTCGAGAGTTGGGAGAAACGACCACACTTGCAAAATAAAAAGTAGAGGGCAAAGATCCGACGTAGGGAAATATTCATATGTAAATCGTACGATTAAAAATTGGAATGAAATCCCTGCAGCAGTCGTAGAGCCTTTTCCTGGCTCTGTTGGTGTTTTCAGAAGAAGACTTAATCAGTACATGTAGAGGACATATTAGACCGCATAGCGCAGCTGAGCGATAATTTCATTGATCCGTAATTCAAGTAAATTGTAATGTTGATAGTGTGGTGTATTATAGATTAAATGTAGTGCAGTGTAGTGCCGTGCAGTGGTGAGGTAAGATACATCAATGAGTTGTATGGCATAACCGAAGAAAGATATGGTGAATGTGAAGTGAAGGGAAGTGCAGTGAAGTGAAGTGAAGTGAGGTGAAGTGTAGTGAGAGAGTGTGTGGGGAATAATTCGGATGTTTAAAGAGCTAACTTAGGAAAATCCACATCATGATTCTGAATTTTAAAAAATTGTATAATCATGTATCTACGTTTATGTATGTTTATGATTATGTACATGTATATCTTTGCATGCATACTATGTGTAACTAAGTGTTTGTTTCTTTAAGTAAATGTAGGCACGTATAAGTAGGTGTGTGATCGGTTGTGTGTGAACTTGTGAGTGAGCATTCATGTGTAAGAATGTGTATGTATGTATGTGTATATGTATGTGTATGTATGTACGTGTAAGCATGAATGTGTGTATGTACGTGCACATTTTTAAAAGAATTAATAATGTTAACGGTTGGTTTTGAGGGTCTCTAGAGAAATCTATTGTATTGTTCCATCCTTTCATGTAGTAGTAGTTGTAATTTATTTTATTGTGTTATATTGTAAATGGGTTTCTTTTAATTGCAAATGTAAATGTACTGTAAAGCTACAGACGTATGGTTACCACCTGGCAATCAGCCAATTGTAGCCTAATAAATAATATATATTATTATTATTATAAGAGTTCCCGCTTATAAGAGACAAAATTCCATTCCCCCAGGCGTCTCTTATAAAGGGGTTTTACTGTATTAGACTTTAGCCTGTTGTATGTACTAACTAGATGGATTGACTCAGCAATGAAAAATGAAGCACCATGTAAGCGCTGAAATCACGTGCGGGGAAAAAGCATATGAAAAATAGGAGTAGTTTTAATTATTATATTTTTAAAATGAATTTTCTGTGATGTGAAAGCAAACTAAGGATTTACCTTTGACCTTACTTTAGAGCACACAACTTGAATCCGTCAGTTAAGAATGGTTAGTGCGAATTTCATGTCCAGCCTAGCCAAATATTTTTGTTATTAGAACACTTTTGTGGGATTACATACCACATTAAAATAATACCACAAGTATGTGCTGTTGTAGCACATTTACTTTCATTATATTGTGACGATACCGAATATTTGATAGGAAAATTGATTTAAAACACGTCGTAGTAGCCTATCGCGGGCCTACCCAGAACCTCTTTCTTTGTGCGCGCTCGGTCGGGCCGATTCGCGATGCACACGTGCAGGCAGAGGTCCCTCGCGCCCCTTGTCCGGCAGGGCCAGCGTGTACAAGAATTATGACCCGACCGGCGTCCCTCTGGCGCCGCCACCCCCCAGGCGACCCGCGGCCCCATCCGACGTTAGAGTGAGAGGGTTGAGCGAAATTTTTCCATCGACTACGGTCAGAAAACGCTTTCGGACATTGGTCGAAATTAACCTAAGACGCCTTTTGCCAATAGAGAGGAACCTTTCAAAATTTAAACCAAAATCATTCCAGAATTTTCGACGGAGTAAGGAGAGGGGGTTACAGAGGCTTCGCGAGAAGTGACCAAGTGAAAATCAAAAAGGGAAGAGACGGTCTTGAGAGAGGGTTCGGGGAGGAGCAAGGAACGCGCACCTCGGCGGTGCGTCGTTCGGGGAGCAAACGCCGCTGGCGTAGACACCTCCGCAGTGTGAGAGACAGAACTGTTATATTTTTTTTTGGTGCGCTGTGTGTGATGCGGAACGCAGAATTGCTCCTGATGGATGTTCGCTATCACGCGTGTGGGGCTTTGAATTATTAAAGGACTATTATTGAGGCTAGTGCGCCGTTACTTTCGTTTGGCGCAAAGCAATCTCGTTCGGTCGCCTGAAAGAGACAGTCGCTGCTTGTGCGGAGCAATCTTGTGCCGCGCGCGAATCAAAAATATTCAATTCGGCTTGCGCCACTACGCCCGCGACCGCCGCAGAGCTATATTTCGTACTGGAGTCTCCGTCCACCTCACCTCGCCGGCTGCGAGTACGAGTGCCTGCCTCCCGCCCCCGGCGAGGACCCTGCCTCATCAGCTGTGACCCACTGCTGGCACGGTTTTCACCGCCGAAGAAGAAGGAGCTCTGGTGACGTCACACGAAGGTCGGGCATCGACCCTACGAAGTCTCCAGAAACACGGTCTGTTGTCCCCTACACTCTTGTGAATGGCCCGGATTACAGACCTGTGCCCCATCATAAGCGAGCCGCGCTGTGGCTTTTTTTGTTAAAAAAACTTCCTAAATTGTATTTTGCTTCTTCCTCTGTAAATTGTATCTTAATTGTATTGTCTTCTAGTAAGTAAGAAAGTTATTTAAGTAAAAGGGGAATCTGGGAAAGGGGGGGGTAAATTCAAGCTGTTTTTTGGGAGTTGCGGGATAAATAAGAAAGAGGGGAGGGATGTCTTTGGGTTTAAGAGGGAAGTGTTATTAGTAATAGGATTTATTTTATATTACTTTTATTTTAGCTCATTAAATTTTTATTTTCTTTTAAAAACTCAATGTATTTCATTTTGGCAACCAAGTAGCGTCCATCCATAGGCCCCCATTTCTCGTAGAGAATCACTGCTCCTGAGCTAGCCCGACAACTACCCAGGTGAGTGAAAGAGAGGGGGGATCTCGATCGCCCGATCGAGCCCCGACGTCACACGCGAGGGCCCGCACGGCTTGACAATATTGACGTATTAAAGTGTTATAACTTCTATATAGTCATTTGTTTTTGCATTTTAAGCTCCATTGAAACATTTCAAAGGCTATATATCCACCATTTTTACAGAAGAATGCAATGTACACATTCACAGAATAAATATAATTCTGTAATATAATTATAATAAATGAATGATAAACAGGTGCATATAGTGTGAATTACAATAATGGGGACATTTTAATTTTTTTCTGATCAAGAGTTGGGATTGGCTGAACTTTGAATTGTTTTCCTTGGGAACACTCCTCAATGAGTTAATATAAAAGTACCTAAATGAATGTATTGAACTGGTGATTAATCTCTCCAGTAACATTTAGTATATAATGAATCAATCTTGATGTAAAGAATATACACAAGCTCTCCTCTTCTATGTACAATCATTCCAATTTCTTTACCTTTAGGATGGCGCAATTCCCTCTGCAGCTCCTCCCTTCAAATTTAGGAGATTCCAGGGTTTCTACACTGCAACAGAAAGCACATTTTATAAAGCACCACAAGAGATCAAAAGAGCTAACATTCGTCTCAGCTCTTACAAACATTCTACAGCATTTAGTTTAATTAATTTTAAAGCCGTCACAGGTTAGCAATAGGCTTTAAAGAATGGCATTAGAAGAACCCTTTCTTCAAGCCTAATGAATTGACATTTCTTCAGTTGATATTCTTTTTGCAGTTAAAAAATTTCTCAAATTGTATTAACACTTTCAAACTTCTACAATTGCAGTTGTTGGTGTAATAGTGGACTTCATGGGACCAACAATTTTAGTTTACAATATCAGTGAATTTCACTATATCCAATAACCTTAACACACTGAGTTTTTCAACTATGTTTGGTTTTATTATTTAAAATTTACAGTAAAATATTCAAATGCTAAGAATTTAAATTCTCAATACCTGCATGCATCACACTTTATTTGACATTGGCTTAGTGCATTCTAAATATCCTTCAATGCTTCTTGTCCAGTTGAAGTACCCATTTTCATTTTCATATTTTCTTTGTCATCATACTGGTTTTCTCCTATTCTGGAAGTGTTTTTCACTGGATTCATTATGTAGTTAAATCAGTTTTCAGTAGCTTTTAACTTATGGTCTAGTCATGAAGTCCTAATGGAATAGAACTGCTATGCTTCCCTCAATCCGTTTCATTCTTCATAATGTCACAAAAGTAAGTACACAACCCTTTGCCTGCACACTCAGTGTTCTATGAATTACAGAACTGGGATAAAAAACGTTTACCTGGATGATGTATTTACTGTGTTCACTACATCAGAACCTGTTAGTGTGATTTATTGTGTAAGGGAACTGGGTCCAGTGACTTCAGTTAACAATAACTAGAAGTTCACTATATCCAGAGTCGATACCACCAAAATCTTTACTGATCACAAAAAAGAAAGCATCTGAATCTAGATAATCTCAGTTAACAATAGAACTGCTGGAAACATGCTTATACCTAAAACCTTCTACATAAAATTATACTATTTTATAACCAGAATAACTTTGTATTGTAGAACAGGGAATTTCTATTAAAACGAATTGTATATTACTAACTTGCACATCCACTAGCACATTAACTACAGCAAATCTGCACACATCCAATTCACAAGATATAATGAATCATGAAAAATCAAACTTCCAATCAACTAACAGACATACTGAGCATCTCAATGGAACAGACCAAGGACAACTACCCTTCCAATCTGGCAGTGTAAGTCCCTTGGTAGGATAAACAGTGGGAGGCCTACAACGTGGAGGAACACATGTTACCGCTACAAGTGAAATCGTGCCTAGTACATGAAAGCATGAACAGTGATCACATTCTATTACCTCATCATGAGAGCAACTTCTGGTAAAGTAGCAAGACCAGGAAATTGTTAATGTAGATGTTTCAGGTCAGCTACCTACTTTTCTGACATAATTCAGAACTAATCATGCTGAAGAGTTCTCGGCATTTTATTCTTCACCCAGCCCACTGGGCTATAGTGCAAATTTTGTAACTTTGCCCCTCAAGGCCTGTCTTCTCGATGGAATATGTAACAGTATTTTGCGTCTTTCTCAGTCGCGTCATTAGATATCACATGATCGCAGACATATCAAGCAATGTTTGTCATCATGTGACATCTAGCGGCATGAGCGAGAAAGACTCGAAACGCCGTGCGATTTCCATCGTGGCCATAGGGGGAAAGTTAAAATAAAAAGGGGCCATCACTTATCTCTGTAAGACCCGAAATTATTTTTCTTCCCTATTTCAAACAAATGTTATTTGTATGTTAACTATGTCTAAAGAGGAGTGGAAAAATATTTTTTTCAAATATTGCATTTCTACAATTGGTGTGGGCATACCAGGATGACCGTGACGGTTAGGTAGTAATGACTTCAGAATCCCTAAAATGAAACTAATGAATCCATTAAAGAAAAATATAAAAGAGAAGTATATTTTAACATAAAAATTAGCTTACTTTTCATATGAAATTTTTTAACAACTTTAAAACAATTTTTGTTTTGTGAACAACTTAAATAAACAATGCACTTTCCATTGTTTAAAAAACATAGCAAAAAAAAGCATTCTTAATTTCATTCTTATTTTTTTTAATGAACTTTATTATCACTTTTTAATATTTTAATAATTTAAACTTAAATCTTCATAATTTTTGTTTCGTGCAAAACATAAACAAACAAACATTCCACTCCCACTGTCCATTTTGGAATGGCTCTTGCAAATATTTATCAATACCTATTAAAAAATATTGAAACAGACTTTACTACTAACTCCACAGAATTCCAGTACCACTGAATGCCAAGCCCTCACTATTGTGATAGATGACAAATACTTTAGTCTACAATACTAAAATATAATTCTAAAAAACAAAATTTTAACGTGAAACACTTCTTTAGTACATTAACTAAAATACTTAATCCAAGCAAACGTTTATAATTTACAATACATGAATAAACAAGAAAACAAAAGCACAAGTTGACTGACCCAGCCACATGTAATTTGAATTAGAAAACAAACGGGCCCTATGATAGCAATGAAAATGCAATCTAGTGGTGTAATATGCAACTACTATCATTCCCAAAACCCTTATGGTCATGGTACGTTGGTCTTTGCTATCACACCAGGCTCAATAAGACTTCGAAAGGCCGAACCCTCAGTCAGGTTGAGAGTTGAGGCTTAAAGGGTTATGTCGGGAGGCGTGGCAAAGCCATTCTCCCTACTCCCGACGGGGAGCTCAGTTGAACTAGAGGATCACCTGCAACAACAACTGATTCACTCTTGCAATGTAGTTCTCACGCTTCAACGCTCTAGGGTTCGGGAAGTTGAGCATCTAAAAGAAGGAACTTTCCCCTCTGCCACTTTTAGCACATGCACAGTCCAGTCATTTTTTGTTGTTGTTTTGTTTTTAAGTGGTTGAGCTTTAGCTGATAATGCCTCAGAAATATCAGTTATGTGAATGCTGTTAGGAGGTAGAAAGTACCCCTAGTAATTTAGTTTTTTCCATTATTGCCTCTAAAATAAATTGTAAGGGCTAAAGTCTAGTGTACGGTACCACTTACGGAAATCGTTCAAACCAGCATTTCACGTATCTTCACGTGTTTGCAACTGCACAATTTATATACTAGAGGCATTCTTATAAAGTTCTTACTGAAGTGATTTCTTATAAAAGTGAATTGGTAATTATGCGGTGGATAGACAAGGTTATTTATAGTGAACGCAAGGGCCGAAGGGCCGAGCCTCGCCGTGACTTAGATCTGGGCGAGCGAAACTAGCCTTTGAAAGTAATTTGGCATAATAATGCGGTGGGGACAAAGCTTATAAGGGCGTCTCAAAACTTTATGAGCCATGAAAATCGCCTATCGGGAAGTTTTATTCATTTCGCATCGCTTCTCTAAGGGTGTACCATACACCCTACTTTAACCATTGTAAGAATTGATAGGCATGTTGAAAAGCATATAAGAATTTTAAAATGAATTCTGATAAATACAGCAAATGCCAGGACATGCACGTTGGAAAGTGAACAGACAGCTCACAATCAACAAATATCAGAAAGCCTGCGCTGCTATATCATCAATCTCTCATTCAATTACACTTGCAGTAGACCTCTACCCCAGAATGGGCATAACAGAGCCACCAACACACGTTCAATACATGAAAAAAGAACACAAATATAATTTACATGCTACTCACTGACATATTGCTTGCCCGATAGCCAGAACAATTGGTCACCTGACTGGATCAAGTACAGAAGAAAAAAGACAGAACAAAAATGAAATAAGCAGCTACAATAGATATTACCTTCAACTGTAGCAGCTGGAGGCTTCTGCAGTTTGGCTTGGACAAATATTCTCGGTACATCAATGCCTTCTTTTTTATTCACAGTTCTCCGATGGACATAAGATAGTGTCAGAATCTCAAAACCCACCGACTGGAATAAGCCTCTCAGTTCTTCAGTAGAAAAGTAGTATGACCTACAAAGATGAACAGAAAAGAATGAAAGATACATTGGCAAATCACAGCACCTCATATCAATACCTACAATTAGGTACATTTAAAGCCAAAATTACATAGCCTCTATGTTCACAAAATATTGAATTGAATTGCCTTATTTTACGTGGCGAGACTCAGGCCATGAGGCCTGCTCTTCCGTCTGACCACGCAAATTTCACTACACTCCTTTCCCTGGATAGAGCGGAAAGAAGGTATTACTGAGGCGACGAAACCGGCGATTTGAAGCTTGCTCAGAGGCTTCATTTAGGCTTGAGGATCTTTTACATGCAAGTAAATCTACTAACATGGGACAGCCGGCTTTACTTCCCCTCCGAAGGAAGGCGTACGAAGGATTTTTTCGCCCCTAAAAATCCACGGCTTCGATCAGGTTTGAACCCGCGATTTTGGGTATAGCAGTCCGTTACGCTAACCGCTACACCATCGCCGCCGCAATATCACAACTTATTTGACACCTACTTTTCTTGAATTCTAAGGCAACTTAGTTATAGAGATCAATATTTTCACATTAATAAATTGTTTTGTTTCTCTGAATGTTAGATATTATAGTACCAAGAATATCAAAATATCTCTAGAAACAATTCAGGAGTTGGAAGCAATTTAATTTTGAGAAAGCAAAATTTTAAACCAAGAAATTAATATAAAACAGCTATGAAGAATGCACTTTTTAAAATATTTCAGATATTCTTCTTAGTAATAGAGTAGAGTAGAACAGAGAGAAAGGATCTAAATGCGTGTTAAAATTTCCCAAGTTTCCAGATTATTAAATAGCAATTCATGTTATTCAACTACAGAGAAATTGGATTAAATTAGAATGCACATCAACAAGAAATTGTACTATATGAAGAACAATTTAACATCTTAAATTGGAAGATAATTTAAAATTACAACCTACATGTTTACTTAACCCATTTGATAGAACTATAGAAATTAGAGCAAACACAAAGATTCTTTGAAGAAAAGCAATATCAATATTGAAATTTCTCTGTTCAGTGTTTCATTAGAACATGTACTAAATATCTAGATAGTAAATTCCTGTTTACTAATAAAAGACAAAAACACAAAACACAGGTCCTTATTTTATTAGGAAATGAACGCATTATGGTAAAATAAATCTTACCTTGTACCATCTTGACGAACATAGAAATTGTCAGCTATCTTGCATCCAGGCTTGAATCTCAACTGTGCCATATCATGAAGTCCATAATCACGGAATAGCAGAATACCTCCTGGCAGTAGCAATGAAAAGATATTCTCGATGGTCTTTAAAAATTTGTCTGGATGTATTGCTGAGAGAACAAAGACCATTGTAATGATGTCCAAACTATTTTGAGGAATCTTGCTGAATATATCATCTGTCGTAATATCCACTTGATACGCTTGAATTTTGCTTTCATCATAGAGAGGATTTGATTTCACTAGTTCAACTGCACGACGAGAGAAATCGCAAGCAAACACAAAGAGATCCAAATCTATTTCCAAAAGTGGAAACACCAAGTTCCCCACGCCGCAACCTATTTCAAGCATTTTCCGATGCCCAGCTTTCTCCTGGACGCCTAAAAGTTCTCGGAATTCGCGAACAGTCCAATGCCGGTCCTTAAAGAAACGGGTTTCATTTCTTTTGTAGAAAAGGTCCCAATTTTTCATTGCATCCTTTTCCAATTTATTGGCTTGGAATTCTGATACAATCCTCGAATTTTGCTTTTCTAATTTAACTTTATCTTCAAGAGACAATTCACAAACTTCTAAAACAGGGACATCGATCGAATCTTCCAAAAATTCATTTTCAAAACAGCAAACAAAACAACCCACGTGGTTATAAAACTGCTGAACGAAGGTGTCGCTCGAAATAGACTTGAATACGCAAGTTTTTTTAACACGCAAAACGTATACTTACAAAATATAATTATTTAATTGCACCTGCACATTACACATTTTAATTAATACAGCCCAAAACGCCGGTATTACACAACACGTAATCACATAACCAAACCTCACCCACGTACGCGCATGCGCGCATACAAGGCCCAGCGCCAGGGAACAAATGAACCGAAATGAACCATTCAAACAACTTCACAGAGTAAAGAGCAAATTAAAATTTATTTCATCACGGAAAAACCATGACCCAAAGACGGGAGAGCTACTGCGCAACCTATCCTGTTTCAGCCAATGAGCTTCATGCACCAGTTTGCGTCACAACATTAGCGGGAATTTTAAATACAATCGGATACAAATAGTCAAAGTAATTGAAAAAGATAAAGTATTTTTTTATATGGGATCTTTTATTTCCCCTACACCTTTATAGTGTTAATTTTGGTTGGTCAGGGTTGATATTATGCCACTTTCAATATTTCTCAACTTGTTCTTTCATGGCGCAATGGGGTGTGTCATCAAATGGAATATCTTACGGTAATTCGCGTCGTTCTCGGTTGTGCAGCTAGGAGTCGCATGATCGCCCGCACTGTTCGATACAGTCGCGAACATGCGAACCCTAGCGGCACAACCAAAAACGACGCGAATTACCGTAAGATATTCCATTTTCATGACACATCCGTACGCGCCAAGAAAGAAAAACCGAAGTATACTACATGGAGCACTTGTGATTTTGTACCGACGGAGGCACAACTATACATTGTTAGAGACGAGTGTACACAAACGTTGTATGCATCACAGTTGAAAACTTTGATACTTCGGACTGGGCTCAATCACTCCCAGAATCCACGTTCCGAAAAATATTAACTTTTCGATTTTGAGTTGATCTGACGGCCTTGACAAACAACTCTACTGGAATTATATTGTCATCTTATTGTGAAAATCACGCAAGTAAAACCACTAAAACTTTACATAAGTAAGGAAAAAACAGTTTTTTATGATTTTTCTTTTGTTGTTAGCTTCTAGAGCGCTAAAACGTCAAGTTAAAGCCTCTAGAGCGCTAAAAGAAATTTTAACTTGATATGCAGTCGAAAAAAGACGTTCTATCTTAAACTGGATTAAAACAATCGTCGAACGATTTACTGTTACGATTTTCTTAGGGGACGATATATGCTAGTGAATATAGTGTTGGTACCATCTCTTCCCCCACACTATACTTGGGTTTTTATTTCTTGGCTCTTGAGAGCCTGTCTTCACGATGGAAACTCGCTCTGCTCGATACAGTCGCGATCATCTGACATCTTGCGGCCGAGAAATACGCAAAATGTCGTGAGATATTCCGTCGAGAAGCGAGGTCCTCATGCGCCAAGAAATAAAAGCCCTATTATGCAAGCAAACAACTAATGGTAATTGAAGATAAGGATAATCAACCACAATTTTAAGTATATAATATTTATTAATGTAACATATGCCAAAGTCACTTTGGGCATATCTTATCTCCATCCACGTTACTTGGGCAATCAATAATTTGTAATTGGTAGTTTTAATTTCATTTTATTTATGTATTATTTATCTCAATTCATTTGTATTTTTATTTTTGCTTCTTCTTCATGTTGACTTCTCATTTTTTTCGTTTGTTGGTAGAGACCCACTGACGACGGGAAATTTTGATCCCGAAAGTGACTTAAGGCACATGTTATATTAATAAATATTATATACTTAAATATTGTGGTTACTCCAATTACCATTATGCTCTCTGAATCTGAATCAGTGAAATTGTCGCTGATTCAATCAGTGAGAACCAAAGTCACTGATATCTTCAGTCGAAATGTGTAGTTTCGCTGACAATCAGCGAATATGCCAACCTTTTTCATAATAACCGCCAGCATTTCACTGGTCGTCAGTGGTAAAAGTGCCGCGCCACCATCGCTCACTGATCCTTCAGTCGTCACGTTGAAAAAATTGTCACTGTTTCGCTGATTCAAAAAGTGGACCCGATTTTCACTGATTTGTTCAGTTCATTTCACTGATTGTCAGTGGCAGGGTTGTAACTGACACCATCAGTGAATAGTCACTGTCAATCAGTAGTTTTTTCACTGATTCAGACTGAGAGAGTGGATTACCACAAAATATCGGCTACCACCACGGAAGGAAGTCAAACAACCAACGTTTATACTGGGAATTTGGAAGCTGTTTTATTTCCTCCACGGGAGTCATCTTTCGGTTAGAGGCGGTAGCGGTAGACGCCGATGCGGAGGTTGCCCTCGGAGGCGCAGTGGGGCGGCGGTGGCGGGGACGGGGGCGGCGCCGTCGCCGAACTCCCACATGGAGCACTTGTGCAGGCGCGCCGACGGGCAGGCCGTGGCCGAGGCCGAGGCGGCGGCGGCGGCGGAGGCGGCGGTGGCGACGGCGGCGGCGCGCGCGTGCGAGCGCTGCCTTGCGGCGTGCGAGCTGCGCCACGAGTGCAGGCGCTGGTGCAGCAGGTAGTCGCTGAACTTGTGGTGGCGTAGGCGCACTCCTCGCACTTGTACACCTGCTCGCCGCGGTGCGACTCCAGGTGGATCTTCAGGTGGCACAGCCACGGGAACACCTGCGCCGCCGCCGCCGCGGAGGAGATTGGTGGATTGTCAGTGGTTGATTGTTAGTGGTTGATTTTTAAGGTCACTTTTCAATTTTTTTTTAAAAATTGGTTGATTGATTCGTGTTTCCAGGGCGCGTAAACTACTCTGGTCATTAGTCGCATTAGTAGTACAGTGTCAACTACTAAGCCATTAGTCCCGTAAGTGTGGTGCGCGACTTTTCTAGGGCGGTGGCGGTGATCATTTTCCCCGCTGGATCGCGAGATCTGGTCCCGACCTATCAGTCGACTAGCGGGGTTTTCCCCTAATCAGGTATCTCCCACCAGCGGGACACCGCCCCAGCCGGGGACAAGCTGGAAGCTCCAGACCGGTCTCCCGACATGTGTGGTAGTGTAGTGCGTGTCAGTGTGAGTATGTGTAGGGAGAGGATAGGACAATGAAGAGGAAGGAAAGATCGCGCGCGGTCCGTAGCCCGTTTGTTAGGTACTGCTCCTGGCATTCGCCTGGTGTTGATCGGAGAAACCACGGAAAACTACCGATCACAGCAGCCGGCCGCTAGAATTCTCCTCCAGACAGCGACTGAATTCGACCTCGCTGACAAGCTAGTGTCCCATCGCCGTCGGGAGTGGAACCTAGGACCTCCCGGTCAGAGGGACTGCAGTGACATCAGGTTGATGCACTGAGCCATCTCCCCCTGACGCTTTTCAACATGTTGGTCATACAGTTGGTGACTTTTTAAACTGTAGGGGAACACGTAAGTACAACACAAACACACCCATGTCCGAGGCGGGACTTGAATTCGGGTCCTTCCGGTCCGAGATCACTACTGCACTACTACTGCCTCAGCGATCTCGGCCATCGGGTCGACATTGTTAGGTTTTGATTGATTGTTAGTGATTTCTGGCGTGTCAACTACAGATGTCATTAGTTCCGTAAGTAGAACATGTTTTATAGGGAGCTGGCGGTGATCTTCCTCCGCTGATGCGGAGATCCGTCACCGACCCACCGAATACCGAATATTATGAGTCAATTTGACTCCGTGTCTTTTTTCGCGTTCCCGAATTTCATGTTTGTAGTTAATGGTTAAATAAAAGCTATTTTTCAAACTTAATTAAATATGTATTCGGAAATTATATCAAGAAAATTGGTAGATTTGTAAAAATTTGTAAAATCAGCAAAATGTGTGTAATACGTAATACAGCCAGTGCCCTCTGGAATACAAAGCCTGGCGACGATTTTGTGACGTAAGCACGAGTAGGCCCACGAAGAGACTCTCCGGCCGAATACTCGGTGTGTTATGCGTGTTGCTATGTTGTGTTGGTTGTGATTTTTCAGCAATTTGATTATTTTTATTTACGGAAATTCGAACTTGGTAAGTACAAGTAGTTTCTGATTAAGTTCACTTTACGTCTTAGATCTAAAATTAAGGCAAATATAAGCAAATGATATATTTGTGCTTCAATTTGTAAAAATGTGTTACGAGGCTTCTAGGTTATTGTGCATATTGATCATACAGTGTTTAGGACTTAAGTGATTGGACAGTAAACAGATGTTAAAAAATTCGTAACTATTCAAACCCTCATTGTTTCATTTACAGCTCATCACAATAATGCCTTTCAAGTATTATGTCCCCAATTGTAAAGGCAACTACCGAAACGGCAGTGCTGTTAGTGTGTTCAGCTTTCCCAATGAGAAAGAGCCAAGGAGTGCGTGGATCAAAGCTATTTGTAGAGAGAAAACTTTCATACCCAACAATAACTCAAGGATAGGTATTTAAAAAATGCTTTAAACTTGCAAACGTTGGTGACAGAGATAGTGATAGTAATAGTTGTGGTGATAGTTATTGAATTGTTGAAAAATGAATTCAATCTTTGCCTCATAAACAATTATTATCGTCTCATCCACATATTTAGCACAAAATATTACTTCATTTTGACTTAAGATGACTGTGTCTGCTGCTTAACCGATTCAGAAAAGAGATAACTCATGGGTCCACCTATTGGAGTCCCCTGTTTTTGTTTGTAACAAGAATCACTGAACTTGAAGAATTTGTTATTCACCATTAATCTACTTGCTAGAAGAATCTCCTCATTCGGTATTTTAAACGAATTTTCCTTATCAAGTTTTTTGTTCAGAGCTTCAAATATTACGTTATGTGGGATGTCTTATGTGTTTTAATATTTACATAATTGTTATATGATATCTCAACTCGAAATCTAGCCTGCGGCATGATTCTGCTTCTGTACTTTTCTTTCCCAAAATATTTTAAATCGCCTATTCTGTAAAAATAATGTTTGTGTGTATTAATGTAGGAATATGTATGCATATGTATTGAGAAACTACTTAAATATTCTTGTTGTGTTACACAACTATCTATTGAGTAATATATGTAAATTGTGACGTGATTTTCTTCAAAATAAATTACTATTTCTAAAATTAATCAAAGTGTATTTTTATTAACTTCTGATATTAATTTTGTTGATAGTTGTAGGAAAAATTATATATTTTTTTCTTTCAAAGAAACATTGTCCTGAAATAAAAGCAACATATTTCTAAAATTATGAATCCTTCAATTTTCTTTACCCAAATCTATTGGTGGAAAATGAAGTGCCAGGGAGAAATATATTGTGAAATGCTGTTGCTATTAAGTTCAGCATAGATCGTAGGCCCACGGCGGGGCTGTTTGGCCTACTCATCGTGACGTCATTGGCAAGATGGCTGCCCGTCGCCAGGCTTTGTATTCTAGAGGGCACTGATACAGCACAAAATATGTGA
The DNA here is from genome assembly GCA_031308135.1 of Acheta domesticus. NCBI lineage: Eukaryota > Metazoa > Arthropoda > Insecta > Orthoptera > Gryllidae > Acheta > Acheta domesticus. The sequence goes on from JAHLJT010002630.1 coordinate 85,437,512, forward strand.
CACAAAATTTAGATATATGCACCATTGCACCAATTCGCCGAGATCTCAAATTTCAGTATAGTACACAGAGGGACAAAACATATGTAATTACATTAGAATCCAGATTCTAGCCATGAGATCGTCCGGCAGTTCCACGAAAGAGAATTTTGACGTTACTGGAGACCTGTTCTAGATTTTACTAGAGAAGTCTATTCATCCGATTGCAGTACATATGGCGTTGGATTCAGGATGCATCTCTCTAACGCGTTACTTTACCACTTTTTCAAATTTGTCCGAAAGTACGAAAACATTTTAAAAATTAGCTCCAGCTACTTTACTTGGAAAAGGAGATTAAACTGGTGAATTCTAACAAGGACACAAACGCCGTTTTGAGACCAAAAAACCGAATCATAGGATAAAAGAGTTTATGCGTAATTTCTGCTCATTCTTTACGGTAGTGGAATGATAACGGAAAATGTTAGAAGTAAAAAAATATATCCAAAATAATATGTGAAGAGATGGTTTATTAGTGATATTTACACAATTAGTTCAATTTTCTTTTTCAAATCTGTTCCAAATGGGAATCGATATTTTGAGTAATGCCTCAAACAATTTTTTGGTGGTATTTGAAAGAAGAACAAGTTAGTGAACAAGTTAGTTTTATACTACTATTAAAGATGATACGAGACTCTTTGCATCTGTTACAGCATCAATAGTTTCATATATGGGAGAAAAACATACTGAGATGAAAAATGACGAAAGTATAAACGGTCTCTTGGCTTGGCAGCCCGTAAGTTCTACTGCGATTTTTCTAACTGCGACCCTCAAGACCACTCAAATCCCATCTTCGCGATGGAATATGTCCCGGCATTTCGCGTCTTTCTCAGTCGTTCCGCTAGATTTCGCACGATCGCGACCGTATGAAGCAGTGCTTGCGATCATGCGACTTCTACCGGCAAGACCGAGAAAGACGCGAAATGCCGTGACATATTCCATCGCGAAGATGGGATTTGAGTGGCCTTGAGGGTCGCAGTTAGAAAAATCGCAGTGTCGGTCTCCTCGCCGGCAGGCCACCGGGACCGCCGCCGCGTCCAGGGAGCGCGTGGGCGCACGGGCGGGCGACGAGACGGCGGGAAGGGGAGGGGTATGAGATGTCTTTCCAAATTCGACTTTACGACGCTCCTATTCATCCGATTCACTTGATTGACACGGCGTTGGATTCTGGAAGCTTGTCGCTATCGCGCTATAAGCCTACATTTTTGAAATTGTTCCCGGAAGTACGAGCAAAAATTAAAAAACGAGTTTCTGCTAATTTTTTTTTGGAAAAAGGGCTTTGTAGCGTAAATTCTATTTTAAAAAGGAGTTAAATGCCGTTTACATATCGAAAATCGGATCATTTGTTTAGACTTTATCGCTAAGGTAAATTCTATATGATAGTGCGGAGTTCTATTGAATTTCCTGTAAGTATTTTTCGGTTCATTTAGCCTTAAGAACTTTCAGGACCTTACTGTATGGCGAAGCAGAAAAATCGCATCTCACAAGTAAGTTTCTTTTTCAGCTCCCTTCAGAAAAAGCATTGCAAATGACGTCGGTAGAATTATTAAGAACGATTGTCACTCCACATTCCAAACTAAAAAAGAGACCAACGGTTATGGCCTTTGCCTTCAGTCGGGAAAGAACGAATGCGCTAGAAATCTGGCACCGGATAATAGACGTCGCATAACGTTCTTTCCCGAATGACAACAAACAGCTGAAGAAAGTGCGAACATCGACGCTATTTTTTATAACATCACGCGCCTGATTGCGTCTCGCGAACCTACGCAGCAGCCACGCACGTTGGCATATCGTTGACAGGCGGTGTGTGTTTTAGTTCCTGTAAGAAGGTGCTTTTGTAGAGCGCACCACTGTAATGGTCTCTACCACGTTATGAGTTCAAAGGCCCTGGCACGTACCTCGCATTGCCGTTCCCGTCCTCCCCTTCGCGTTGCCGTTTACGTTCGCGTTCATTGTGAAGCGCACGTACCCCGCGTTGCCGTTCCCGTCCTCGCCTTCCCGTTGCCGTTCCCGTCCTCGCCTTCGCGTTGCCGTTCCCGTCCTCCCCTTCGCGTTGCCGTTCCCGTCCTCCCCTTCGCGTTGCCGTTTCCGTCCTCGCCTTCGCGTTCCCGTTCCCGTCCTCGCCTTTGCGTTGCCGTTCCCGTCCTCGCCTTCGCGTTGCCGTTCCCGTCCACGCCTTCGCGTTGCCGTTCCTGCCCTCGCCTTCGCGTCGCCGTTCCCGCCCTCGCCTTCGCGTTGATGTTCCCGCCCTCTCCTTTGCGTTGCCGTTCCCGCCCTCGCCATCGCGTTGCCGTTTCCGTTCGTGTTTTTTTGTGAAGCGCACGTACTTCGCGTTGCTGTTCCCGTCCTCGCCTTCGCGTTGCCGTTCCCGTCCTCGCCTTCACGTTGCCGTTTCCGTTCGCGTTTATTGTGAAGCGCACGTACCTCGCGTTGCCGTTCCCGTCCTCGCCTTCGCGTTGCCATTCCCGTCCTCGCCTTCGCGTTGCCGTTCCCGTCCTCGCCTTCGCGTTGCCGTTCCCGTCCTCGCCTTCGCGTTGCCGTTCCCGTCCTCGCTTTCGCGTTGCCGTTCCCGTCCTCGCCTTCGCCTTGGCGTTCCCGTCCTCGTCTTCGCGTTGCCGTTCCCGCTCTCGCCTTCGCGTTGCCGTTCCCGTCCTCGCCTTCGCGTTGCCGTTCCCGCCCTCGCCTTCGCGTTTCCGTTCTCGTCCTCGCCTTCGCGTTGCCGTTCCCGCCCTCGCCTTCGCGTTGCCATTCCCGCCCTCGCCTTCGCGTTGCCGTTCCCGTCCTCGCCTTCGCGTTGCCGTTCCCGTCCTCGCCTTCGCGTTGCCGTTCCCTCTTCGCCTTCGCGTTGCCGTTCCCGTCCTCGCCTTCGCGTTGCCGTTCCCGTCCTCGCCTTTGCGTTGCCGTTCCCGTCCTCGCCTTCGCTCTGCCGTTCCCGTCCTCGCCTTCGCGTTTCCGTTCCCGTTCGCGGGCATTGCGGAGCGGCTTGTGGAGGTGCGTACCTTGGAACAGACGGGGCACACGTAGGAGCGCGCTTGCCGGCGCACGGGGGCCGTGGCGCGCGCGGGCGAGGGCGCGGGCGCGGGCGCGGGCGTGGGCGTCGGCGGAGTGGGCGTGGACGCGGTCGTGGGCGTGGTTGAGGCGAGGGCGAGCGAGGGCGAGCTGTAGTAGTGGCACTGGGAGCGCAGGCAGCGCAGCGCCGACTTGAGGTTGGCGCTGGCGTGCGCGAACGCGTCCTCGATGGCGTCGCCGCCCGGCGCCGCCGCCGCCGCCGCGCTCTCCGCGCACCCCACCTCCGGCTCCTCCGCGGCTGCCCGCCGGACACACGCGCTTATACTTCGGTTTTTCTTTCTTGGCGCGTGGGGGGGTGTCATCAAAATGGAATATCTCACGTTATATTTCGCGTTGTTCTCGATTGTGCAGCTAGGAGTTGTATGATCGCCCGCACTGCTCGATACAGTTGCGATCATGCGAATCCTAGCGGCACAACCGAGAACGACGCTAAATACTGTGAGCTATTCCATTTTGATGACACACCCCCACGCGCCAAGAAAGAAAAACCGAAGTAAAGGTCTCATTCACAGTGCAAACTTAAACGTAAACATAACGTAGTCGCATAACCTAGAAATGATTTATTAAGCGGGACCATTCACAATGCCTTGATTGATCGACTGATTGTTATTGATTCCGGACGCGTCAACTAAAGAGGTCACTATTCCCGTAATTGTAGTGCATGTTTTTCATCGGGAGGTTCGGCGCCGATCTATTGTAGACTAGCGGGGTCCCCAACCAGGTATCTCCCACCAGCGGGGCACCGCTCCATGCGGGTACAAGCTCTAAGTTTCCGACCGGTCTCCTGGTATGTGAGATAGTGTAGTGCTTGTTATAGTAAGCGTGTGTGTAAGGTGTGAGGAGAGGACAAGGAAGAGGAAGTGATCGCGCGCTGTCCGTGGCCCGTTTGTTAACATACTGCTCTGGCATTCGCCTGGTGTTGATCGTAGAAACCACTAATCAGTAAACCACTAATCACAGAAGCCGGCCGCTAGAATTCTCCTCCAGACAGCGACTGAATTCGACCTAGCTGAGAAGCTAGTGTCGAAAATCGTGCTGCGTTCGGAACTGAAACCTAGGACCTCCCGGAGCCAGAGGAACTCCAAGTGACATCAGTTCATGCATAGAGTCAATTCTCCCGGTACACACAATGCCTTGAAATAACCGTAGACGTAAATCCGTAAACTTAAAAGTTCACAATCACCAAGCATTTTACGTTAAGTTTACGTCGGAATTCTACTGAAAACCAATCAGAGAGCAGCATGAAAGAAACAAACATGGTGGATTTCAGATTGTATTGAGGTATTTTGTTGTTACGTCATTTCATTACTGTTATATACTGAACTAGTTTGCGAACGGTTTTGATGTGGGTAGTAAATGTAAATGAAAGAATTTGGGACATTTTTCATGTGACTTTAACTTGACGTAGTGAATAAAATAATTACTTTCGACGAATTACTTGTAAATTTGGTACAAGAGGGTCCTTGTTTATAAGAGGAAGGAAATGCCAGCACTAATACAACAGTACTCACATTTATATATAAAGACAAACCGATTGGAAAGTCGAAGAAAAAGCTAGAAACGATGGTGGAAAGATCTTTCCACCACGCTGATATAGATACGAATCGATCATGCTTCAAAACATTGATTTCTGATTGGTTCAGGCAAAACTTATGTTCGACGTTGCGAATGCTTGTTTCTATGTGTAAATTTTACTGCTACGTTTAGGGCATTACGTTGCATTGAAGTTTGCGTTGTGAATGAAGCCTTAAGCGCTTACCGCGATTTTTTTAATGTAGCATAGCGTTTCCTACTTGGGCCATTGGAGTCCGAGGGCGCGGTAGAATTTTCGACACTAACTACATAGCAAGATGGAGTTCAGCCGCTGCCTGGAAGATGATTCAAGCGATCGGCTGCCCTGATCGGTAGTTTTCCATGATTTCTCCGATTAACCGGGTGAAAACCGCAGCAGTACCCCGACAAAAGAACCACGGACCGCGCGATCTTTAATTTATCGTCCTTATCCTGTCGTCGCCCCTTACTTCCACATCTTTACACTTACATGCACTGTACTACCACATATACTTGGGTTTTTCTTTCTTGGCGCGTGGGAGCGTGTCATCACGACGGAATATCTCAAGGTATTTCGCGTCGTTCTCGATCGTGCCGCTAGGAGTCGCCTGATCGCGACTGTATCGAGCAGTGCTGGCGATCACGCGACTCAAAGCGGCGCGACCAGAAACGACGCGAAATACCCTGAGACATTCCGTCGTGATGACACGCCCCTACGCGCCAAGGAATAAAAACCCGAGTATAATCTGGAGACCAGTCGGGAGCTTAGAGCTTCTCCCAGTGGGGGATACGCACTGAAGCGCTGGGGGCGACTGGTTAATTAAAGTATCGCTTGATTGATTGATTAGCGATTCCAGGCGTGTCAACATGCTAAGGTTATTAGTTCCGTAGGTATAGTGCGTGTTTTTCTTTGAAAGGATGGCGATAATCTCCCCCTCTGGATCACGAGATCCGCCGCTGACCTACCCGTCGGCTTGCAGGATTTTCCCAACCGAGATATCTCCCCCAGAGGGGTACCTGCTCTAGGCTGCGGGAAATGCTCGAAGCTCCCAACTGATCTCCCGACACGTGTGGAAGTGTTATGTCTATAAATGTGAGAAAGGGGTGATGTTAGGACAAGGAAGAGGAAAGATCGATTGGGCGCGGCCCATGGCCAATGCTTGGGTCCATGGCACAGGTTTCTGTGGCATTCCTCAGGGAAAATCCCGATAAGAGCAGCCGGCCGCTTGAATTCTGCTCCAGACAGCGGCTGGCATTCGACCTTGGTACGTTCCTAGTGGCGAAAATTCTGTTACCATCAGGACTCGAACCCGAATCCCTCTCGGACAGAGGCACCGCAGTGATATCAATTGATTTATTAAACAATGTTATTGATTGTCTGTGATATTTTTTCTTTAAAACAAGTTCCAGTGAATTATAGACACTGGGAAACGTTGTGTGCACTCAATAATATTTAAAATAAACTATATTTATGAACTGTTTAACTTCATTCCAATTTAAATGTATGATTGTCTATAATTTAGTGGAACCTATTTTAAAGAAAAAAGATGTCAATTGATACCCTGAGCATCTACGCCAGTAGATACTATCTACTAGTTACACTATGTGATCAAAATTATTTGGATCACTTAGTGTAACGTGACACGTTCAAAAACATACGTTTGTGCTGCCACCTACTGAAAGGTACTCCGTATCAGTGACCGCAGTAGTCATTAGACATCGTGAGAGAGCAGAATGGGGCGCTCCGCAGAACTCAAAGACTTCCAACGTGGCCAGGTGATTGGGTGTCACATGTGTCAGAAGTCTGTACGCGAAATTTCCACACTCTTAAACATCCTTAGGGCCACTGTTTGTGATGTGATAGTGAAGTGGAAACGTGAAGGGACACGTACAGCACAAAAGTGTACAGGCCGACTCCGTTTGTTGACTGACAGACACCGCCGACAGTTGAAGAGGGTCGTAAAGTGTAATAGACAGACTTCTACCCACACCATCACACGGGAATTCCAAACTGCATCAGGATCCACTCCTCCGTAATGACAGCTGTTTTGAGTATGCAATCCTTGTGCCGTATATCAGTGCTATTGCCGGTTCGTCCGAATTCGGGGTAACTAAAGACAGAGATTTACTGGTAAAGAACAGCCCAAATCAAAAGTTTGCAACCTTAGTTCATTCGAACGAATGGAAGAAGCTTCGATTACATCAGTAACGTAAGCAACAACTTGAGATGTTCATCCGAACTGATTCTGATACGATTTTCTACGTCATTTTTCTTTGGTTTTAGGGCATTTTGAAAGCATTTTGAGAGCATTTTATTGATTATTTTGGAGATGTTTTAGGTTATTAAAATCCGCCCCCTAGTGATTACAAAAAAATCCCTTTCTCTGAATACAAGTTGGAATTCTACCGCGGCTAAATGTTGCGTAGAGAAATTATCCTGCAAAGGGAAAAAATCAGCGTTGCCAGACGTCCCGCTTTTGGCGGGATGTCCCGCTTTTTGAGACTAAAAGCGAATGTAGCGCGCGGTACAGCCAAAATTACGCTTTTGTAAAATCTTTCGATTTAAATTGCCCAATGCAAAAAATACACTCGTCGTCATACAAAATCTGCACCCAGAAGGACGAGGCGGATTGCGATCATTGTTGGCAGGCAGGTGGAGGGTACCATGCATACAAAATTATTACATTTTCACGTTTGTAGGACCAATATTTACTGCGCTACACGTTCACAGACTGTACATGTTATTTTGGCATGAGGTCGCCATGTTGACAAACACACGCGTCCAGGAGTCGTGGCATGGAGTTGTACAGGTCTCTGATGAAGTCTTGTGCTAGTCCATACCATGCAGCCTGCACTGAGCGCGCGGTTCTTGTAGATTGGTGGGTAGGCGTGGGGTCCTGTTCGCACGCTCCGTAGCACCTCCAACATTCTCGATCGGGGAAAGGCCTGGCAATGCGGCTGGCCATGGCAGAGTATCCACGGCTGCAAGGCATGCTCAGGAGATGACTGCGGTGTGCGCACGCGCGTTTTCCTGTTGAAATAGGGCATGGGCGTGGGCGTGGTCATTCACGAACGGCAGGGCCACCGGTTGAAGGATCTCCTGAACGTACCGGGCAGTTGTCACGGTGCCCCTGATTAACACTAACGGTGAACGGGCACCATAGGATATCGCCCCACACCATCACACCAGGCTGGCGGGACGTGAGATGAGATACCACAACCGCTCGTCATGGCATTCCCCACTCCACCTTCAGACACGGACCCAGTGGTCGACGCCATTAAGACAGAAGCGGCGACTCGTCGCTGATGATGACCCATTACAAGTCCTGCATGCCCCCAGGTCCATCGTTGCCGATACCAGGCGAGTCTGTAGCGACGTTGCTGGGGTGTGAGAGGCTAGGCGTCGTAACGGTCAGCGTACGGCGAGCCCTGCGTTGTGCAATCCGCCTACCACGTGGTATTGGCACCTACAGGATGTGATAGTGCAGGCTGCACAGCCCGCTGAATCACCTATCGTTGCCCTTGGAATGGTCGCCCGTGGAGGACCATCCGTCGGTCCTCCCTCCTCGTGGTGCGTGGCGGACGCCAGATCCTGCACGTCAGGTATGCGTGCCTTCCTCAATCCATTTCCGCCAACAGCGGGCGATGGTGGTACGACCGGTGGCGTACGACCGGTGTTGCGCGCAATACGGCGACGGGACCAACCAGCCTCCCGCACACTCACGGTGCGGCCCCTCTCGAAAGCTTCTATCTGGACAACCGACTGTCGAACGCGTCGCCTAGGCATAGTGTACGTGCAGGTGACGCTTTGGCGACGTTACCCGATGTCGCAATGGCCGGCGCGGCCGTTTGAGACCCTCTTTTCTCGGCCGGTGGGCGCGACGTGACGCCCTTACCCCCGAGCCCCCAGTGCGCGGTCGACCGTGAAAACGAAATCATTGGCTTAGTGAATGGTGTGCAAAATATCCACCAAGTTTGCAGCGGATCAGTAGGGTCCTTCGGGGTGCAGCTTTTTTTATGACGATGAGTATACAACAAAAATGAAAAAAAAGCACACGAAAAAAATCTCAGCGACAGTAGCGCGTGAATCGGTCGTCGCATAATGCAATGGGGTGAGTCGGATCGTCGGGTGAGTAGGTCGTCGATTGCATCGTAGATAACATCGTAGATAACGAATCGAGGTAGCGGTGTCGACGCCATCGCACATCCTAAAGCGCTGTTAATTTTTTAACGAAATTTTCTGTCCTGGTTTCGCACATTGGATACGTCAAACACCCTACTTGGGGAATAAGTTGTACTTTACTTGTGTGTTTCGGACAGTTTCGGACGTTCTTCAGACAGTTTGGATTTGTCGGCGCAAGTCACACCCATTAAGCAAATTAATACAAGAAAACGTCGGTTAACAAAATACAATATTAAATAGAAACGTGACTATAACTAGCTGTGCTACGTTAAGTCAAATGAGTAAAGAATGTTGCAGACTGTGTAAGAAAGAGTGGTGTGTTTCTCATTGTGGACTAAATGATGCTGCAAGACACTCGAAAACAAGCTCTTACATGAACATCGCGAGCTCTCATGCTGCGATAAATTTCGCAGTCGGGAACGTCTTTTTCTGGTTAAGAAAATACCTATTAAAAGCAGCTGTTGAAATTTGCTAACTACTGACTACGTTGTTTGTGATTGAAATCTGTATAAATGTATCTGTTTCGATACTTACAATTAAAATATTACTTATTATTGGTTTTTATTTTGTCCCGATTTTTTCAAGCAAATCACGCTTTTTTCACTAAAATTTGATAAAAATCACTACTTGGACGAAAAATAATCTGGCAACGCTGGATCAATTTGACAGCCACTACTGGCATCATAATTGCAGGTCATGTCCATACGTTTTAATAAAACTAGAGAACACAATGTTTACTTCCAGGAAGGTAGAGTGCGCATCATACTCAATTTTTACGTAGATTAAGAATATAACAATAAAAACTGATATCACGTCCCAGTTTTTATACCGTATCATTCAGTATCCCGTATCTTTATACCGTATCATTCCGTAAAATGCTATTAATGCAAATATATTTAAATTGCACCTGTAAGATATATAGAATCAATACGCATAAATCTATTTAAAAATAAACATTTGTTCAGTTCATCTATGCCACTTTCTTGAAATATCAAAAAAATTTGGCTTTCGTGTTTTTTTAACTTCTGTATTCGAAGATAGTGATCATCGTGATCCTCGCGTCTGATAATCGCGCTCAATTACGAGTAGATATTATTGTCTTCGTAGTTCTTAGAGGATGTTTTGAAAACAAGTCCCGTGCGCCATCATATTTCCTACTGCGCATCTGTCACCGAAAGGAATTATTTTAAGCCTTTTACCTTATTGCAAGTATACGAGTAACTGGTGGGGTGGCAGATTCTGAGTCAGTCGGTGTCATACAGAACTGTACCCGCAGTGCGCGTGAAGTTCGTGACTGGTTGGCGTGTGTCTCAAATATATTAATACATTACAGTTCTCTGTTTTTTATAAAGTGAAATTCGGCACATGATCTGTAGAATTGAATCGGTTCGATAAAATCCAAGTCGTCATTTCACTTCGAAAGTGTGCGAATCAACCCGATAACTTCTGTTACGTATGTGGAAGATTTATACCCAAACTTCAAAGGAAAAATGTAGGAAATTACAAACCTTGCGTATTCTTTGTACTTCGACTGTCTTGTTTGTTATTAGGACAAACTATGGGCTGCTCACCAGCGTTGTGTTACCTGTACAACGAACCTCAGGTTGTGGTTGTACGGAAAGCTCAAATCAATGTCATTCGCTCTACTAATTTTGTGGAGAAAACCAACAAATCATTTTAATGTCTCAATGTTATAGCACGAATATGTGTATTCCATTTTTAACTTGTTCTTAACTCATATGAAGGATGCTCATAAAATTTTGTAGTAATATAACCGGAGTGACAATGTGGAAATTAGTATAGGATTTTGTTTTTTTCAAATACGAAATATTTTCAGTCTTTTGAACCTTGCGTGATAAAAACTTTTATGAGAATTTCCGAAATCAGTGGGATCGTTTCCTTTGAAATCATCTACTTTCATTCTGGAAGTATGAAGAAAAAATTTTTGTCCCTTAGTGTAATTAGGACGTATCAGAATGTATTCTTGTGTAGATGCACTCACGTGTATACAACACGACACTACCTCTTGCAATCCCATCGTCTCAGACGACGTTCATTTGTTTCTCAATCAGCCGAACTGGTCCCTTGTTAATCCCGTTTTACACAGTCATTTTTCATCATTTTTCTGTATGGAAAATGGATGGAAAAGGGACGTTCATTTCTCCGCGCTACTATTACGGTATCGAAACTGGATGGAAGAGAACGAACGTTTTACACGATCATTTTGTTTTCTTCACGCAATCGTGATTCTCTGGACGCCGCAACAAGTGCTGAAGATTGAACAGTTGAAAATTGCATCTATGGTAACAAATGAAGTTAGGTTATGCTAAGATTGTGCATGCGGCGAGACATTAAAGACAGTACAGGCTTTATTTTTCACAGCATAATCACTTCACATTACAATTCAACACACAAGGAAGCTCTTGAAACTGTACAAAAGGAACAAATCGCACCATAGGAAACCAGACAAAGTTCCAAAAAGTGACGCCAGGGGCACGATAGTTAAACTGAAGGAAAATGAAAACGTGTTCCCCTTTTGCGTACAAAGTCCACGCAGTCTGGTCAGTCGCTTCTCTGTACCGACGAAAAATGATGAAAAAATGACCGTGAAAAGCGGGGTTTAGAGAAACTTTATAATACTATTATTTTTCGTGCTTGACAATTGGGCCTCAGCGGCGACAGCGTTTTTCTGCCTTTGCCAAGTGTGCGCTGCATAATCGTTGAAGAGCAACCTAAAGCAAATACCAGAGTTCAGTCCTATATTTTTGATATTTTTAGTCGGATGTCTTTATTTTTAACCTGGATACTCTTAACTAGCTGAAATTTTTGTTGGGCGTTACAAATACGTGGCCGAAGCGTTCAGCCGCTACGACGCCCTATCTCCTTCATTTATTCACTCAGCGTTGGTGGCAACAAAGTTAGATTGTGTCACTGGGAGAGCAGCTGCGTCACAAGGACACAACTGTCGATGCCATCACGTGACTCTAAAACGCCAAGCACAAAGAAATGGTTCAACGTAAAACCTGACTTCGCATGCTATGCTGACTATTCCTGACTATGCATCCTTCTTCTCGACTCAAATTTTTGTTACATTCTGATTAGTGCTGCTGTATATAATTGGAATGCTACCCTAATCTACGCTCTATTTTGGAGTGTAAAGTTCCTTGGACATGCCATCAATTGTTTTTTCAGCAGACTCTTCGTCCTTTTGGAATGACAAGGTTCCAACTACAATTTCAGTCGTTTTGAATTAATTGATGACAAGGTTCCAACTACAATTTCAGTCGTTTTGAATTAATTGATGGCAAAGTTTCGTTAATTCATTATTCAATAGGGATTTCTTCATTTGCTTCATTTCTTCATTTGCAGTAGGGATTTTTTATGCAGATATTTGCCACTTACTGCAGCATAAATATGTTCTACTTGTAGCAGGAGTCAGATAAAACCTTATTAGACTAACAACTCATTTCCTTCGATTGGAATTCGGTTAGAACCCTGTTATTCCCAAGAATCGTCTTGTTAAACTTCGACTTCTGTGGACTTTTGTGGAGGCACTTGACGTATGCCAGCTGTTACGGCAGTGGTGTCAAGGTCTCTTACTGGTGGCAGTGGCACGCCTCGCTACACCGTGCCATGCCACGAGCTTCTCTGCGGCACTAGCGTCGGGAGGGGAAACTATTAGTAACCCGCCGGTTTACAATAGTGATAGCGTTGCGGCAGAGGTATGAACTGCGTGGAGAGGCAATTTCGTCATGGCACTCGTGCCAGGGACTCCCACTCGTGGCATCGACATTGACAACACTGTGTTACGTTATCATCTAATCGGGAGCTTGAACGTCACTAAAGTGACGTCGCTAGGGTGACGTTCAAGCTCTCGATTGAACGACCCAATCATAGCTAATTAAACGTCAAGTGCCATAATAAATAAATCGAAGTATACTACGAGTATAATAAACTAGGAAAACCCGGCAGATGTTTTTCTGCCCTTCATCTTCCTCTGTCCCTGTCTGCCTTTGTGTGCCTCTGTCTCTGGCGCTCTCTGTCCCTCTCATTCACATTTACTTGCATATTCTGCACGTCTCTGAGCAGATGAGGTAATATCGGGAAGCGCCAGACAAGCAAAACTGTAATAGAACGTTCAGGAAGAGTTCATTCTGTAGATTGCAAAGTTTGTGTGAACAAAGTTTCTTCGAGGCCTTCGACCTTAAAATTTTAGTTTTTAAGGCCCTAGAACGCTTCGTTTAGGAATTATTTAATGATATAGATTAAAAATGCTGCCGAGTCTCGGAAGGTCTCTTTCTCTTCACCCTCGTTGGAATGCTAGCCTAACCTAGCCTCTACGTTGAAGTGTTAAGTCCCCTCTCTCTGCTCTAAATTTCTTTTTGGAAGACTCCACAAACCTTCAACCAACGTTTCAGTCATTTTGAGTAAATTGACGTCAAAGTTACTAACTACTCCATCTAGTGATTTTGTGCAGTAGCTATTTGTCCTAGTATGTCCTCCTTGTGGTAGAAATCAGATAGAACCTTGTCACTTTAATAACTTATTTTCTTCGATTCTGGCAGTTGGAACACTGTGATTTCAACGTCGTCTTAATAACTTCGTCGTCTTTCGAGTCGTCTTAATAAACTTCGATTTTTTTCTAGAGGCACTTGACGTTCGTCAACTGCTAGGTGTCATCCAATCGGGAGCTTGAACGTCACTATGGTGACGTTGAATGACACCGTCTCAGCTGATTGGACGTCCGTCAGCTGTTACGGTGTCATCCAATCGGGAGCTCGGTCACTATGGTGACGTTGAATGTCACTGTCACCGCTGATTGAACGTCAAGTGCCATTATAAATAAATCGAACTACACTACCTCTATAATAAATAAGAAGAAAACGTGGAAGAGTTGGCATGAAGCTGCTTTATATCCTCCGGAGCGTGCTCAGACGCTGTCGCTGCGCGGGCGCAGAGCGAGCGCGTGCGCGTGATCGCGCGCGTGCTTGCGGTGGTCGGGGTAGCCGTGCACGCTGTTGATGTGTCGGATGAGGGCGCCGGTGGAGGCGAAGTCGGCGTCGCACACGCGGCAGCGCGCGGCGCCGGTGCCGGCGGGGGCGGTGGCGGCGGTGGCGGCGGCGGCGGTGGCGGCGGGCGAGTGGCGCAGGATGTGCGCGGCGAGCGCGCGGCGGCGCGTGCTCATGAAGTCGCAGTGCGCGCACTTGTAGATGGTGATGTCGCGGTGCGTGCGCAGGTGCTTCTTGAGGATGCACAGCCACGGGAAGGACTTGCTGCACACCGGGCACACGTGGCGCTCGGGCCCCAGGAGCGGCGACGCGGGCGAGGGCGGCGCCGCGGCCGGGGCGATGGAGCAGGTGGAGGCCGACGCCCCCGTCCCCCGCCCCCTCCTCCGCGTCGCCCAGCACCGCCCCGTGCGCGCGCACCCGCCGCTGGATCGTCTCCAGCACCGCCTGCAGCTGCTGCACCAGCGTCGCCGCCGTCGCCGGCGCGCACTCCGCCCCTACGCGCCACCCCACCGCGCCCGCCCGTCACGCCCCCGCCATGTTGCCACCAGTGTTGCCACACGTACCAGGATCCTGGTCCTTGTAGGGGTCGACCATAAATTACGTAACGCTAAGATGGGGGGAGGGGGTTTCAGGCAGCGTTACGCTGCGTTATATAGGGGTAGTGGAACCATAGTTTAATGTTACGTAACATTGATATTTTTCAACATTTGCTGAAATAATTTCTTGTTTTGAGACTTGCACTAAAACATATAAAGTATTAAGTAATTAATTTAAAAACAAAAATACATTAATGTTGTAAGATGTAAATTGTCGCGAATAGAGATATTTTTATCAATTTTTTTATTGAATCTGTAATATTCGAAGAAAATATACAAAACTGAAACGCACTTTATTCTAAAATCCATTTAAATTGGCGCAGTGTACTCTCGCCCATGACGACGTGTGCATGACTTGTGATAAAAAGTTTTCTCGCCTATGCGTCCTTCCTTCACTCACATCACTCACATCTTGCACCGACTTCGCTCGTTCACAAGGAGGGGGGTAGCAAGTTTCACGTAATTATTTAGGGGGGTCAAGTGCGCGTTGTGGGTGCGTTACAGGGGGAAAGGGGTATTCAAAATACCCGAAATTTGCATTACGTAATTTTTAGTCAGGATCTTACTAGAATTTAACGAAGATACCATGTACTAGGATGAAATCATCCTGGTACGTTTAAGAACCAGGAATCAAAGTCTCTTGTAGTTGATTATGTGTGATTTAAGATTCGTATAATAAGTTTTAAATTATTCAATAAAATAACACCAATATTACACATAACTATGATATTGCTAAAAACACTGCTGTAAAAATATAAAGGGTGACATATGATGGTGTTTTTCTAGCACTGGATGCTGTTGGAAAGGTCAGATCGTCTTAGTCATGGTGGAAGGTAGTCTTAGTCTACCATTCAGTTTATCGATATAAAATAAATGGATATCGAGTTAAGTGTAACGAACTTCCTGTGAGCGTTAAAAACGTAATAGAGTTAAAATTTGAACAATTTCAGAATTTAAATCAAATGTCATTGGTACGAGAAATTTTAGTAACAATACCAGAATTTTTGAAGGTTTGTACTGGGATAAACATTTGATCAAGTGACAACGCTGGTTGTCCTAACCCCTCGCCCCTACCGCCGTCGCTGTGGCTCCTTCACATCTCTTTAAGGTACAGGAGTGCTCAAAGAAACTGCATCATCTAAAGAAATGGTGCATTCTGTATTTTCCAAAACTTTTCTGGATCCGCCCTTGACATTGAAAAAACATCTTTTTAAAAATGTCATACCAAATGTAACAAGGTTATATATCTTTAGTATTACTACAACAAACCCTCTTTTGAAATACTGAAGTATAAAAAACAGTAAAATTATTTATAGGATCATCAGGATGTTTTCATCCAGGCCATGGAAATCGATTAATGGTCTTGGTACGCGTGGCAACATTTCTGGCATCACACAACTGTCCACATTAGGTATCCCATAGTTCCCAGAAAGGAGACACGGTTGGATCTTGACGCAAACAACACCAGAAAGGGTTATGGATGTCAGCTGAAGAGTTTTTGTCGTGCAGTAATTTTTTCTCATACTTGAGAGATTATTGGAAGTTCCTTACTTGCCACACAAAACACAAAAGTACAGACGCTCAACAGTCTCAGGAATTGGATTCACTTCGTAGCATCAGTTCTTGTTATCTCTTGTGTTGTGTTGTCATGTCTTCATCAGGTGAAACCCAACGGCGAAATTTGAGGAATTCAGCAGTTTTTGTTTATTACAAATGATTTTACATATTTGTTTCATATTCACTTATCAATCCGTTTTAGATGTAAATCGATAATAAATATTTATACATAAAATCATCTTATAAACATGTAATAGTTGCACTAACGTACGCATTTTTATACAACTTATTAAATAATCTATTTAAATACAATTTTTTTCATCTTTTTGATATTTACAAATAATGCATTGAAATAATGCATTTACACGTAATACGGAGAGCAAATCTAAATGATTCGAGACATAAAGAATATTTTTCTAGGTAACAAAGATATTTTTGAAAAAGTCATCTAATAATAATAATAATAATAATAATAATAATAATAATAATAATTTATTTTTGAGTAGTGATTTATTAAATGAAAACGATTACTTTAAATATTAATATTATTATTGCTAATATTGCTTTTATAATTATTACTATTATTATTATTATTATTATTTGCCTTGATGCGTTTACGTCATTCGTTAATCACTGTTTAGATACTTGACGATGGAGGCTTTCTATATAAATACAACCTTGCCTATTCAGGAAACGCCACATCCTAATCCCGATTGCTAACGATTGCCACTCAATGCACCTCACTTCAACGCTAAATGCATTCGAATCATGGCATTTAGCCTTGAAAAATATGTCAGTATCAATATCAAAATATTGGCAACATTGTGTAAGACTCCACGTCTCTCCGGCAGCGAATATTATCTTTTTCGTAGTTATCATTCTTAAAATGTCACGTATGGAAGTTAATAAAATATTTTTAGCAATTTAGTTCTCACCTCATTTCACGCGTGCTATGTTGCAAGTAAGAAATTAAAACAAAAGCTTTTTAATCCTTACGTTTACATGATGATTTTTGCTGGTGAGGAATTAGTAAGAAACTCATGTTCTCGCCGTGAATTCGTTCTCGAGACATAAACATGACTCAGTCACATCTCAAATATTTAAAAAATGGTAACCAAATCTTTAAAAAAATGTACTGCTCGACATAGCAAAAGACTTCCTGGAGCATAACGAGACATGGTAAAATATTTTATGAGTGACTTACAATTGAAGGAGATTGATGACTCGCAGAACAATCATGGTTATAATTTGATAAATAGTAAATTCTGATCCTTTCTGGGAACTTTGAGATACATTCTTTCTAAGACTAATATTGGCGCTTACAGCTCTAGGTTACTTTGCCACATCGTGCAGTAAGGTGTGTTCAGCTTAGACCAGGGGATTCCACCAACTACAAGTAACATGAGTAGTGATTATATCAGAAAGTTGCACATGATACGTTTAGCTCCCTTGGTCGGAACTATCACATTATCATTAATGTATAAACCGTTACACTTTTTAAGCGTTTTTCTAAATTAATGTAACAATTTTCCCTCCTTGTCTTGCATTCGATTTTCGAAGGTGTGGTATTCACATTTAGTGAACATTTACTGAGATAATTTGGATTTCGCAAGGTCAGATGCAAAATGAAAGCCCGAAAATGGCCGTTGTGGTTTACAGAGAGAAACTATAGCAGGAACTGTTTGTACAAAATGTGAATCTAGTATTCTTGGTAAATTTTGTTTTCTGAGCATTCCTATTTTGAATTATGAGAGAGTGGTTAAGAAATGTAAGGGGCTCAAAGATGAGGAGAAGTGTTTTGCATTGCAAGTTACGCGAAAAGTCAACCTCCATTACTGTTCGTCAGGACAACGTTTTTGTTGTACGTGTAAATCCGAAACAAATAAAACGAGCGGGTGCGCCAGGAGAATTGTTTGTTTTTTGCAAGTGGGTGACAAAACAAGCAGCATTATCGTTCTTTGGGATGTTTTTGGTTGCGTATAAATCGGAAACAAATGAAAACAAGCCGGTGCACGGAGAGAATTGTTTTACGTTGCAAGTTCGCGACAAGAGAAGCATAATTACAGTTCGTACCAAGAAAGGTTTTGGCTGGGTGTAAATCGGAAACAAATGAAAGCGAGCGCGCGCGAAGGGAGAATTGTTTTGCACTTGCTAGTTCGCGACAAGTCAATCTCCATTACTGTTCGTAGGGACAATGTTTTTGGATGTGTTTAAATCGGAAACAAATGAAAGCGAGCGCGTGCGAAGGGAGAATTGTTTTGCATTTGCAAGTCCGCGACAAGTCAAGCTCCATTACTGTTCGTAGGGACAACGTTTTTAGGTTGTGTGTAAATCGGAAACAAATGAAAGCGAGCGCGTGCGAAGAGAGAATTGTTTTGCATTTGCTAGTTCGCGACAAGTCAAGCTCCATTACTGTTCGTAAGGACAACGTTTTTGGATGTGTTTAAATCGGAAACAAATGAAAGCGAGCGCGTGCGAAGGGAAATTGTTTTGCATTTGCAAGTTCGCGACAAGTCAAGCTCCATTACTGTTCGTAGGGACAATGTTTTGGATGTGTTTCAATCGGAAACAAATGAAAGCGAGCGCGTGCGAAGGGAAATTGTTTTGCATTTGCAAGTTCGCGACAAGTCAAGCTCCATTACTGTTCGTAGGGACAATGTTTTGGATGTGTTTCAATCGGAAACAAATGAAAGCGAGCGCGTGCGAAGGAGAATTATTTTGCATTTGCAAGTTCGCGACAAGTCAAGCTCCATTACTGTTCGTAAGGACAACGTTTTTGGATGTGTTTCAATCGGAAACAAATGAAAGCGAGCGCGTGCGAAGAGAGAATTGTTTTGCATTTGCTAGTTCGCGACAAGTCAAGCTCCATTACTGTTCGTAGGGACAATGTTTTTGGATGTGTTTAAATCGGAAACAAATGCAAGCGAGTGCGTGCAGGGGGGGAGACTCACCAGGGAAGGCGCGCTGCGGTCCGCTTGCCGCGCGCCGCGCCCTTGCCCGAGGAGCGCTTCGCCTTGGGGGGCGACGCGCGGCGGGGCGCTGCCTGGAGGCCGTCGGCCGCCGCCCCCGGCCCGCCCCCAGAGCCACCCCAGGGCCGCCCCCGAGGGCACACGCGGCGCCGGGCGCGCCTGGCGTGGCGACAGCCCACTCGCCTGCAAGCACCCGACAATCACACTTCGCGATTATTCATTATTGACCGCAAAGTATATTACAAAAATAGCGCAGGTGCGATTTTCAGTTAAACTCGCTAAATGTTAGAAATTCCTTAAGTTAAGAATTATGCGAGGCTGTATGTGCGAATTGAAGCACCGTTAGTTTAATTACAATATACTGATGTATGATTAAATTTCGTGGTGACGGCAGAGATACTGTGGTAATCTTGAATAATTTGAATTAAGGATCGAGCAGATATCAACCACTAAGTATATCACAATATAAATTCAATACAAAGAATAAACAGCCAAACACGTGTTTCGGGACTAATTTATATCATCTTCAGTCACTCTAAAAATAGGAAAATTAGTAAACAAATGTAGTTATCATATGAATCGATGTAAATAAAAACAGGAATACAAATGTAGTTCAGTGAAGTCAGTCACATTCTTCTGCATGACATACAAGATGGCGCAGACGTGAGCCCCTCAGTGTTTGATCCATGATACTTGGGTATGAATTCTATTTCTATAAATTTTACAGTGTTCATTTACATTCCTGTTTTTATTTGTATCAACTCGTATGCTAATTATATTTGTTCATTTACTTTCATCTTTGTAGAGCTACCGAAGATGGGATGGGATCCTTAGTACCAAAAAACGTGTATGGCTATTTATTCTTTACATTAAATTTATATTGTAAAGTACTTTGTGGTTGATATCTCCTTGATCCTTAATTGATAATTATTCACGATTACCACAATATCTGTACCGTCACCACGGAATTAATTCATACATCAGTAAATTGGAATTAAACTAAGAGTGCTTCAATTGCACATACAGCCTCCCATAATTCATAATTTTAGGAATTTCTAAAATTCAGCGAGTTTAACTGAAAATCGCACCTGCGCTATTTTTGTAAGCATTCTTTGCATTATACGAGAAAAAAATAAAGAAAAAAAATTGCTGCTATTTTTGAGAAAATTGTTTTTTTAACTGGCTATACTTCACGCATAATTACGCAAAAACCGTAGCATAGTTTCAAACAATTTCACATTTCCTGATTAATGCCCAAATTTTCAAGAACAGGTGGCGCGCTCGTTGTGTTCCGTGAATCCATTAACAGCGCTTTCTTCCCTCTGTCTGAGGGTAGCCCAATTAATACCATTACCAGACCTACTTCTTACCGGAGAGAGAGACGAGAAGAATAGTACATTACGAAACTATGATGTAATGATGGGTATGAATGCACGAGAGAGATATTACGATACGAGCGAGGAACGATTGAGGATCGTAAACTACTCTCGAAAGTATCAATACTCATTACATCGAGTTTAATACGGTACTTTTTCTACAACTTATGGTAACTTTTAAAAAAACTTTTACACTGAATCGTTTCGTGGTAGTTGACATGCAGGATTAAGTCCAGGCCACCTAGTGGACAGCTCCCTACCCTACCTTGCGGATGGTGCCTTTCGTTTATCACTTGCGCTAGTCAAATAGGATCTGCGCTAGTGAAATAACGATCCAATTTATTAAAATAATATTCCACGTAAAAATACTAATAACAATAGAAATTAAAGATGACAAGAATAATATAATATTAATTGCAATTTTAATGTACACAATTGAACGAAACATTTACTAGAACAATTCTCAATGATTAACTGTCACTATTTGGTTCGTAAACTTCTCTCTCTTCTCTCAAGAACCGGTATGATAATGAAATCTGCATCGTAATGGGTATCATTATGTAGATATTGCAACCACCAAATTACAGAATTATAATATAATGGAAATAGAGAGGTTATTATTTTACTGAAACACGTAGATTTGGAAAAGCCCCAACCATGCCACCAAGGTAACGTCCATGCTCGAGGCGGGACTCGAATTCGCGACCCTTCGAGTCAAGACTCAAAGCGCGTCGAGATATCTCGATAACCCAGATCATCTGAGTGCACTGTTCCGAGTGAGCTGCTCATTACCATTGAGTTTCTTCATATCTATATTTCAAGTGGGTCTCACTTTGCACAGCTTGATCTTGATTATTTCAAAAATCTGAGCTCTCGTTTAGGAAATGTAACCCCCAAACAGCTTTGAGGAAACACTGCGGAGTAGCACAAAAATGCGCTGTAGCAGGGGCACAGGAACCTCTGAAGATTACGTAGATCATGGATGGCAGACGGGTTGCATTAGTTCTGGAGAACAGGCCTATGGTTTATAGATGATGTACTTTGATATTTTAAATAATTGAAAAGGATGCCATTGCCACCGTTTTTACTTGTTTACGTTGCTTATATATGTAATCGTTGCTGACTATGGACGTTACGTGGTAAGAGATTAATGAAACCACGACCAACTCACATTTCAAAAGGGATTAAAATCGGTTGAGTTGTCTAAAATGAGTTAACCGTCAAACATTGTTACATTGGTGTAAATAGGCTTAGAGTTAAACAATTGTTCGACAATCTTCTCCTCATGTTTTCCACCTATAGTTAAGATGTAGTTCATGAGTGACTCTGTCGGGTAGATGGCGAACACGTTCCCTCCAATATTTTCAAGTGCATCCTTTTTATTCTCAACTCATTTTTTACTAAAGACCAATTCATTATAAAATATTATAACTTATTCAATAATATTCATTATTTTTCATTGAATTGATAATATGGTGTATACAATGGAATTCATGGAATTTGGAATTCAGAAAATGATGTTTCTAAACTATAGCTGTTCTTATGTTAAATAATAATGTTGGCCGAGACAATGCCTTATTGCTTTTATTTGGAATGGCGCCCACGCGTCCTATTGGCGCCCACCATGGGGCCGGGGTTTACTCGCCTGGCGCGGGCGGCTGCTGGCGGCGCTGAGCGGAGTGGGCGTGGCGGTGCCGGAGCGGCGGCGGCTCCCCGGCGTTGGCGCTGGTGACGCTGGTGGGGTTGGTGGCGCTGGCGTGCGTGGTGAGACTGACGCGGCTGGTGCGGCTGGCGGCGCTCTCCACACTCGCCGCGCTGGCGCACGTGCTCGCCCTCGCGCTAGCGCTGGCACTGGCGCAGGCACTGGCGCTGGCGCTGGCACTGGCGCGCCGGGCGGCGGAGGTGGCGGCGGGGGACGGCGGTCAGGGCGGCGGACACCGCTGCTGCTGCTGCCAACGGACCGACGCTAAGGTGAAGCCAATTCGCAATGCGAAGATAGATTTCCCCGTTGATGAAAACATGTATTTGACACTTGCTACAGTGAGCAATCTCTCTGTCCCACAAATCCAACTGTCTTTGTAATTTTACTCAATTTATTGAAAGCAGTTACCACATATTGATCACTTATTATAAAGGAACATGAAAATATTTCTACAGACTCCGAGATGTCGCCTTTTTATTAATAATGTCACATTCAAATAAACTGTCAAATTTTAAACGAATTTATAAAGGATGTCCAAACTGAAATTCCCCACCTCTGAAATATTTCGGATCCGACTCTGGATACATTATACCTTAGTAACTCTCGGTGTTACGATTGACAAATTTCATTATAATATAAGACGGACAGACAGAAAGAGAGAGGGAGAGGGAGAGGGAGAGGAGAGAGAGAGAGAGAGAGAGAGAGAGAGAGAGAGAGAGAGAGAGAAACCTCGTACATTTCCCGTGGTTGATTGAACCTGGAAACCGAAAAAAACGTGAGAATACAGAGAAAATCGGTGAAATCGGAGTCTGATTAATTAGTATTTGGAGTGCCGATGCTATTGAAAGCACTGGTTCAGATATGTACTTTATTGTACTGCGTGCAAAGATTTATATAATACTAAAAACATCACTACAATCACGATATTCATAAAATGTTAAATTTATTTTATTACTTATTGTACGTGATCACTTTAAACTTTTTTCAGTATAGTACATCAAGCACACTGAGGAAAATATGTCACTGTCATGCGTTATTCAACGAATCTGTACTGGTAATTACTTTCAATTGTTTTCTTCGAAACAGCATTACTTTGCGGCTGATTCCATGCTTTTAAGTTACATTTTTTTCCTAGGGAGAAAAATGCCTACCTTTGCGCAGAACATATAAATCTACCTTCACTCTCGATTGTGAAAAAGTTAACAGCAATGCTGTTAGTCGGTTTCTCAGCGAGTTGAGGTTTTCATAGAAATGTTTCATGTTCCTTAGGTGTCAAATGCATGTTTTATCTACGTGATTAAACCTGTTAACACACATTCTTCATTATAATCCAGTGTCAAAGGAAATAAGTTCGCACAATGACAAATACATCATATACTAATAATTATTGTAGTCACATAAACCATATATGAAGCGATTACTGCGGCCATCCATTGTGCACGCTGCCAAATTTTGCAGGATGTAAAAGAGTGACAATTTACGGCACAAAATGAATACACGCTACACAATGATAGTGACTGCGAATTAGAAAGCAATTACAATATACTTTGAATGTGGAATGTCTTCGGTACGATATTTTCAGCAACGGCTTCAACGCAAGCGACGCTGAAATAGTGAAAGAGGAGAAATGTCTATAATTTACAGATATCGTATCATTCTCAGATTTCCTTTTGTTTGAGTATTTCATGTCTTGGAGGCCGGTGTGTTGACTTTTCTCCGACAAGAAGACTCGACGAATATTGTCTTGCCGGGATTCTTCTGACTTCCTGAAGTTTTATTCTGAACTTGCGGCGAAATATCTTCTAAGCAAAGAGAACACTTTTTAATAAAGGAATAAACAATATACTTATTACACTGATGAAATATTTTATTAGTGAATAATTGGGGTAGTAATGTTTGAATTCAGTAAGAGGAGTATTGAAGTTAGTACGACTCACAGAGAAGCAACACATAACATAGCTTGTCGGTAATTTATTTACACCAGAGTCGTAACAAGACACTTACATAGATGAAAATGGGCCACCTCTTTAATATTTCTCCTAACCTTATCATTTTTTGCAGGGTTATGTTTGATAACATTAAGAAGTGAAAATATGAATTGAACAATATAAACAATGCAAAGCTTAATTTTGATTTTTTAAATAAATATCCAATATAAAAAAATCGGTTTTTTACTTAGGCCTCGTAAGTCTGTGGTCTGTGTGTGCTGTTCCAGTGGTCCTGGTCGTAGTTATGGCCCTGCTTTAGGCAAGCCTTTCTGACAGTGGTCTAGTCTATTGACTCATTGACATTTTATCAAACTAGTTTACATTTTGTTTTCATTAATGGTTACATACACGAAGATACTAATAGAAAGTTATTTTAATCATTTGGGCAACACCGAAGCTAATTGTATGTGCAGCATATGCAAAGAATTACGTAAATCAAATAATGTGCAAAAGTGGGGCTTTGGGAAAAAACAATAACAAACAACTATTAAATAGAGATGAAAGTGCTTTGCATGTTATAAATATACACTACAAACACTTAAAAATTCGATTTTGTATAAACAATTCACTAAAAACGATGTATATGCATTCAAAATTCGACTTTGAGGTTAACACACAACACCTTTGAAATTCTATACTTGAATGATCCTCTTGAGACTTTACCAACATAACATATCTGTTGGTAAAATAACAATGGTAGAAGTAAAATTTTCCAAGGCGAATCATTCATTAAAAGCTGAGGTATTGATTCTACATCCAGTCTAGAGAACATGAGATATTCTTGAATTGTAACTTCACAATCAATATAATAATAAGAAACAAGTGAATAGCAAGAGAATGGAAGATGCGAAATTTGATGGTTTAACTCAAGACTGACAACTAAGGAAAAGCATAAAATGAGAGACATTTTGATCTGAATTTCCAAAAGCTTAAATTCCTTTCGACAGAAACAGATGTTTCGGAGCTTCGGCCACAGATCCCGTTAGCTGCTGGGCAGTGCGGGTTGCCTACTCAATTTAGATCAGGGGAGAGCGACATGTAGGTCCTGGAAGAACGCTTGCTTCTTTAGAGACTCCTCATACTTGACCAATTATTTCGTGTTTACTTCAAGTGCTTCCCGAGTCATTACTCTCCCTGTCATTAGTCCTGAGATGATGCGATCCAGCGCAGAGTACGTCGACTTATGGTTTTTGTTTTTCCATCTAGGTATCCCTCGCTAGTGAGCCATCGTTCCATCCGGGAGAAGCTTTAAGCTACCGATTGGTCAACCGACGTGTGATAGTGTATTTCATGTAATTATAAGTGTAAGTAAGGGGTTGAGATATGACAAGGAAGAGAAAGGAAAATCGCGCGCGGTCCGTGGCCTGCTTGTTACGGTTCTTCTTCAGCATTCGCCTAGTGTTGATCGGAAAAACCATGGAATACTACCGATCAGAGCAGCCGTTCACTAAAAGTCTCCTCCAAGCAGAGACTGAATTTCGACCTAGCAACCTAGCTATTCTCGAAAATCCTGCAACCGTGGCGGACTCGAACCTTAGGACCTCTTGGCCAAAGGCACTGCGGTGACGTCTGTTGTTGACCTGAGCAACTTAAACCGCTCCTTCACATACCTCGTTTTTTATACCTTATTTTTATTACATGTATTTTATTATTATTATTTTATTATTATACCTTGTTTTTTGGAGGGATTCTTTGTTTCGTTTTCCGGATTCCTCTCCCCCGTAGGGGTGGCGAGCAGGAGTCTGGGTGAGAGAAAGATGCGTTATTTTGTTAAGGAAGATCCTCTATTTTATTAGGGGTATCTGGACGTTGGTGGGATGGAAGGGCATGGATACCAGGGGAAGAGGAGGGAGGAAAAGGGGTTGGTACGTTTTGGACGCGTTTTCGATGTTTTTAAAGTCGGTCGTTTCGTCGTGTATGTTGATTGTTTAATAGTCGTCTAATCTGCCTTCTGGCTTAGGTGATTGTGAGTTGGAGAATATCTAAGGGATGTTTCTTTCTTGTTTCTCTTGTCGGAGGGGAGGTTACGTGAAACGCGGTGGTGAGATAGAATATGGTGCACAGGCGCTTTCTGCAGTGCGTGATGCTTGGCGTTTGGCTCAGCGGCGCTCATGGTGCACACGCTGAGTCTGTCATTGGCAACTCAGTGCATCAAATGATGTCACTGAAATGCTTCAGACCGGAAGGACCTAGAGTGCGAGACCTAATGATAACAGGATTCTGGAAACTAGCTACATAGGTCGAATTCAGCCTTTGTCTGGAGAGAAATTCTAGCGGCCGGCTGCTTTAGTTGGTAGTTTTCCGTGGTTTCTTCGATCAGCACCAGGAGCAGTACCCTAACAAACGGGCCACGGACCGCACGCAATTATTATTTCGTCTGTCGTGCACTATCATCACACCTTACATACCCACACTTACAAGCACTACACTATCACACATGTCGGGAGACCGGATGGGAGTTTAACGCTTCTTAGGCTGGGGCGGTGTCCCGCTGGCAGGAGAAACCTGGTTGAAGAAAATCGCGCAAGCCGACAGCTCGCCATCCAGCGGGGGGAACATCACCGCCATCTCCTGCAATAAAACATGCACTACATGAACTAATGATCTTAGCCGTTGTCACACTAGTCAATCAATCGAGCCTGTTGACGATCAGCAACAAGAGATCATCTTCCAGAGTTTCTTGGATATATTTCTCAATTTCATTTCTGGCTGACGAATTCTACAATTCTTCTCTTTTTTTATACAAATATTTGGAGTTTGTTATTTTTAAAAATCTTTTAATCTTCTAAGGTTATATTTATATACTCTTTTTAAAACGCAAAAAGCGTAAAACAACATGCTAGGTACCTGAAATGTCGGTCACAAAGGAAACTGCCACAAGAAATCACTAATGTGTTCTTAATATTTGCAACTATCATTTGCTCTGCATTATCCGATGAAATAATTTAGTACCTAAATATTCTTTGCACACTGTTCATTCGAAAGAATTTAGTTTATGTGCTTTTCATTAATAGTTTTAGTGTTATTAAAGGTGCCATCATCAACCCTTTTCGTGTCAATTGCGATGAGATAATTTAGTATCTAAATATTCTTTGCATACTTCTCATTCGAAATAATATAGTTGATGTGTTTTTTCATTACTATTTTTTAATGTTATTAAAGGTGTCATCATCAACACTTTTCGTGTCAATTGCTAATAAAGCATGGAACTTCTCTTTAGAAATATTAAATGTGAGGTCATGTCGAAGGGTCATCATAATCACGTTATCATTAGGCTTCGGATCTTTAGGTCCTAAAAACCGTGGTTTTAGGCGCCTAAAAAGGTCCTAAAAACAGGTCTTTCATAGGTATAATAAATAAACAAATTTTATGCATCGCGCCATGCAAACAACGGTGATTTCTTAAATACCATTTTTTTTATTTCAAAACACAGTTAGAGACAGTGTGATAGATAAGATGATATTGTAATTGAACAATCATTCTAAAGGTGAAATATTTGCTTTTATTCTTAACAAAATCTGTCTCCCTGTCTGTTAATTGAAATATAAAGGATAAAATTATGTTTTACATGAATTTCAAGAATAAAAATGCAACATTCTTTTTTTTAAATAACAAGTTCTTCAATTTCACTTCTTGGTATATTTCCACCATTAATAATAAGAAGCATTTTTAGATGATGTGGGGTAAGTATTTTGTCGGTCAGAATTATCTTACATGTTGAAAAGATCTCTCAACGTCTGCGGTGGTGATTGGAACATTTTTAAAAAGAGAAACCATTTGCGGATTAAACCCTTTAGAGAGAACTGCCTCATGTCCGCTTAGAATGCCTGATACTTCTTTCAGAGCTTTGAATCTAGGATTTTTGGTGAGCACCATTTGTAGTTTTTTTGGAAACAACTTTCCCAAACTCACTAATAGCTTTCTTTAACTGACTTTCTGCTTTGATGATTGTAATTGCTTTATAGTATCGCGTAAAAAGTGAAATTAGCGCAAATATATGAAAGCTCCTGCATCAAACCTTTGTCTTGAAGGGCATTCTGGGCAACCTTAATACACTGCGATTCTTTTTCTGAAAAACTATGTACAACCTTTTCAACACTGTCAATGTTCTCACTGTGATACTTCATAGCCTGCGGTCACGTACCCCATCTTGTCAAAATAGGTGCTGGTATCAAATGGATAGATTGGGATATGTTTCTTTGTAAGCTGCAATTGTAGTACTTGACTTCAGAAATTATTTCTTTAGGGAGGACATTAAATTATTAATTTTGGGGATCTGGTTTCGAACCTCCTCTGCTACTTGGTGAAGTGCATGAACCGGACAAGTAACGTGAGTTAAATTCTAGAAAATACTTTCAAACAGATGTGGGCCAAATGTTGTTTGTAATCGTAATTTCTAGAATTTGTATTCCTTTGCCGAGGTTCCGATTTCGCATGCGTCATCTTAAAATTTCACTAATTGCTTTATTTATTGTTGCGCTAAGCTTTAACGACACCACGCTGCATTTTATCAAACAGAAATCAAATAAGTTCAGATATCTTCTATTCAATTACATTGAATACCTACAGCTTTCAATTCGTTTTTCTAACAAAATAAGCTTGACGTGAAAAGTGCACCGTACAGGTATTTGTATGGAAAAACATG
This sequence comes from Acheta domesticus, assembly GCA_031308135.1. Taxonomy (NCBI): domain Eukaryota; kingdom Metazoa; phylum Arthropoda; class Insecta; order Orthoptera; family Gryllidae; genus Acheta; species Acheta domesticus. Next base: position 85,466,190 of record JAHLJT010002630.1, read on the forward strand.
GCAGGAGTAACTAAGGGTGAATAGAAGTAACTACGAAGTAATTACCTAGCTTGTGGGGGAATGGAAAACGTTGAATAGTCTCCAAACTGCAAGTGTAACAACGAGAACCAAGCGAAAAAAGTAGGTATTGCTCGATGAAATGGTGGTGAAATCCTAACAAACAATTTTTGAAATGCTATCTTGTACCAGAGAATATGTTAGCAATCTTTTAACTTTTCATGATAGACCCAAGCATCTCATGAACTCTGGACCACTATTTTAATCTTAGTGCTATATTTGTTTTTACATTATAGCCTGTTGTTTCCAATTTTGTTTTGCTATTATATATGAGTAAATGTATAATTACTCCTTCAAATGATACAAACGAATGAACGAGTTGTACTAGTAAAGTGTACCTTAAAAATTCCTTTCGTAGGCATGATTACTGTCTGAGAGGATTACGTCGAGAAAAAATTCCTATTAGAAATGATAATAGGAAGAGACATTTACAATTATTTCACGAACTAGCAGTTATTGCTAGGAATCGACATTGGCGTTAGGAATAAAATCAAATACTATAGAGACAATACAGGACACTTCGCGATATATCGAGAAACACTGATGCACGCACCATCTAGTGACAGAACCTGGTAAAAACTGATCCACCCTAAGCTCAGTGCTCTGTTGGTGTTTGTTTACTGCTTGATTTCTTTTCATTTGATTTTCTTCCTGGTCGATTTCTAGTTAACTTATTTTACAATACTATTCTTTACATCCTTCTACGTATGGCAGGAACATTTTTTTTGTAGTTTTCAGCTGTTTTATTATAAAATACAGCAGAACTCGCGTTCGTTCTTCACATCTTCTCGCGATAAAAACAGGTAAAAATTGAAGGAATTTTGAACATGAATGAAGCTAGTTTATACAATTTGACTTCTCTTTGTAATAAAATGCATTAAAAACTATAACATAACTTAAATGGAAGACTACTTACACATTACCATTCCCAATTGAATCATGTGTTACGAACATTGCAGAAATGGATAACACTGAAGATATTCCTACAATTTTAGTACAGGAAAATGCTGCGTCCTATGTAAGTGGCTTGTTGTGTAGTATCGTGCCATATGATGGTTGTAGAAATGCTTTATAGAATTTGGATGAAAAGCAAGGATTTGGAAGAAACTCACATATTCTGACTAAACAGTTTGTGAATGCCACGCTTTTCTACCCAAATGAATTCACTATTTGTTTTCTAAGACTGAAAATGTGATGATACAAAAAATGTGTTAAAAAATGATAAACACTTTTTAAATTGTTTACGTCAAAATAAACTTGACGTAAAAAAACAATTAATGCAAGTCAAGAATATTTGCTTCTTCCGTTAAAATCATATTGACGTTTCTATTTGGCGCTAAATTACCAGGTTCTGACACTAGGAGCGCTAGTGAGAACTTGTTTCCATCGGTTGCGTGGAAGAATGGGCAACTGTCCTGTATTATCTCTATTGTATATATTTGATAACATCTTTCTTGTTTATTTTTCATCTGATCCAAAATATTTGTGGACTGTTTCTACGGAAATGTTTTTCATCTGTTTCAAAGTAAATGCCTCTCAATGAGGCAGAATTATTATTGACTATTTCATAATAGTGCCAGTACAGAATTATTATACTTACGCAAGTGAAAGTCAAAGAAGATAAATAAGTAAAATATTAGTTTACAGAAAATATTGTGAAGGAAGAATTTTAGGCTGTGCACGTACTGTGTGTATGGGTAGTACTGAAAATAATATTCTGTGCCTATACATAAAATGCTGTGCAGTGTTATTAGCACATGGGTGTAGTTGTATAGTGAGTCGCGATGTTTGAAAAGAAGCTAATTTTTATATACGTAATATTTTATTTGATTCAGAATAGCAGGACATTTTTTTGAATGTGTGTATTTACTCTAAGAAATCGTGATATATTTCGTCAAAAAACTCGTCTCTTTCGCTGTAATTTCTTATAATGCCTACAAATTATTACGAAGTTTTATGCTTTCCACTTGTGCAAAATATGATACTCGTAGAGAATAAATATAAAGTTATTTGGCTGTGACGATTGAACATACTATTAAAAATGTGAAAACTGATCACAAATTGAATGCTTAATTATTTTAACTAATTTAATGTTTCTTTCAATGCTCATGTGAATACTTTTATGACAGGCTTAGTATTATCGTAGCCTTGATCTTCACGATAAGATTTAAAAGGAATATGGTTTGTGTGTCAAAACTAAGCTTTCTGTTTAATGCAGGATATTTTGTGCAGCTTTGGCAATACTACTGTAATGAAGTGCAGAACAAGATATCCGGCAATAATTGATGTTTATCATGTTATGGCGCAACACCTTCTGAATATTTGTTAGTTGCTTACTCACTTCCTCAGTTTATTTCCAGAAAGTTTTATTTATTTAGTAGCAGTTGATGTCACTCTACACGCTGTGTTTGAGAACGTCCACATGATCTAGCATTATTACAAACCATCAATATTTTAAACTATAATTACTTGTGTGCTTATTAGCGTTTTTCAGCACTACCCTGAAGCTGATGAGGTGTATTTTATTTCTCCCCGATGTCGAAGCGTTGTGTACATCGACTCACAATTGATTTTCTTTGGGCATCGCTACCCAGGAGATCCGACCATCCCCATCGAAGTGAAACGTCCTCGACAAAATGATCGCAGTCATGCGCTTCCTCGTGGTGCACTTCCAAAGCCACGGCGGGGCGACCAGGAAGCCCAGGCCGAGGCCACTCCCGCGTCTGGAGGGCATCTGCAGGCACGCCCCCGTGTCCAGCACGCGAGCCACCTCCAGGTCCTCCGATAGGTCGCTGCCCTGGTACAGCTACCTGCGGAAGCAGATCCGCACGCCCTCTGGATTCGTCTTCTACAAGTGCGAAGTGTGCGGTTACATCGCGAAGGACTTCGACCAGTTCGTGGAACACCGCCGCAACCACTTCACCGGGTACGAAGTGAGCGCGCAGCGCACCGCGGTGAGAAAGCGAACCAAAAAGCACGTGTGCCCGGAGTGCCACCGGTCCTTCACGTGGCTGTGCCACCTCAAGAGCCACATGCGCACTCACAGGGGGGAAAAGACACTCAAGTGCAGCGAGTGCGACTTCACGGCCAAGGACGAAGCCGAGTTGGCGCTTCACCAGCGCGTCCACACGTGGGACAGACAGTTCAGGTACAAGGACGGCGTCGGAGGCAGTCAGTCGCAGACATCTCTGAGGCGGTCGTCGCCAGACGAGGACACCCGCAGCAGCAAGGGGGAGAAGGAGGGCGCGGGCGAGGGCCCGGCCAAGAACCACCTGACCATCAACCTCGTGTGCCCCCCGCAGTCCCCGAACGACGAGTGGGAGCAGCAGCGCGCAGACCGCAGCACGTCGAGCTCGCCCCAGCAGAAGCTTCGCGAGGTGCCCAGGAAACCGACGGCGCGGTCTGATAGCTCCAGGAATTCCAGCATCCGTGGCTCCTTTACGACTTCGCCTCGCGGTTAGAAGCTGCATGTCGGTGACCAGTGCCCATGTGTAACGTCTTTTGGAGGAAATAAACCAGCTTGTTATTATTTCTGTTCTCTAACTTGTCTATATTGCGATTTTTCTAAGTTTGCCTCTCAAGGCCACTCAAATCCCATCTCACTGATGGAATATGTTACGGTATTTCGCATCTTTCTCAGTCGTTCCCCTAGATTTCGCATGATCGTGACTGTTTGTCTAAGAGTTAATACCAAAAGTGTCCCGGGGTAATATAGCAAGTTTTCCACATCCAAACACATTAGCTGTTGAAATATATTTAGCTATTTATATTATGTGTAAATTTATTAAGTTAAATTACATGCGAAAATATTGATCTTCATCGTCATAATACATCACAATATTCTTACAATGATCTGCAAAATAGATATGACAGAATATACTGCGCGTGTACTGCAATGGTTTACTCTGGGTTGTGACCAGGAGCCACATCACTTAAGTACAGATGATGACAAATTGTAGGCATCGACATTGCGGCAGTTGAGCGTTGGTGGGAGAACTATATCTCCATGGGCGTACTGTATCTGGTTTTCAAAGACCTGAGGAGGGAATGAAGGAATCGCTCACTGGAGAACGCGAATGTCCTTTATAGTTCACATCGAGAAAAAGGTCAAATGTCAGCAAACGTCACAAGAAAGCTGAGAATTGGGTGCAGCAAACGAGTTGGTATTTCATAAACGTTGTAATATCAATTTACGTTAAAATCGAAAATGTACACAGTTCAATAGTTACACAGATGTATCTAATTACTAAAAAGCAAAAAAACAAAAACTTTATGAACTTTACGGCTGGATGAGCGCCATCCTTTTCGTTTGAGAAATTCTTGGCTAATTTCAAGTGCACGAAACAAAAGATAAAAATTTAGTGTCATGGAGTAATATGAACAAAGAGACCAATGCAATGAGGAGAAATGGGATTCATTTTCTTATATCTCTTTAAGTCAGTTATGGCTTTCTCTTTTGCTTCCTCCAGATTTCAAAATTTTATGAAAAACTTCTATTCTCCATCTTAAGCAATACCATTGTATTTTTTCAGTAATGGACTTCCAAGAATCCGAACCTTGGAGATCTCAAATTCTGAATAATCCGAACACAATTTTCAAATATGTTAATACATGCAAATGTTTTTGTAAATGGATAATTAATAACAAAACCGAATACTGACACTACCAGAAAACAAATAAAACAACTCCATTGCGTTTATGTTCAATTTCGGTATCCAGGACCCACAAAACTGTTTTTTCGGTATCAAGGACCCACAAAAACAGGATTCTGGTTACACCACATATTAGAGAAAGTTTTCTCTTAAGTTAAAAACTGGATTTATCCATTTGTTCATTATCAGGGCCCGGCAATGAATTCTTTTCTGCCGAATATCCGCATTTTTTCACGCAACGTTACATAACTTTCTCTGTACTATGTATATTACTCCGTACATATGTATGTACATGGGAAAGTAAAAAGTCTTAATGAAGCTCCCGGATTTGATACCCGTGTTCCAGCTGATTATTCTTCAATTCTCCTTACATTTAAACCATACATTACATTACGTACTTTGTATAAAAAAATTTGAAACCTCTACATTTTCATCCTTCTGCCTTTTCATGTGTTGCGGTTAAATCACAGACGATGTTCACTCGATCATAATCATTATAAAACTAAAGTATCATTCTAAAGATTGGTTTAACTTCACTTATTATACTTCATTATTTTCTTTGTGAATATTGATATTACCCCAAATCTGTGCTTAGCGGTATTCACTTCTACCCAGTTTTCTTCCAACAAAACAAAACATGCACAAGCTGATTACTTTATATCTACCCTCAAATGTTATGAAAGAAAATAATTTGTACAGAACGTATTTACCAGTAATATTCTTTTTTCTTTATGATGTAATCTCTTGACGCGAGTTTTGTTTTTTAAGTACTTTATTTCGGAAATCCAGTAATGGACATCCATTCTTCTCTTTTCGTGCATTTGCAGGAAATTACCGTCATATTTTCTCTTTTAATGCATTTATTTTACAAGGAGTTATGTTATGCAACGTTACTTACGCGGTAGACGCCATGTAGTTCATTAAAAAAATAATTCGACACTCGACCATTAGATCTAGAGTAATGAGAAAACACTACACGTGCCTCTTAACTGTCAAACCCCAGGGTTCGAGTCCCAATGGTAATAGGGTTTCCGGCACTAATTAGCTAGGACTAATTCCGACACTGGTTGGAGAAGAATTCTAGCGGACAACTGATCTTATCGATAACTTTCTGTGGTTTCTACGATCAACACCAGGCAAATCCCGGAGCAGTACCTTCACAAACGGGCCACGGACTGCGCATGTTGTTCCCTTCTTCTTCTTCTTTGTTCTAACCTCACCTCTGTCACATACGCTTACACTTACATTCACTACACTACCACATCAGGAGCTTTGAGCTTGCCCTGGCTGGGACAGTGTCCGGCTGGTGAGACATATTACTCGCGCAACTTTTCTTGACCGATGGATTGGAGAAATGCGGGTAGAGTGGGAGTATTAGTTACATCGGTCACTAGATTATATGAAGCAATGCCAATCTTTGGAATATTAGTCATGCCATCGCAACTTCCTCAATAATTTGAGTTCTAACTTTCTCAGAAGTTCAAAGTACCTCCTGTGATGGAGCTGGGTCTACTTTGGCCATTTCTTTACCTTTTGTTTAGAAAAATTTGGCCCGGAGTTCTATGTTTTAACAGTAAATATGCTTCATTGTGCGCCAATGAAGATGTGTATGGAATGCTGTCATCAGTGCTAGCTGCGAGCTTTTGCCATCAACTGTTTAATGTTCAAGGGAGGGGAAAGCAAGACCATTGGTCAAGAAACGTTGCGCGGGTAATACCTGGTTGGAGAAAAGCGCGCAATCCGACGTGAAAGTTGGCGCCGGATCTCGCCATCCAAAGAGGGAAGAAAACCGCCACCTCCCGTGATAATACATGCACAACACTTACAGGACTAATGACCATAACAATTGACGCGCTCAACAACACGAAATAATGAACGAATCAACCAAAAGCATTCAGAACAAGCTGGTTACTTTATATCCTCCTTCAAACGTTACAACAGAATAGGATTTTTACAGAACATATTTACACAGAAGTATATTTCTTTTTCTAAGAACGTGCTTCCTTACTATTTCTCGTCGGTTTGTTTCTTCTTCCAGAAATATATTTCTTTTTCTTAAAACGTGCTTCTTTGCTGTTTCTCGCCTGTTTCTTTCTTCTTCCGGTGGCGCGCTCGCGTCATTTCACGGCGAACTCGATCCGGAGCTGGCGCTCTCCTCGGACGACAACCGCTGCTCGGGGTAGCCGTGGGCGCAGTTGATGTGCCGCATGAGCAGGCGCTTGCTGCCGAACTCCATGTGGCACTGGTTGCATCTGCACGGTTTCAGGTCGTTAGGTCCACGGACAGAAGGTCTAATACTCGATAGGTCTAATGATCAGCACGTCTATGACGAACTAGGTCTAATGCGACATAAGGTCTATGCGACAGAGGATCTAATACCAAAAGAGATCGACAATTAGAAGGTTCAATTAATAACGTCTAATAGATATAAGCACTGAAAGACTAACAGATATATAAAGGTGTAATAGCAAAATTTCGATTTCTTCATTTTTAAACTCCTAAAAACCAAAAGTCTATATTTTAACAATGTCAAATAAATTTTGAAAATTTTCGAATGGTTACCAAAATTATAAAGATGGTGGTGATATCGATTTATACCTTCGGTCTTTGAGATACAGACTCAATATTTTAACATCTCTATCATTTTATGTACGTTACGTACTTCCTGAATTAAAGCGTATCATTTCTATTGTGATTTCATTTCAGACTATAACATACTATGTAATGATATATGAACCACATTTTGTTACTTATTTCTGTTACAGCGTAATAGATTCGACATTCTTGTCCGATAAACCGAAGTTTATTAGGCATTTTTGACAATTACACTAAATATTATTAGACGTTTTTTAAATTAGACCAAATTATCATTAGACATGTTTTCATAGACCTACTGACATTAGACTGTAAAAATTAGAGCTTCTGTCATTTGATCTAATAGGGAGTTTAGCGCCAGGCGTAAGGAGACATCCTTAAACTATTGATCAAGTGACAAACAACTTTGTACAGTTGCAATGAACAACGTTCAGAAGAGTTTTAGCAACAACGTCATTCGTTATGCATTATGAGAAATGAAGCACTTCAAGAGTTGAACAAAGAAGTTGCATAATACATCAAAGAGTAGGCTAGTGGTGACATATTTCAATAACAATACGAGTCAAGAGTATAACAAATCTACATTGTGCAGTGTTTTAGACTTTGTGGCCCTCCGTGATGAATATGTAGTCTGGAATTTGGAATAGGCTTTCCTTGAAAACGTAGGACGTGTTCCTTAAGTTATGATTTGAACTTCTTTTTCGCGAATTTCTTTCCTGTCACCTCTTCCATATTTCCCGTTAATTCTTGCCAGCATTGAAGAGTAGGTAAGGAATAATTGTAACTGCCTTACATACGATAATCGATTTATCAGAGTTGGAAAAATTCAACCTTTCCTGTTTTTAGGCGGCCATTTCGCCGCTTGTAAGGTGACCGTAGAGACTCCTACAGGCGTACACTATTTATGAAGGTATAAGGTCATCCCTTATGCCTAAGGTAAGACGTTATGACTTCAAGGTCCGTCACGTGACTGTTAGTGCATAACTCCGCTATCTTACGCGTGGCGCTAAAACTCCCTAAAACCTTTAGACCTAACGATCTCTAACCACCTGAACTTGCAGCCGCCGCCGGCCCTGGGCGGCGGGGACGCGTAGGGCAGGCGCGGGCGCGGGCGCTGGTGCGGGCGCGCGCCGCGGGGCACGTGGCGGTGCTTGTGTGACTTGCGCTTCGGCCGCCTGAGGGCAGCACCGGCGCCGGTGACGTCCGACTTCACCTCGTCGTAGTGCGGCTTGTGCCACGTGTGGATGAGCACGTGCTTGGCGAACTCCCGGCGGTCGCGGGTGGTGTAGTCGCAGTCCTGAACAGTGATGGAAAAATTTTAGCCCGACTTCGATACTTCGAACCAACACTGAAAGGTTTTCGATGCCGATGAAAACATCGACAAAAACATCGATGATTTAAATTGAAACATTTTGAACTAAAATGTCCTGGTTCTAATGTGATACATAACACGTCAATATTATCTTAGTTTAAAGTACAGAAAGGTTGCAAATAGAGAGTGTGTTTTTATCACGGGAGGTTATGTGATCTACCTCCGCTGGACGGCGAGATCAGGTGCCGACATACTCATCGGTTTCTGCATTTTCCCCATCCAGGCATCTCCCAACAGTGGGGTACTGCCTCAGACGGTACAACCACTAAGCTTCTGACAGGTCTCCAAACATGTGTGGTAACGTAGTGCATGTCAGTGAGGGTGTAAGTGAGGGATGAGACAAGGAAAAAGAAGGAGCGACCACGAGCGGTCTGTGGCGCGTTTCTTAGAGTACTTTTCAGGCATTCGCCTGGCGTTGATCGGAGAAACCACGGAAATCTTCCGGTCAGAACAGCAGGCAGCTAGAATTCTCAAGACAGAGAGTACATACGACCTAGTTTTCTAGCTAATATCGAAAATCATGCCACCGTTGGGACTCCAACCTTACGATCTCCCTGTCACAGGCACTGCAGTGACATGAACAGTTGCGCCTAAGCTGGTATATACTACACTTACGGGACTAATGATCGTAGTAGTTGACACGCCTTGAAAACACGAAATAATCAATCAATCGACGTAGTTTTTCATCGAAGGGAGTCGCTGTCTGGAGAAGAATTATAGCGGCCTGCTGCTCTGATCTATAGTTTTCCGTGATTTCTCCGATCAACACCAGGGGGATGCCGGAGCAGTACCCTAACAAACGGGCCACGGACCGCGCGCGATCTTTCCTTCTTTTTCCTCGTCCTTTCCTCACCCCTTACACGCACACTTACAGTAAAATGCACTACACTACCACACATGCCCAGAGACAATTCGGGAGTTTAGAGCTTGTCCCGGCTGGAGCAGTGCCCCGCTGGCGGAATACACCTGGATGAGGGGAAACCCCGCTAGTCGACGGTAGGTCAGCGTCGGTTCTCGCCATCCACGGGGAAAAGATCACCACCACCTCTCGAGGAAAAACAGTCACTACACCAACGGGACTAATGACCTCTGTAGTTGACGCGTCCGGAATCACGAATCAATCAATCAATTCATCGAAGGAATCGACCAACCTTACCTTGCAGCTGTAGACCTGGTTGCTAATGTGCGTGCGCATGTGTCGCTTGAGCAGGTTCAGCCACGGGAAACTCATGTCGCAGATGGGGCACACGTGACGGTTGGGTGAGTGGCGTACGCGGCGACGGATGGGAGAAGGTCTGTGCTGCGGCGCGCCGCCCCCGCTGCCGCCGCCGCCGCCGCCGCCGCCGCCGCCTGCCGCCCACTGCCAGCCGGGTTGGGAACTTCTTGCCTGTGGTGGAGACAGCCCCGGGCGGCAGTGGGATCCGCTTCGTAGCGAGGAAGTGGATTTCCAGGGAGCGCATCATCGTGATCACCTCGTTGAGGAAATCGTCTTGAGGGGCCCTTATCGAGTATCCTGGGTGTCAAACAGCAGGAACAGAATGTGAAATACGTCATACGTCTCTATTTGTTTAGGAATGAAAAGACAAGCTTTTAAATTTGCCAAAACAATCTATGGTCCGATGAAAATAATTTGGTGATTGCCAGTTGTGCTTCTGAAGCTGTAGCTTCATACAATACGAGTGAATGATTTGGTTACTTTAATAACTATTTATTTCATGTGTTTATTTTCATGTCTCGGGAACACGTGCTCAGTGGTACGCAACCTGTCAACGTCGCTCCTTACCTTTCGCAACTGGCAATCACCAACTTCTTTTAATTGGACCATAAATTTTTCAGTTGTTGACCTCATTACGTTCATGAGTTCATAGTTGGATTGTTTCTAAGCATTCTTATACCAATCATGAAAGTGAAGAGCTTGAGATCAGATAGTCTATGCTGAATTTGGTTAAAAATTGTGACTTCATTATTTGATCGTCAACCTTGTTTTGCGGTTCTATGATAAGTATTATGATAAGTTTGGACAATAAATGGGAAAGCAATAAAGAAATTTTGTATTGTTTTCTTATAATTACAAGTAAATTATAGACTCTTCTTGTCCTACAAATCGATTTCAGTCTGAGGTGGCAGAGAACTATCTGTTCTAAAGCCCTTCATTTATAATAGAAAATAAATCTCGTAGAAGTATGTGGAACTGCTTCAAAGCTAATTTGTAAACTGGAATATAAAATTCATTAACAACATTATTGAAAGAAAAATATTGTTTTGGCATGGTCCTTTCCTGTTTGATCAAAATTGCCAAATTCAATGGCAATGTAGTAGCAAAGAGATTCCGTAAAAAGTGTTTTTACTCATGTTCCTCAAACACTGAAGATATGCACTCTCAGACAGAGTAGATAGGCGATGGACCGTTGCAAAACTCGTCTGATCTTTTGAATCGTCCTTTACTGGAGATGCTGAAATGTACAGAATTATAATCAGAAAATGAGTAGAAGAAATATTTAATGTAAAAACGTGTGTAAACGCTTTATCAAAATAAGTCTTATATTAAAAACCATGCTCTTAATTAAAGTACGTTTTTCACTTCCAGAATTTGTTTGTACTTTTCTGCAAATACTTACTTAGAAACATACTTACATAAATGAATGTCCTTCAACAAGAGATATTCTGTTATATGAAACAGGTCATCATTTTTATAATTACTCGATTGTTATTATATCATTACTCAATAGTTTTAATAACTGATACATCGTTATTTTGGACGATACTTCATGCAAGAACGATAATTTTGCACATAGTTTGAAATTATTTTCAAGCTATTTTGAAACTAAAATACAAATTACTAAAATTCACACACAGTTTATTATTGTGATTATGATCAAGATACAGGTATAGTCTTCTTGATTATCCACTTTTCGATATCAGTTTATACAGATCTCCATTTTCCTCTCTTGAACCATTGTGAATAATTTATTACCAAGCTTGCCATGCTATTTGCAAGGAGGACAATCGGTAAATCGCTTTCTTTGGTGTCGTTTGGGGAACGCTATTAGTTTACCAAGCTAGTGTACCATAACCACCATTTACTTGTTCTACATTTCAACTATTTTTTAATTCAGTCTTCAAAGTAATAGTTAATAACGAACGTTAAATCGTTCTCTTACTCAACGGAGCCAACGGTTTTAGAGCAAGCCGTTTCTTCATTTTCTGAAAGTGTGACTCTAGATTTTACTCAAAAAGTAATATGGTCATAAAATTGATAACTTTAGAATACTGCACGGCATGAAATCATAATATACTTAATATTGTTTCATGTTAAGAAGTATTTATCTCAGAAAAACTACTCAATCGTCTTCCTAATAATTGACGTTAATCAGTTTAGAACTTTGTCCCTATTTTCTTTCTTTTGCACTATTGTAAAATAATGTTTCCTGGGGATTTTTGTTGGATTATAAAATATCTTGATGTACACAATGATATTTACTGATACTTAAAAGCAATTTATGTTTACAATTACACTCAAATATTTAAAAACAAACGTAAAACCATTACTCGAGATTATTATAAAAAGAAACTTATTGTTAGAATATGTTCCAACTTTCAACTAGCAATGATTCTACGCATATTTCATACAAAAGTTACAATTATACTTCGGCTTATAGCTTCTTTCTTTACAATTATGAGAGAAATTGGCAAACTATCATCGTAAGCTATCGGATGAACGCTCAGTTTGATATTTAACAGGAAAATATCCGTATAACAAGTCTTCAAATTGGGTCATAGTGAAGAGTTTTCTATCTTATTTTAAAGAATACGTACATTCTCACATTTATCTGTGTCTTATTATTCAATATCTTGCTTCACAAAATTTAGACCTTTCAACGGTGACTCTTGGTTAAAGATCTAAATTATCTTTCGAGAATATTTATAGTCCATGCCACAGTTCATATAAGTATTCTTATTATTCTTTTCTTTCCTTAAAGCACCCCATGAACTCAATATCTTTGTTTTGAATTTTTGTTTATCTCCAATATCTTTGTTTTTAGTACCAAGTACATGGTGTATTTGGAAGTTGGCATTGGTGTTGGTCTTGGCGTTTTGTTGAACTAGTTTTTGTTGATCCATCAACGTTTGAGCAGCTAATGTTTCCATGAGGTTATAGTTATCTAATCGAAGATAGCTTTCTGTATTCGAAGATTAGACGTTTTTAAAGAAAACTTAGTGTGTAAAAACGTAATGTCCAGCAGTCGATTGACACATTTCAAACATGACACTTTCAAAAAAAAAATCAGTGTTTATGATGACATGTGATGTATTACATTTTTAAGTTAAGGGCGAATAGCAGAATAATTCTACAGTCCACTGCAACACACAGGTACAGATTCTGGTAAATATAAAACATTGCAATTACACTTTCAGAAACGTATAAAACATAGAGAATAGAGACTGTATTGTTCAAAAATTTGTGAACCTTCCTCGTTTCATTAGTATGAGAGAATAAGTACTGAATGTCATGAACAATATTTGAGGTTTTTGATTTTCCTTATAGTTCATATGATACCTTTTTCTATGGTAACTTTTCTATAGTCCATCTTGTGCGATGTAGTTGTAGGGGTTAAGTTAGTATTTATAATAATTTACTTCTTTCTGCGCAGAATGGACATTACAGGTTTTAGGGAAACAATCCACATTCAGAAGACGTGAAAATATGGCTGTTGTTTCTCTTCGCATCGTGTATATTAGAAGAGCGCAAGCTCAACAAAGGATATGCAAAAACTTATAATTCTACTATGTGAAAAAAGATGAGCCTGAAATTGTTTACAGTAGTTTCATCACGCCATAATCAATGTTTTGTATGATCTTCAAGAAAATTATGGCCAAAGGAATGTTCTCAATCTTCAGAAATGCTGTGAGGAGTTGGATAGATATGGATATATGAATTAATTGCACATAACTCTCTACTCCCTTAATCTTCTAATCTTTGTCTAGCGGATGTTGGAGATTTTAAACTTTTGATATAAATCAGTCAAGCTACACGTTGAAAGTCAAATCTAGGGTTAGGCATGGTAAAGAAACTGGTATTGTTTCTAAGCCTAATATTCTTTTTAAGAACTACGAACGCCAGGTAAAGTGTGCTGTGAAAAGAGTGTGACATTACTTAATTATTTTATTGCTTCAGGTTGAAAAGCAAGAAACGTACTACTCTAAAGAAAAGTCGACGTCGTCCATTGTTATATTAATCTACGAATTCAATTGTTTAAAAATGAAATATTAAATTATCTATTGAGAAATATAAGCAAGTATTTTGTATTACTCGTGCAACTTTTCTTGAACGATAGATTAAAGAAATGCGGGAGGAGTGGGAGTATTAGTTAAGAAATCTGCCACTAGATTTTATGAAGCAATGCCAATCTCTGGAGAATCAGTCATGCCTTTGCAACATTCTCAATAATTTGCGTTCTTTCTCAGGAGCTGGAGATACCTCCTATGATGGATCTTCAACTACTTCAAAGATAGCATTTTTTAGATTTTTTGGAGAAACTTACGGATAGAAGTTCTCGTCTTCGACAGAAAATAGTTTCTATTTCGCGCCAGTGAATATGTGTTGAGAATGTTGTCATCAGTGTTTGCTGCGAGCTCTTGCCGTCAATTTTTATTGTTCCAAAGAGGGGGAAGCAAGGTCATCGTTCAAGAAAAGTTGCGCGATTAATACCTTGAACACAATTGTCTATAAGATTACATTATAGTACATTTAGGTTTTACTATGGCGTACTTTTTAGAATATCTCCTTTTTTTCAAATGTAACTATGAACTCTGTTATAGTATTTCTTTCAGCTCTGGACCAACATACCGAAACATTACTAGTAATTAGTCCACAATAATACATATGCATACAATATAACATATACATACATATACAATATAATACAATATACATACATCGTATTACATTACAGTAGCCTTCTTTAGGTTAAGAATATTCTTTCTCCTGTTGTTTATCAACTATTTTTTAAATTTATATAATTTGTAGATACTTAAAAATATTTTCAGCGTGAAAAACAGTTCAGTCATTTTCTTTGTTTTGTAATGCCATTATCTGCGACAAAGTGTACAATGCTGCTATAAAGAGAGCCTTTAATATATATATATATATATATATATATATATATATATATATATATATATATATATATATAAGAGACTGTGAATATGTACTCTATTATAATAAAGCGCGTTGATAGTAATAAAATATTATGTCAATAAGCGTAGATGTAAACCGGAGAAAGGATTTCTGGCCATAAGTAGTGTTTTAATTGCCTATACAGAGGGTGGACAATTTATTGGTCGCGAGCCGCCGAGAATTCGGTCAACGAGAATTCCTTGCTCTAAACCACACCTCACCAGTACTCCTCGCTTGTTAAAAGCCCTACAGAAGGTGGCGCAAATCGTAATAGAAATAATGTGCTTTGTACGGATTCCACAGATTTCCTCTTTTGTGTTTGGTTTCTTGCTTTTATTTATTCTTAGGTTGAAGAATGAAGGACTTGATGGATCGAGAACTCAACTAACTTTTTAAACCATACACGTAGTACACTTATTCCAGAGGTTCATCTTGAACCAATCACCAGCCAATAAAATTATTTTTGTAAGCCGATACGTTCTTGGTCCAACACGCGCCACAAACACACACACACACACACACACACACACACATCAGTGTTTTAATCGAAGTGTAAAAAGTAGACATCTGTGTTTAAAATTACAAATCATTTTCTTTACCAAACAGGCTAATACAGACAGAAGTCCTAACCTCCTGTAACCCTAAGCAGGTGGATCCTGCACTGGAAAGGGGAAAATAATGAAAATAATTTTATTGCAATTTCGCAGAATTTGTAGCATCTTTACGACCAGATTTACATACTTCCTTTTGACGAACGATTTCGGAGTTTTGGCGAAAGCGTGTATGGTCAAGGTAGTTTCGGAATTTCATAAGCGACACTGCACGTAAGTGCGTTTGGTAAAGCTCTAGCTTTAAAGGTGCGTCTCCATTATTTAATATTTAACACTATCATGTGAAATGAAGAACGTAGCATATTCAGACACTAAACATGTATGTATTATATGGTGATTAATACAAATTTAACATTCCATTCACACGTGTTGACAGGTATGTTGACATGTACACAGGTACATTGTTGACAAGGGTGATAGATTCAAATGACTTTAGTGACAATATATTAACTCTGAATTTCTTATGTTATCGGATATATTACGATTGCATTGATGCTATTTTTTCGATTGCGACCTAGGAGCAGCTGAACACAAGAAATACTTCCCGATGTAACTGAACATAGCCGCTTCCTATTGCTCCCCTTTTGTGTCGTACTTTTCCCTCTGTCCCTAAACTAATTTCATATGTTCCATAAAATTTGATCGCATCGTAGCTGTTCAATAAATTAGGTTACCATCATAGCCTCCAAACGTTCATTCTTTCTTCCATTCATCATTTCATTTAACTTCAATGTGGAATAGCGAAAATCGTAACTCTAAGTACAACTGCTACCATGCAAACTCACGATCTTCCTACAAGTTCACTCGATAATGTTAAAAGATATGATCTTTTCTGTGAAACAGACACGTATTATACATTTTTCAGTTATTTATTTTATGTCAATTTTAACTTTTTGACCCTTTTTGGGGGATCTTTCTAAAAAAGTATATTTACGGTTCAAGATTTGAAAAATACTTCGTTAAAAGTTTTAAAACGCAAACTATTAAGACACGCAAACTATGGGTCTTCGGGTGCAAACATCTTGAGATCTTCTGAACAACTGGTATGTCCATAATAGTCCATAGAATAACTGGCTCATAGATAAAATTTTGGAAAAAGGCAATAGGGTCGAAATGCTGGCATTGATAGAGCAAATAGAGTCGAAACGTTAATATTAAAATAAAATTACTGAAAAATAACACAATATGTGTGTGTTTTAAAGAGAGGACCAAATCTTTTAACATTAATAACAATAAACAGACTCTAACCCTCAGCTGTCAGCACCTGAACGAATGATTTACTCAAGATGTTTTGCATTCCTGTTGGAATGGATCCAGTATGTTCAAAATGTAAATTTCAGCATGTTTAAGATAAGCACCGAAAATGTATATTTAACACGTGTTTACGGAGCACGTTGATGCTACGTGTTAAGTAATGGAGTCGTGCCTTAATATACACGCAATCAGCAACGAGCGAGGATTGCTTATTTCATTCGGGAACGCTCGGATCCTGAGACAAATTCTCGCGGCGAACGGCGACGTCTAAAATGTTCACCTGTTAAATGATGTCACAGGCTTCCGCGGTTCCGGAGTCATGATCTGGGCTGTCCGGTTGACGCCGCTTCGAAGGCTGAGGTGCCGACGTTTCGACCAACATCTTCAGCTCTTCAGCCCTGATCCGTCAACGTCTTCAGCCCTGAAGAAGACCGGGATATGTCGGCACCACAAATAGCATGCCACGAGATTCTCTGCGCAACTAGCGTCGGGAACTATTAGTAACCCGCCGTTTTACAATAGGGATGGCGTTGTCTCTGGTGGCGGGGTGATGAACTGCATGGAGGGGCGATTTCGTCGTGGCACTTGTGCCACGGACTCCCGCTCGTGGCATCAACCTTGACAACACTGCACTAGAGCCCTGTAGAAGACCGCGATATGTTGGGCAAAACATCGGCACCTCAGCGTTCGCGCGGCGTCACCCGGGCAGCCACGATCAGATGTTCGCCTGTGCTATTTTCTTGGCGCGCGCAGTCATCATGTTCTGGTGTGCGGGCAGGGCGCAAGGGCTCGCAGGCCGCCGCCAGGCCGAGAGTGCATTCTGCGCGGCTGGGGCAGCGGGCGCGCTCTCGCGCCCAGGCAGTCACCGCCGCCGTCGCCGCCGCGGCCGCCAGAGCTCACCAGACGCGTAAATCCGCAGGCCGCTGCCCCGGGCAGGTGAACAAACGCGCGTGTGTAGTTCGGTTTTTCTTTCTTGGCGCACGGGGGGGTGTCAACAAAATGGAATATCTCACGGTATTTTGCGTCGTTCTCCATTGTGCCGCTAGGAGTAGCTTGATCACGACTGTATCGAGCAGTGCTGGCGATCATGCGCTTCCTGGCGGCGCAACGGAGAACGACGCGAAATACCGTGAGATTTTCCATTTTAATGACACCCCCCCGTGCGCCAAGAAAGAAAAACCGAAGTATAGATGCATTTATTGATTCATTGGTAATTCCGGGTGCGTCCATTTCTATGGCAATTATGTATAATGTGGATAATTGTGAGGGTAGGTCAATAAAAGTACATTATGAAACGATGATGAAATGATGGGTATTAACCCTCCGGCGGGCGCGGCCCATCATTTCCCACCAGCAGGCGCGTGCGGCACTGCGTACCGCATTTTTCAACTTCGATTTTCGCGTCAATAGTTATTACTTTTGTTATTGAATGTGAAGGAAATGTTCTTTATTTTTGTTTCTATACATTTTTATTTCATAACAACTAAGAAAATACTAAACGAAATAATATTAATAAGAATCTGATCCAACACTCGCTCCCTCCGTGTCTTGGTACGTTACATGTTGGGAAATGAATACGTTGAAAACGTGCCTTTAACGTTTTTTTCGAAATCAACGCGTCTAAATTTGAATTAGTAATTAGTTTTTCAAAATCTGTCATGAAGCTTAATAACAAAACAGCAGTAAGAATTCTAATGGATAAAATCCGCAAATGTTATACTTACATGACAAAGCGCATGACAATATTATACTTACATGACAAAAAGTTGCAGAGTTTGGCTTACTAATGAATAACGGTCGATCGGCAGTGTCTAAAATCATGATTTACGTTTCATCCGCTTGAACTATAATAAATGAAGAATAACTATGAGCTCATATGTGTGACACCAATTATTTACGCGAAATCAACAAAAATGTTAGAATGCGGCACTGAGTGTCGCTATGCGCCCGTCGGTGGGTTAACACACGAGTGTGATATTTCGGTACGAGTGAGCAACAAGCGAGTATCGTAAACTTCACTCGAGTTTATAAATACCCATTACATCAAGTTTCATACGGTACTTTTTCTACGACTTTTATAAGTTAAACTTTTACAATGAATAGTTTCGTGGCAGTTGATTTTGTCAACGCCACCTAGTGGACAGCTAGCTAAATCTACCCTCTCATGCTGCCGCAGGTGGCTGTGGTTACCTGTCCGCCTACCGGGTAGTACTACTCTAGTCAAATAGGATCAAAGTGAAATTACGATCCACTTTATTTTATATAGTATACCGCGAAAAAATACTAATAATAAAAGAAATTGAAACTATTGGAACATAATATAATATCAAATACAATTTTAATGTACACAATCGAACGAAACATTTGCTAAATTTTCAATGATTAATTGTCAATACTGGGTTTGCAAACTTCTCTGTGCTTGGTCAAGAACCTGTATCATAATGATAACTGAATGGAAATGACTATCATGATGCAACTAGTTGCAGCCATCAAATGACAGCATCATACAGGGGAGTAGAAAAGTAAGTTTTTATTACAATGCTAACTTTTGGGCTTTGAAATAAAAACGCACTGGTAATAAAAATGCACGGTTTAGCATTGTAATATAAACCGAGTTTTAGTGACTTACTCTCACGATTATTCACATTATATTTATAATACGAGGTCAAGACCAACAAAATAATATGGTAATTAGTCACCTACGTATAGTAGTTGTTTAATTACGGGTGGTGTGGGTGTTCTTCTCCAGCAGGATTGCGAAATCCGGCGCTGTCTTATACGTCGATTCTCACGGGTTTTTCCCCTCAAGTTGCCCACGCCATCAGGGAACTGCCCCATAAGAAATAAGCTCGAAGCTCCCGAAACATGTTAGTGTTGTGCGTGTGTGTGTGTTGTGTGTGTGTGTGTTTTTGGGAGAGAGGATAGGGCAAGGAAGAGGAATGAAAGATCGCGCGCGGTCTGTGGCTCGTTTGTTAGGGTACTGTTTCTGAATTCGTATGATATTCACCGGAAAGTACTCGATTAGAGCAGCCGCTCGCTAAAATTATTCTCCAGAAAGCGGCTATATTCGACCAAGTTCTCTAGGTTGTGGAGAACATGCACTACTGGCGGGCTCGAACCCTAGGACCTTGCGGCAAGAGAAACTTCAGTGACAATAGTTGAACCATATCATCGGCAGTAGAAGATAGTTGGAAGGGACCCCCCCTCCCCGCAAGTCTACGTGTAGGTTGGCAGCGAGTCTCACGTTTAAGCGATGGAGCAGCACCGCCACCTCCCAGGATATAACATGCTCGTGAATCACACTCACAGGAGCATTTGACGCGCTGTGAAACACTAAAATCTTATACATTTCTAGTCAGCGACACAGCCCACAAGGAGGGTGGAACGGCCAAAAGGCCTAAGGCTTTTGGTGGAAACAGAAACGTCCACCCGAACCCGAATTTCCTGGCGGTACTCACGTCGATAGTGCGAAGTAGCGCGCAGTGAAAAGGCGGTGTCAAGCTCAGTGTTGCCGGTGACACCAGTTGGGTCCCTACCCGCCGTCCTTTGAGGAGGATTAGGCAAGGGACTCATTTCCAAGCCCAAGAATAGAAGACCGACCGGGAGCATGAATCCTCCCGTCAGATTGCCTAGATTCTGGCGATACTCACGTCGATAGCATGAAGGTGGATGCAGTGCGGAGACGGGTTAGTGGCCCCGGCCCTGACACCATAAATTACGTCAAGTACCACTACAAATAAATCGAAGCACAGTGGGGCGTCGATTATCCGAACTAATTGGGACCGGGTATAGTTTGATATTCGATAATTCGGATAACCGAACATAAAAATGGTAAGAGTATATAAAAAGTCTCTATGTATAAAGTTTAACTATAGTACAGTATGATACTATAGAGACAGATGATTGACTTTAGTACAGTATCTCGTTAATATTTTATCACTGTCAATAATATACGGGGGAATATCTATCCTCAATATTCAATATTACAAAAGAAAATGAATACGTATAGTATACGGAACCGAATTTTAAAAAAATTATTATTCAGAAAAAATATGAGCTCGGATATTTGACGTTTTGGATGATTGACATTTCGGATGATTGACGTTTCGGATGATTGACGCTTCGGATGATTGACGTTTCGGATGATTGACGTTTCGGAAGATTGACGTTTAAGATGATTGCCGTTTCGGATGATTGACGATTCGGATGATTGACGTTTCGGATGATTGACGTTCGGATAATCGTCGTCCCACTGTACAAGCGTTTGGGTTTGATTTGTGTGTGTGTGTGGTGCCCGTTACAGCGTGCGTGCGAGGGCGTGGGGTGCGCGTCGGCGGGGCGTCGGCGGTCAGCGGCGCAGCGGCGGTCGGCCGGGCGGCGGGACGGCGGCGGCGGTGGCAGCGGCGCGGGCGCGCACGTGTGCCCCGAGTGCCACCGCGCCTTCCCGTGGCTCAGCTCCCTCAAGCACCACCTGCGCGCGCACCAGCACGACCGCCTCTACTCCTGCGAGGAGTGCACCTTCGTGGCGCGCCGCTTCTGCGACCTTGTCACGCACCAGCGCCTGCACCAGCTGCCCAGGCACGCGCGCTCCCATACACACGCACGCGGAGACATGCACACGCGCCAACGCCTGCACCAGCTGCCCAGGCACGCGCCGCTCACACGCACGCGGAGACATGCACACGCACCAGCCCCGGCACCAGCTACCCATGCACCCCCTCTCATGCACGGGCACACGGACACGTACACGCACCAGCGCCTGCACCAGCTGCCCAGGCACGCGCCCCTCACACGCACACGCACGCGGAGACATGCACACGCGCCAGCGCCTGCACCAGATGCCTGGGCACGCGCCCCTCACACGCACACGCACGCGGAGACATGCACACGCACCAGCCCCGGCACCAGCTACCCATGCACCCCCTCTCATGAACGCGCACACGGACACGGACACGTACACGCACCAGCGCCTGCACCAGCTGCCCAGGTACGCCCCCTCGCATGCACACGCACGCGGAGACATGCACACGCACCAGCCCCGGCACCAGCTACCCATGCACCCCCTCTCATGCACGAGCACACGGACACGTACACGCACCAGCGCCTGCACCAGCTGCCCAGGCACGCGCCCCTCACACGCACAAGCACACGGACACACGCACACACGCCATCGCCTGCAGCAGATGCCTGGGCACGCGTGCTCACACGCACGCAGAGACATGCATAGCGCCTGCACCAGCTGCCCAGGCACGCACCCTCACACGCATACTCACACGCACACAGAGACGTGTAAAAGCAAGCTCTCTCATTCACTCGCATTAGCGCCTTCACTAGCTTCCCGGGCATGCGTGCTGACATGCACACGCATATACATACAAACACATCTCTACACGCACACGCAAATATGCGCAAGAGGACATGCGGCGCTCACACGCTCTCTCAAACGGACATACATGTGGACAAACTCACATGAACATTCATGCAGAAATATGCACATGCATACACACACAATCGCCCTCACCCGCTAGTATGCTACACCCACGTGCACCTTCGCGTACATAGGAAGGAACATGCTGACACGCATACACAAGCACCCACGCACAGGGAAACGCACCCTCACACGGGCACATAGGAACACACAAATAAATTCACCAGCACACGAACGCGGTGATATGCACTTCTATATACGCGCACACGCCTCACACAAAGATGCGCGCATCCACACTAACACACAAAAATGTCCGCACTCTGTCTCAAAGTTTACTTAAAAGTGTTTCGCGTAGTAACATGTTTACTCATGATCATGGTTAGAATGTGCGTGAAATAACATCTTTCTTTGGTCATTAGTTATGATAAATTTTACTGATTACGAATTAGACTTTTTGAAGTTATTAAAACCTATTTGATTATTCACATTTTTTCTAAAGCTTTTCGGTATCAAGGACCCACAAAATAGGGTTTCTAGCTATACCACGTGTTAGGGGATTTTTTTTCTTAATTTAGCGACTGGTTTTATCCACTTTTTCGTTTTCACGGCCCGGCAATGAATTTTTTTCTGCCGAACATTCTCCGTTTTATCGCGCAGCATTACATAACTTTCCCTATACTACGTATATTACTCTGTATTTTCGTACGTATACGGGAAAGTAAAAATGTGTTGATCCATTACGCAAGCGTGGATAGCAAACGTTTAATGGCGGGCCACTTCTTTGGAGCGTCGCTGTCACATGACGTCAGCTGAATCGTAAGCAGTGACGCACTGAACAGAAAAATCATTCAGTACGTGTAGTATGAAGAACACAATCCAATTGCCTTTTTCTGTCAAAATCGAAACTAGTGGCTTTTGGATTTTTCCCAAGCTCCTGGGAATCTATAACATATAACATCGACGCATCCAACATGGCTTACTGTTGCTTAGTCTCCTTTCAAATTCTGCGCGCATTTGACATTATAAAAACAGATAATTTTATGAAGATGAAATACACAAATATTCAAATGTTTAATTAGTAATTAGTGCATATTTCACTCCGTACTTTGAGTTCATAAATACGTGCATGTTAGGTACATTATATTTTACATAAATCTAAGGCTTCCTCATGTGTAAAGGGCGTGCCCTTTTCCCAGGGAACCCGAGGTTGCTTATTTGGTACGTAATATTTCACATAAATCTAAGACCTCATGTGTAAGGGCGTGCCCTTTTCGCAGGGAACCCGAGGTTGCATGTTCGGTACGTTATATTTTACATAAATCTAAGGTCTCCTCATGTGTACAGGGCGTGCCCTTTTCGCAGGGAACTCGAGGTTGCGTGTTAGGTACGTTATATTTTACATAAATCTAAGGCCTCTTCATGTGTAAAGGGCGTGCCCTTTTCGCAGGGAACCCGAGGTTGCATGTTCGGTACGTTATATTTTACATAAATCTAAGGCTTCCTCATGTGTAAAGGGCGTGCCCTTTTCCCAGGGAACCCGAGGTTGCTTATTTGGTACGTAATATTTCACATAAATCTAAGACCTCATGTGTAAGGGCGTGCCCTTTTCGCAGGGAACCCGAGGTTGCATGTTCGGTACGTTATATTTTACATAAATCTAAGGTCTCCTCATGTGTACAGGGCGTGCCCTTTTCGCAGGGAACTCGAGGTTGCGTGTTAGGTACGTTATATTTTACATAAATCTAAGGCCTCTTCATGTGTAAAGGGCGTGCCCTTTTCGCAGGGAACCCGAGGTTGCATGTTCGGTACGTTATATTTTACATAAATCTAAGGCGTCCTCATGTGTAAAGGGCGTACCCTTTTCGCAGGGAACCCGAGGTTGCTTGTTAGGTACGTTATATTTTACATACATCTAAGGCCTCCTCATGTGTAAAGGGCGTGCCCTTTTCGCAGGGAACCCGAGGTTGCTTGTAAGGTACGTTATATTTTACATAAATCTAAGGCCTCCTAATGAATAAAGGGCATGCCCTTTTTGCAGGGAACCCGAGGTTGCATGTTCAGTACGTTATATTTTACATAAATCTAAGGCCTCCTCATGTGTAAGGGCGTGCCCTTTTCGCAAGGAACCCGAGGTTGCATGTTAGGTACTTTATATTTTACATGAATCTAAGGCCTCCTCATGTGTAAGGGCGTGCCCTTTTCCCCTCAGGGAACCCGAGGGCAGCGCGCCCTTCGCCATCATGCCCAAGACGCCCCGCACGCCGCGCCAGCGCCTGACGCCGCCCGCCCCGGTCGCCAAGACCTCCGCCAAGGCGCCCAGCGGCGACTGCCACGCCATCCTCAACAGCTACTTCGGCCACGGCCACGCCCACCACGAGCAGCGCAGCTTCCGATGCCCGCAGTGCGGTGCAGTGTTCTCGCTCTTGAGCAAATTGGTGCGACACATTTATAGTTTCCACGGCAACCCTTTGGAGTAGGGGACGCCGGCGGTAGCCCGGTGAAATTTTGCAGGTTCACCACAAGGCGCAAATCGTCCTCTCGTTTTTTATGGAAATTCCTTGTATGGGAGGGGGTTGAGTTTTGGGGTTGTACTGAAGAGAACCTGCATCCACTTATACCATCGTAAGGAGGATTTTCAATAAACAGCTTCAAAAAATTATCTCCTTTTCATTTTATTCTAGTATTTTCGACTGCACTTTCAACAGGGTTTTGACAGAGCAGCGCAGCTTCCGATGCCCGCAGTGCGGTGCAGTGTTCTCGCTCTTGAGCAAATTGGTCCGACACATTTATAGTTTCCACGGCAACCCTTTGGAGTAGGGGTCGCCGGCGGTAGCTCGGTGAAATTTTGAAGGTTCACCGCAATTCGGAAATCGTCCTTTCGTTTTTTTATGGAAATTCGTGGTATGGGAGGGGGGTTGAGTTTTGGGGTTGTACTGAAGAGAGCCTGCATCCACTTAAACCATCGTAAGGAGGATATTCAAAAACAGCTTGAAAACATTGTTCTTTTCATTTTATTCTAGTCCTCTCGTTTTTTTTATGGAAATTCGTTGTAATGGAGGGAGTTGAGTATTAGGTTTTAAACAGAAGAGAACCTGCATCCACGTATACCATCGTAAGGAGGATATTCAATAAAGAGCTTGAAAAAAATGTGATTTTTATTTTAGTGTTATCGACCGCATTTCAACTGAGTTATACGTAACTTATTGCACACGGACCTCGCTACAGGCAGGATGTCTGGCTCCGCGCAGGCGCCGTAGCCTTATGATTAGAGTTTAGACAGACGCTGACAGGGTGTCGCAAGCGCAGTTGGAATTTTGTGTCAATTGCCCCACTTTTCCGTAGCTAACCTTGTCCTCCATGCGTGGGTAGCTTAATTCCCATGCTTGGGGTCAAGTGAGACATGTGGCAAACATGCCATATCCTCTTTTCCGTAACAAACTTTGCCTGATTGAGCTTTTCTTTGTCACAGAATCGACTTTGAAGGAAGATACATCTCTGTTTTCCTCGACCAAGAATTAAACCACGACCACACGAGATCCCATGAGCCATCCTAGAGGCAGATTTGTATATACTAAGTAAATTAGATTATTTTTTCATTCAATCTGCAAATGTTCAGGAAAATGAAATCCTATCCAAAAGCAAAATGCCATGTGAGCGGAATGAAATAAAAACGAAATGGTATATCCAGGAAATTTGGTGCGTAAGAGAAATAAGGCCAAGAAAGTGTTCTCTGCTCTCATTTTCCGTTCACAAGGCGACGACGGCCTGCCGACCTTCCACTCGTGTCGGAG
The DNA here is from genome assembly GCA_031308135.1 of Acheta domesticus. Lineage (NCBI taxonomy): Eukaryota > Metazoa > Arthropoda > Insecta > Orthoptera > Gryllidae > Acheta > Acheta domesticus. The sequence goes on from JAHLJT010002630.1 coordinate 85,492,128, forward strand.
ACAAAAGTGCTTTGGACTTATTTCAATTAATTTCTACATAGCAAGGAAAATTTGTTAGTGTGTCTCAAAAACCGGTCAATGTCACGATTTTTATATTTTTCCCTCGCCTGTAGTGTCATTGGTAATCTGTATGTGACATCAGATAAAAATATGAATGAACGTGGCAGGTCAATTTTAGAAAAAATCTTCTGTTTATAAAATCTAATCAGTCGCCTTTGAATATTCTGTGCGTTCTAAATAATTGTTTCAGAAGTTAAAATAGCTTCACACAGGAACACACTTTTGAACCGATAGTCCCAAAAAATGGTTGTCACATCATATAGTTGCGGAATAGTGGGATGGTAAAATTTCTAATATAAAAAGACCAAGACATCAAATAGTCAATTATAGTAAATCACATAGATTTTCACTTTCTGCCCGTTCTTGTTATCCCTTGTTGCAGAAGATACCCTGAAGAGCTAGACCACAAGAATGTACTGGTGTAAATTCCAAAAAGATCTCATTTTGTAGACTTCAGTCTAAGACATAACTTGTGATCATTAGTGTTACCGCGCTAGGAAGCATCGATTCCGAATTAAATAGTACATTATGATACGAGGATGTATTGATGGGTATTAATACACGAGTGTGAAATTACGATACGAGCGAGGAACGACCGAGTATCGTAAACTTCACACGAGTGTATTAATTCCCATTGCATTGAGTTTCATACGGAACTTTTCTATGACTTATAATAACTTTTATAAGTTAAACTTCTCCACTGAATCGTTTCGTGGCAGTCGACATACAAGATTCTGCCAAGGCCACCTAGCGGACACCTCTCTACCCTACACTCGCAGGTGGCTTTTTTTACCAGAACGCCTGCGAGGGACTATGAATGTTGCGGCAAATAATTTTCCGACGTCATCATTTTTGCATTTTCCCTCATTTCTGGAAACGTCAACATCATCAGAAAGAACCATTATTCACTAAATATTTTAAACTAAAGAATTGGCCGGTTTTTAAGCACATCCACACGGCAGCATCAAATAACACAAAATGACTTGCGTTCAGATCTTAACGTCACTCAAATGTTCTCTGCAATAACTACCACGGCGCTAGTCAAATAGAATCAAAGTGAAATTACGATCCAATTTATTTTAAATAATATTTCACGTAAAAATTATTACTAATAAAAGAAATTAAAGCTGAGAAGCATATATAATATTAAAAGCAATTTTAATATACACACTCGAACGAAACATTTACTGCAACGATTCATGGAGTGCCAATACTTGGTTTGTAAGCGTCTCTGTGATTAGTCAAGAACCTGTATTATAATGTAATCTGTATTGTAATGAGTAACATTATGCAACTGGTAGCAGCCATCAAATGACAGCATTATACAATGGGAGTAGAAAAACAATATTAACATGTGGAGTAGCGCATTGCGCGTTATAGACTATAACTTTGCCTGGTTTATTTTCTCTTACAACGTACTCTACGAAATTGTACATTAAATTTGTCCTCGGAGTCCAACGGGGGAGAAATTTCAAATCTGTCTGTAGCAATTGACGGTGTTTGGGTCCATGGCGTCTAATAAATCGTAAAAATATCAGCGTTTTATGTTTAGGAAGGGCATTTCACGACCTACTCAAAAGGGTCGACAACATTATGATGTAACTGCAAAGTTTTTTTATATTAATTGAAACTGATGATTCATGTAGAATCATAAATGTGTCGACCTATGCAAATAATCCTCAGATTAAGGTGAGACGGTAGGCCGATTTTTAAAAAAAATGAAATTTCTTTTTTTGCATAATTAAATAATATGTTCTTTTATGAACATTTCTAGATAAGATTCATTGGTTTATTCCGTCAATAAGTGTAGGAAATTTATTTTTAAAGATTCCACTGACAACTGTCAGACCGCAATATTACTGTACTCCTCCTCATACAACTTCGAATCTCTGGTTGTAATTTTGTCAAAAAGCTAGTTTTTGTTTACTTTTGTACACAAAGGAATTTTGTCTGCAGGTGTGGATATAACTGTCTGTGCGATAGTCCAATTTTTGTTAATGCATTTGTTTGTTAACAATTGCTTCGCACATATAGAAGCGTGACTTGATGTGTTTGTTGTATAGTAAAGTTCAATTTATTATCAATTATGGTCTTATAGGCTACAAAATTAAAAGGAATAGTTTCATATGTTCTATAATGCCGAAATGTAAATGAATCTTGAAAAGACGCAAAATCAGCATATTAGATCAAATTATTTGCATCACGAAAATGATAATATGAGTCCGAATGTATGTGAAACTCTTCCTAGTGAGTCTAAATGGAAAAAAAGTTAGTAAATACAGAAGTTGAGAATTACTAAGTGAAGGCATAACTTCTCAGAAGATGTCTATATGGCAGAATACAGAATGTGAGGCATTCAAGAACACCAGTTGTACAAGAGCATCAGAAAATATTTTTGTTGGTCTCAGAACCTTACAATTAGGACTGTCTGAAGCTGCTGTAATATATAACGATAGAAATTGTGCTATATGAGAAGTTCTGAAAAAATTACGTATGTCACTTGGGAAAACCCATGCTGATCTTTGTAGGGAACGTGACAGATTACGCACTGCAAAAGCAGAATACGGTGATCAGCAAATGTCAAAGGAGCCAAGAAATAAGAAAAATAAAACTCAGTCTGGTCTAAAAGATAGCGAAACCTGTTAATATGATGTAGGCTGCGTTTAGTTACTCTCTAGTAAAAAATATTCTAAGTCTTTCTAACATACTCTTCTCTGAAAACTTTGAGTGCCATTTTCTCAGAAGTAAAAATTTTCAAACGTTTGCCCCATTATCTCCGAAACTATTCAAGATATGGGAATGAAATTTTTACTGATGATAAACCATGTTATACTAAGAATGTGGATCCTCAATCATGATTATTGCTTCTCTAGTTCATGCGTTAGGAATTGTTTTACACATTTTTTTGAGAAAAAAATCGTGTTTTGGAAAAAAATTATAAATCGCTTTAGAAAAGAGGTAACTCTTAACTGAGGATCAGTAATTTTTTCATGTCTTACTTAATAAGTAGTGCAAAATTCATTGAAATTTATTCAGTAGTTCCTGAGAAAATGGGTCACCAAGTTGCTTGTTTTAACATTGATGGGATAGAGCCTACCGTATTACCTTAATAAATACCCAGCTATCGTGTTCACAGCTCGATCAAGCAATAAAACAAAATAAGTATTTAATTTCTGTATATTTGTAAATTGTCATGTTTCAGGTTTGTCGCGAGCATAATTCTAATCCATGGAACTAGGAACACATAGCTCCATGTTTTAGACGTTGGGAAAACAGCTAACATTCAAAATGCGTTTGTAAACAAAAATACTAGCAAGTTCTGTTTTGTGTCGTAAACTTGTGAACTGGAAAATATTCTAATGCGGTTGTAATGCTGTTAGCGAGATTTTCTTCCTTTTTCATGAATTTACAATGCACTGCTTCGATGTGAAGATCTACATACGTAATATCTCCATTTTCTGCAAATGTAACATCAAAATACACAGGTTGTAATGAATTTAATTAAAAATGATAACATTTCCGATCAAATTGGTAATGTAAATTGTAAACTTGTTATTAAACGTGAGTATTACAACAATAATGAATGTGCCCAAGTATATATTTGTTACTATTAGACTTTATCACACATGTGTTATTATTAATATTTAGTACAAATATGGAAGAATTGGATATTTTGTCCCTATCTAAAAGAAATCCAGTAGTTCACTGTGACAGGCACTCTTCCTGTTTAATAAACTCAGTATATTTTATATGCAAATTATTACATTTTAATATTAAAAATACTAATACCTTGGATTCATTTACGGTCATCGTGTATCTCAATTATGACAATGTTGACGTATTTCTAGAATGTTTGGTCTAGTATCGTGGTCTCATATTTGACCCAGAACGTTACAATAAGCATTTTTCAAAGTACATTCAGTGATGTATTTCTTTTATTAATACAAGAAACAATACCCTGTGAGTCCATTTTTATTGAAATTGGCTAACTTTTTAATTAGCAATTAACTCTTAAAAATGCTACTAATGATTATATCATTAAATTATTATTTTTGCATTGAATTAAGTAAGTTTAATGAATTATATTTAAATTAGGTGGAACAATAATTCCATTACTATTGACATTTTCCAAGATTGCTTTGGATTCACAAGTATCGTTGTTTTAAGTGACGATTTTTAATAGCGAGTCAAACTGATTTTCTTTTTGTGACAGCACATATCGAAATCATGTGCTTAAAGTTTCTCTGGTGCGTTCACCAGCAATAAAATATTTTACAATACATAACCTCATTTTAGGGAGATTTTTAATTTTATTGAATTAAACAGAACTAACATGCCCAACTCTTGAAAGACATATATTGAACTAAGCAAATTACTTCCTATCAACATTCCCCTCCAATTTCCGTATATTTATATTTGTATCTTTTAATGAACATTATTATCCAAGAATTTGTGAATTCCACGCATTTTTTTTCAATAAATAATAAGAAATTTAAATGTTATTGGATAATGTTGAAGAAAGTGATTGTATCCGAATTTTGTGAAATCGGTCATTTTGACATATTAGTCAACGGTAATTCAATTAACGTCAATTAAATATTGTTTTAAATAATTTTTAAACATAAACATTTAAGTAATGCGTAATGGAAATATTTCCTGGCTACTTTTACAAACGTAAAGAGTGTTTACGATATAAAATTCGAAATGAAAAATTAAATATTCTTATAAACTATTTTTAAGGGGATTAAAGTGTAAGTAGTCAACATAATAACACGATTAGTAATAATTATTATTAAAATGTATTAAAATGTTTGATTGATCAAATTGGAACTAGCAGGAAAAAATTAAAAGCAATTTATTTTCTTGTTTCACAGAATCGGCATCCATCAGACTCTTTGGTTGCATTTCTCTTCTCTTTTTCAAAGCTTTTCCAGGGATTGCAAATGAAGATTGCAGATTTTTTCAAGACACGTCAGCGTTGATAATTTCAATACCCAGAGTAGTTTTCCTAAACTTTTACGAAATAAAAAAATTATTGTGGAACGGTGCATGTAAAACAATGTTGTGCATGATTAAATGACAATATTATTAATATTCATTATGTTTACGACAACACAATCATAAGTTGCCATCATAAATTATTAATTCCTTGGTGAGGAGTTTTGCACGAAGATTTGCATCTCAGTAGAAGTCTGTTTCCTTAACTGAGGTGACCAACTAGCACTTGGAGCATTAGAATACATTACTAACTTTTAAATTAGTAATTTATCCAACATAAATACTTTGTACCATGTATTTAAGTTGCTAGAAACAAATGTACACTGTACTCCATTGTATTGGAGGAGGAATAGTTTTTGAATTCTGGTTGGGTTTATTGGATTTCGACTGCAGTTGAATGCATTTAATGTGGGGTTTTATGGTAGTATATAAAGAAATTGTAGGAAACGCATTTGATATGGCTGGCTATGAGTTCGATGTTTAGTTCCTTAAGATGTTGGTCATTAGTAACGAAAAATAGGACGTTGCAGATTCTCCTGAAGTACTGGTTTTGGAAAACTTGTAATTTGTTGAGGATGATGTAGAGAATGTCTTGCAAGCGCGTCGGAGGTCAGGGTTTTGAGCTGCGTCAAGCTGGAACAGCCATGTCAGCTCACCGGAATGAAACATGTCTAATGATTTATTGCTAATTAATTGCCAATTAATAGCCACATTTTCGAATTAATTGCCACGTATCTTCAGGGTGAAAACGGGTGTGAGCTGGCTTGACGCGACGCCAGCACACACATCAGTGAAATTCGGGTCACAGGTCCACGGAAACACTCAGATAATTTATTGATAATTAATTGCTAATTAATTGCCACAAACTCGAATTAATTGCCACGTATCTTCAGGGCGAAAACGGGTGTGAGCTGGCTTCACGCGACGCCAGCACACACATCAGTGAAATTCGGGTCGCAGGTCCACGGAAACACTCAGCTAATTTATTGCTAATTAATTGCCAATTAATTGCCACAATTTCGAATTAATTGCCACGTATCTTCAGTGCGAAAATGGGTGTGAGGTGGCATGACGAGAATGTTTCAGTTTTTAACAATTTTTTTCTCTTAAACAGCAACGGCAATTAATTTGTGTTTATTATAAAAAATTAGTTTATAATGTGTATTAATTATGTTTTTGGTTTGGTTCGATTGTGCTCGTTAGTTCACTCTACAAACGTATTTGAATATCTGGCATGGTTGAATATGTTTCAGTTTTTAACAATTATTTTTCCATAAACGGCAATGGCAATTAATTCGTGTTTGTGGTAAGCAATTAGTGTACAATGTGTATTAATCATGTTCTTGGTTTGGTTCGAGTGTGCTCGTTGGTTCTCTCTATAAACGTATTTGAATATCTGGCATGGTTGAATATGTTCCAGATGTTAACAATTATTTTTCTATAAACGACAATGGCAATTAATTCGTGTTTGTGATAAACAATTAGTACACAATGTGTGTTGATCATGTTCTTGGTTTGGTTCGAGTGTGCTCGTTGGTACTCTCTACAAACGTATTTGAATTTCTCGCATGGTTGAATATGTTTCAGATTTTAACAATTATTTTTCCGTATACGGCAATGGCAATTAATTCGTGTTTGTGGTAAACAATTAGTATATAATGTGTATTAATTATGTTCTTGGTTTGGTTCGAGTGTGCTCGTTGTTCTCTCTACGAACGTATTTGAATATCTGGCATGGTTGAATATGTTCCAGTTGTTAACAATTATTTTTCCATAAACGACAATGGCAATCAGTTCGTGTTTGTGATAAACAATTAGTATATAATGTGTATTAATTATGTTCTTGGTGTGGTTCGAGTGTGCTCGTTGGTTCTCTCTACAAACGTATTTGAATATCCGGCATGGTTGAATATGTTCCAGTTGTTAACAATTATTTTTCCATAAACGACAATGGCAATTAATTTGTGTTTATTATAAAAAATTAGTTTATAATGTGTATTAATTATGTTTTTGGTTTGGTTCGAGTGTGCTCGTTGGTTCTCTCTACAAACGTATTTGAATATCCGGCATGTTTGAATATGTTCCAGTTGTTAACAATTATTTTTCCATAAACGACAATGGCAATTAATTCGTGTTTGTGGTAAACAATTAGTATATAATGTGTATTAATTATGTTCTTGGTTTGGTTCGAGTGTGCTCGTTGGTTGTCTCTACAAACGTATTTGAATATCTGGCATGGTTGAATATGTTCCAGTTGTTAATAATTATTTTTTCATAAACGACAATGGCAATTAATTCGTGTTTGTGGTAAACAATTAGTACATAATGTGTATTAATTATGTTCTTTGTTTGGTTTGATTGTGCTCGTTAGTTCTCTCTATAAACGTATTTGAATACCTGGCATGGTTGAATACGTTTCAGTCAAAAGTTTACTTTCCAACAAAATTTATCCTCCATAGTGGATTCTTTCTTTAAGATCGTGTAAGCTTTTTGAAATTTTTATTCGATTACGCGCAATATTTTGTGCAATATATGCGGTTTAAAAAATGGCAAAACAATATTTTCTCGAAAAAGGTTAAAAGGTTTTTCTTTAAACTTTTGATAGGGGTTGTGCTAAATGTACTTAATGAGATGACATAAACTCCATATTGCTCTATATTTTTTATTTTTTCAAAAGTGCAAAATAATAATGTTTTTACTTGTCTCTGACGACCCTTCTTCTCTCACGCAAGAGGCTAGAGATCGCGCCTGGAACTGGAACATATTCAACCATGCCAGATATTCAAATACGTTTATAGAGAGAACCAACGAGCACACTCGAACCAAACCAAGAACATGATTAATACACATTGTACACTAATTGTTTATCACAAACACAAATTAATTGCCGTTACGGTTTCTGGAAAAATAATTATTAAAAACTGAAACATTATTCAACCATGCCAAAAATTCAAATACGTTTATTGAGAGAACCAACGAGCACAATCGAACCAAACAAACCACATAAGTAAATACACATTATATACTAATTGTTTATCACAAACACAATTTTTTTGCCGTTGGCGTTTACGGAAAAATAATTGTTAAAATCTGAAACATATTCAACCATGCGAGAAATTCAAATACGTTTGTATAGAGAACCAACGAGCACACTCGAACCAAACCAAGAACATGATTAATACACATTGTACACTAATTGTTTATCACAAACACGAATTAATTGCCATTGCCGTGTATGGAAAAATAATTGTTAAAAACTGAAACATATTCAACCATGCCAGATATTCAAATACGTTTGTAGAGAGAACTAACGAGCACAATCGAACCAAACCAAGAACATAATTAATACACATTATAAACTAATTTTTTATAATAAACACAAATTAATTGCCGTTGCTGTTTATGAGAAAAAAAATTGTTAAAAACTGAAACATTCTCGTCAAGCCAGCTCACACCCGTTTTCGCCCTGAAGATACGTGGCAATTAATTCGAAAATGTGGCAATTAATTGGCAATTAATTAGCAATAAATCATTAGACATGTTTCATTCCGGTGAGCTGACATGGCTGTTCCAACTTGACGCAGCTAGGGTTTTGGAGGGGCGTCGCGGCCCGGGAGGCCTGTTTTGAATTCGCACTAGATTTGTGCATGGGATTTATTTTAGAGCTCCCTGATTGGACACTGAGGCGGCGCATGAAACGCAAGCGACACATCTCTCTGAGACGTATACTCTTTGAAGAAACAGACAAACAGCTGTGGATAGCTGGTGCATTAGAAAAGAGTAGTGGCAGGGCGCTTGTGAGAATATTAATGAGGTTTATGAAAGTTGGTTAATGTATGAGTTTGGGGCTGAATTTTCAACTGCGTGGTGTGAAATTAATGAGATATAATTTACAACCTGTTTTGTATACATGGAAGTCAAAAGAGGAAAATAAAAGTAATTGCTTTTACTAATATGTCTAAATTTGTTCCTCACAAAATATCCTAAAATTGTTTTTCTTCCTTCAAATAGCAATTACGTATTCGAAATTTCTTTAAAAAGTATGAGAAGTCCTTTAAGTAATTTTTTTGCACTAATAAACTGCCCGAAAGTTTTTCAAATAAGGATTACCAATAAATTCGGATTACATAGATTATACGTTTTATAACTGTTTGGTGTCTCTAATTGTTCTTTCATAAACCTCACAAATATTCTCACAAGCGCCTTGCCACAACTATTTTCGAATGCAGCAGCTGTCTTCAGCTGTCTGTCAGTCTCTTCAAAGTGTATTATTTTTAGAGAGATGTGTCGCTTGCGTTTCGTGTGCAGCCTCATTATCCAATCAGGGAGCTCTAAAATAAGTCCCATGCACAAGTCTAGTGCAAATTCAAAACATGCGTCCGGGAGAGCGAATTGAATTGAATTGAATTGCCTTATTTTACGTGGCGAGACTCAGACCATGAGGCCTGCTCTTCCGTCTGATCACGCAAATTTTGTTACACTCCTTTCACCAACTAGTGGAAAGAAGATATTATTGAGGCGAAGAAACCGGCGATTTGAATTTAGCTCAGAGGCTTCATTTGGGCTTGAGGTTCTTTTACATGCAAGTAAATCTACTAAACATGGGACAGCCGGCTGTACTTCCAATATAAATCATTAAATATTAATAAACGAACTGGTGGTCAACTTACTCATACTAGCCTTGCAAAACTCAAAGTCTAGGATGAAATCGATAGATCTCCAGGGTTCTTCAAATCCATCGTTGGTACACTATCAAAGGCCTTTTGGAGTCAAGCCAAGCCATGCTCAAATTACGCTTAGTTTCTTTACAGCATTCTAAAGATGGCTTATTCAATAGCAAAGATTTCTTACAACATAAGAGCCTTTCGACAATCATTTTTGATTCAGTTGGCATCGTGGTTCTTCTCTAGGAAGCGTAATTTTGTGGCTGTGGTGCAGTTATAACTTTGCACAGTAATAGATTTCGACAAGGATTGGCCTGTAGTTCGTTGCAAGGCGCTTGTCTCACACGTGGTCACGGCTGTCCAGGATAGACAATGGCGAACGGCGCGCGTCGGAGGGCTGGCGGGGAGGAAGCAATCCTGCACGCGAGCTCAAGTACAGTGGCGCTGCGCTCGATGCATGAGCCAAATCCAGCCGCAGACGATGAGGGCGGCTGGGGCGCGGCGCCGGGCCCGCCACCACCCCGCCTAGCCCTCGCCCGTCCTCGCACGCGCCAGCATCGTCTCGCGCGGCCCTCGGCGCCACAACACCGGCGCGCGGGCATCAGGGTAAGGTTGTCGTCTCGTAATACACAGGGGTTGGTATGTAGTAAGAGCACAATTCCAACACCTTGGACCTATCTCCATGAACGTTGGCACTTCTAAGTGTTTTTTCACGGGGTTTAGTATGTTAAGTTTGTTGTAAATCACGAAATGGCCCTATCATATTCACTCCCATCCACTACTAACTTTCGCTACACGAGAGATGTATAAGGCACTATGCTAACTACTCCTTTTCTGTAAATTGGGGGCTACAGTTATTGCTTCCAATCCATTCAACACTAGTGAAGCTGAAAGGCAATCTTGGGGCCTTAGAATACTCAAATTATGTTTCACCAAAATCTGTCGTTATATGTGCCATTTTTTCAATAATTTTTACTGAATCGTTAAAGAAAAGTAAATTTTTCTACTCCTTTTCCCCCGCTTACGCGCGAGGGAATTAGTAGGGCCCGTAGCTGAGCGGGGAGCCTGCCAGTGGATAGACACCGGCTGGCTCTGCCGCGCATGCACACAAGAGAGCGCGCGCTATCTCCTCTCTGGCACTCACTGGGCAAAAAACCTATGGCTCCCAGGTTATCCTTCAGCTGCGCCACTGCCCTTCAAATAAAACCAATCGTATTTTACTAGTAGCTGAACAGGGAGAGAGGGCTCAGTGCATCAACTGCAGTCCCTCTGGCAGGGAGGTCCTAGGCTCGAGTCTCGGCGGCGGCAAGATTTTCTACACTAGCATTTCTGCTAGATCGAATTCAGTCGCTCTCTGGAGATGAATTCTAGCTGCCGGCTGTTCTGATCGGTAGTTTCCGTGTTTTTTTCAATCAACACCAGGCGAACGCTGGAGCAGTACCCTAACGAACGGACGCGATCTTTCCTTCCAATTCCTTGACTTATCCTCTCACCCCTTACACAGACACTTACACTAACATGCACTACACTGCCACATATGCCGGGAGACCAATCGGGAGCTTAGAGCTAGTCCCGGCTGGGGCGGTGCCCCGCTGATGGGAGATACCTGGTTGAGGGGAAAACCTCGCTTGTCGACGGTAGGTCGGCGCCGGATCTCGCCATCCCGCAGGGAAAAGATCACCGCCACCTCTCGATGAAAAACATGCACTACACGCACGGGACTAATGACCTAAGTAGTTGACGCGCCGGAATCACGAACAATCAATCGATACTAGTGGCTGTAGTTGCTATTCTGTGTTTGTAGAGCGACGCGTCGTCCCAGGGGCGCGGCAACCCGTTCCCGTGGCTGGACTACCTCAAGCGCCACCTGCGGGGTGGCGGCGGCAGCGGTCGCGGCGCGCGTCGACGGCTCTTCCGCTGCGACGACTGCGGCTTCGCCAGCGCCGCCTTCAGCGACCTCATCGCCCACCAGCGCGTGCACGCGGCGGCGTCGCCCCGCGCGCGCCCGCCCGACCGCCCGGCCGCCGCGGCCGGCGCCGTGGCCGGGGGCGGAGCTGCAGGGGCGCGGGGCGGGGGCGCCGCCCACGCTTCCGCTCCCTCGACCCGGCCACCTGCAGGGGCAGCCTGTGACCTGAGAGGTTTTGTGCGTGAAATCTGAGGATTCTGGGCAAGAGACCTACAAGGTTTTGTGCAAGTGACTTGAAAGATTCTGTGCAAGCGACCTACAAGATTTTGTGCAAGGGATTTTAAATATTCTGTGTAAGTAACGTAAACGATTTTTTGCGAGTGACTTAGTCTGTGCAGGTGACTTTAAATAGTCTGTGCAAGTGTCCTAAAAGATTTTATGCAAGTGACTTGAAATATTCTGTGCAAGTAACGAAAACGATTCTGGGCAAGAGACCGAAAGATTTTGTGCAAGTAACTTGAAAGATTCTGTGCAAGTAACGTAAAATATTCTGGCCAAGAGACCGAAAAGATTTTGTGCAAGTAACTAGAAAAATTCTGTTCCAGCGACTTACAACATTTTGTGCAAGTGACTTTAAATATTCTATGCAAGTAACGTAAAAGATTCTGTGCAAGTGACCTAGAGTCTGTGCAGGTGACAGAAGGTTCTCTACAAATTGCCTAGAAGATTCTGTGCACGTGACCTAGAAGAGTCTGTGCAAGGGTACCAGAAGTATCTGTGCAAGGGACCTACAAAAGTAAACTCTGACCTACAACACATTGTGCTAATATTCTACAATACGGCTATTGATCGTAGCCTTCGTAGCAACTATTGGCGCTTTAATGTCTGGTTTTCTATATGTTTACAGCATTACCCACCACAAACCGAATTTGACTGTCAAAATCCTATGAGCTTCTGGCTTTACACACAACTACCTATGATATGTACAAGATCAGCCTTTGTTTGACAAAAATACTGCATGATATTTCAACTTTTAATTCATTTTAGAAGTGACCTACAAGAATGGGATTTGTCTTAAAAAATCCTATGATCTTATGACTTTCTACATACTAATCAAGAAACCTAAAGAGCTGCCTTTGACCGACAAGAATAACCAAAGAGCTTTCGGTTCTCCATTCTAATCACGAGTGTCCTAAAACAGCGATATTTGTTTTATACGAGACATGTGCAAGAGACAGAAGCATCCATACACTAAACAAGTGACCTATAAGAGGTTCTGATTTTCTTTTATGTTATGTAACGTACGAGCCTTAGAGCACCATATAAGACTTTGAGAACCATGTGAGACTTTTCACTACTATTTTATTTATAGGATTGACGTTGTGACCAAGCAAAGATTGAATGTGCAATAAGCTTCATCCTGAACATCGGAGAAGATATATTTACGATATGTATAACAAGTAATTGACCTGAAAACCACTTGAACACCTGTCCCACTCTTACTAAAATACTGAAAAGTAATTGATTTTTTTAATTTTGTGTTTGTAAAGAAGGACCATCTATGTATAAGATCTAAGGGAGGAAATATACCAGCTTGTCTATAAACTTTGATCTTTCTCTATATTTCTTCTTCATGAAATCACGCATAAAATTAAGTTAGTGCATTAGAATTAGTGTATTACTTTTTTGATTGTTATTAACAATGAAACAGATTAATAGAAGTTCAAGGTTTTTATCGTTAGGATATAACGGATACCTTTGTGTTTTTGTTTAAAATATAGGTAAAGCAACAGCCCAACCCCTAAACTATGATTTTGTGTTAAGAACTAGGTGAACCATCTTTCGTCTTTTTTTAACAAAAACAGGATCGGGGAAAACTAGGCTAAGCATTACAAAGCTGTAAAACGTTCCTATAATATGTCAATTTTTGTTCATTGTTAGCCTACTAAAAATAATAATTTGTGTACTTCGTTTTCCTTGTTTAAAAAAAAAAAATTTTAATATTAAGTGCACGAAGAGGGTTTTTTTTTCCATGTTCGAGATTGATTTTTGCTGAGACTGTAGGTCCAGAAAAAAAATCAATCATATCCATAGAAAAAACACACTCCTCTCACGAAATATGGGCATTTTTCTACAGCTCTGTGTAAATTATAATATTTTTTAAAAATTGTAATTTACATTAGAGTAAGGTGTTCGATTTGTCGCGGAATAGCAGTATGTTATATAGGGATATGAATGCAGAAGAGATACTAATGTATAATTCATTATATTTTCATGCATGAAGAGGAGAATTTTCTACTAACTCACATTGTCGACTCCTGCAAACAAAAATTTGGATCATTCTTGTTCCTATGTGTAGTAAATTACTACCTCTAACACAATGTACTCAGAATATATATTTTGTGGTTTATTTATACAGAAAAATTGTTTGACGGTAAAACTTCTGTCTGTGGTCACCGCTAGTGCCTGAACCGTTCACCTGTTTTCTTCAAAATTGATAATTCCCGATTATTTTGAACGAACTCGAGGCTTGCAAATTTGAAGCAATTATCTTGAGTTTTGATAGCTCAATAACATTTTCAAAATTTTCTAAAAGATGGCACCAAATGTTTGTATTAAACTTTGTCCTCGGTTAGCATAAAGGATGCTTAAGAGAAAGGTGTAGATTTCATGTTCGATGGCATTCCTGAATGTTGCAAATGTTCAAATTTTGTTCGGCGTCTTTCAGCAACTACAACATTGAAGATACAGATTTTTCCTTAATGAAATCTATTGTTGAAAGACACATCTTGAAAGGTTATGTAGAATTTTTTAAAAATATGAGTCGTTTCCAGGTAATTTTGCCTAAAATTAAGCCATTTTTAAACATTTTTTTCTTAAAAATGGCTTCATTTTTTCTTTATATTTGTTTCTCGTATGTATCAAAGAATAAATAACGATATACAGAGTACTGATAGTCTCAGCTCCTGCGAACTCTGTATTTTGAAATGCAAAAAGTTAACATTTAAAAACTACTAAACCATATAGAGAGATTTTAGTCTTTAATAAAATCTGTTCTAAAAAATTAGCACTTTAAAAAGATTATGAATTTTTTTAAAAACGAGTAGTTTTCGAGTAATTTGTGTTTTAAATTAATGCAATTTATAAAAAATCTCGAATACCGCCCTAAAGTTTGTGATTTTTTGGCGAATAAATCAAGGGACTCTTAAAAAATGACGCAGGTCTCATTTTCGTTGAACTCGCTGGATTTTCAAATATTGCAAAAAAAAAATTAGAAATAATGCAAGAACTTTGTGCTGTTGAAGCACCACTAGTTGTAAAAGCTATCAAAAAATGATCTACTTCACGTGGAGATAGTAATGCACAGAAACCACTTTTTTATACAGTTGTAGATTTTGTACAGTTGTAGTTGTACATTTTAGTGGTAAAATGACGTTGATCTCTTAAGAAGGTCGCAGAAGAACAATCGAAACTTTGGTAACTCTGCGGCGCTTCCATAACACAAGATACAATGACATCAGGACCACGGCATCTTCTAATGTTTAGATTCATTATATCCTCAACACTTTTGTTTCTGATTACTTTTTATTACAAAAGGAATATACACCGTCGTATTCTCTTTGAGGAGGAAGTGATCAATATAGTAGTTCGCGCATGAAATTAGTCTTGGCCACATCCTGGGGCGTCTCTCCCATGTTCGTCTGGATCCACCTGCAACAGGCCAGGGAATCATTCAAACCAAGTTCTTTCATTTGGTTCTTATCGCCAAGCTGGTAGTTCACAATGTGCTACTTCCTGTACGAAGTTCGAAACGATTTAATCGCAATTAGTACCACAATTAACTATTTCATACGTTGATTAAATAATGAAATCGAAATTTTGACCGCCGAGTGATATAAACATTGATAAATGTATCCGATTATTTAGTTCCCTTATTTTAATTGAAATATAAATGTTCAATATAAAAAAATGTAAAAATAGCCCTCTACACTAAAACTAACCCAACGGTATTCATCGTCTGATTACATGTCTCTCCAACTACAGAAAAAATATCGGAGACAAACATTCGCGATTGATTGCAAGTTAACAAAACTGATAAAATGATGTCATTAGATAAAAATCTGATACAAGTTATGGTAAAGCAGAATGTGATAAGGAAGAAACAAATGATGGGTTAATAAACAATTATTAATTATTATTAAAGAATTCCCGTTTCTGTTCAAAGAGTATAGCCGAATAAAATAGGTGAATTTGGCCACGACGAAACTAGAAAAGGATGATTTCATATTATTCTACTCCCAAAATAACCCAAAAACATTTTTTTTATAGATTTTTGTTACTATAGTGACTCAACATCGAAAAACGTTTTTTCTCACTTTCCTCAGATTTAACGCTATACATCGTCGTGGTTTAGATTCTTTTCAATGTAACGTGGCAAACTATATTCTTTGGATTATATTTTAAGATATGCATTCGTTCCTTATCATATTTTATATGCTTAAGACCAATTAAGAGACTATTTTCACTGAAAATCGTACTTTTTCTAATTTTACAAGTTTTTCTAGAATTTCTGGGCGAATGCTTGATTTAGGAATAAAATGATTATTTTCTTGGATTCTTCACCAAAAAATGCATAAATAATCGATTGATAGATTCCGTTTCACTTTGTAGTCCACCCATTTTCGGACTTCAAAATGAATCACTTGTAAGTCTGAAATCAATTTTTTTGTTTTTGTTTAATGGTAATGTCTCTAGATTACTTTATGTTTTCCATGTACATAATTTGAGTGGAAATGGAAATAAAAAGAGTGATATGTATGGGAATATATAAGTCATATAAGGCACAAATATCTCTTTAGGTGAATTAATAAAACACTGACAAACAAATGTTTTTAAAAAACTTGTGACTACTGTAAGAAACATTCTATTGAATGGGAACAGTATCAAATTATCTTTCCCTTCTCTTGACACCCTTCTTCTTTCCATTAGCGAAAAGTGGCAAAGGCAGTTCGTGCAGCAACAGGTTAACCACAAAAAGAACATAAAATATTCATTCGGAAGTAATTCCTTTTTCTCTCTGAAGGAAAGAGAGGAGAGAAGAGAGGGAAGGAGACAGAAAGAAAGAAAGAGGGAGAGAGAAGGAAAGAAAGGAGAAAGAAGAGAGGAGAGGAGAAGTGAGGAGAGAGAATAGAGGAGAGTGAAGAGGGGAGAGAGAGAAGAGAGGAGAGAGAGAAGAGAGAAGAGAGAGAGAAGAGAGAGAGAGAGGAGAGAGGAGAGAGAGGAGAGAGGAGAGAGAGAAGAGAGGAGAGAGAGGAGAGAGAAGAGAGAGGAGAGAGAGGAGAGGAGAGAGAAGAGAGGAGAGAGAGGAGAGAGGAGAGAGAAGAGAGGAGAGAAAGAAGAGAGGAGAGAGAAGAGAGGAGAGAAAGAAGAGAGGAGAGAGAGAAGAGAGGAGAGAGAGGAGAGAGAGAAGAGATGAGAGAGAGGAGAGATAGGAGAGAGGAGAGAGGAGAGAGAAGAGAGGAGAGAGAGAAGAGAGGAGAGAGAGAAGAGAGGAGAGAGAGAAGAGAGGAGAGAGAGAAGAGAGGAGAGAGAGAAGAGAGGAGAGAGAAGAGAGGAGTGAGAGAAGAGAGGAGACACAAGTGGAGAGAGACAAAGAAAGAGAGAAGAAAGTGAGGAGAGAGGAGAGACAAGGGAAGAGAGAAGGAGAGAAGAGAGGAAGAGGGAGAGAGGGGGGGGCGCCAAGAGCCGCAGCAGCGCACCTGGAGGCGCCGGCGGCGAGCAGGGCCTGCGCGGCGCGCGCGTTGCCGCCCTCGGCCGCGTAGTGCAGCGGCGTGCGGCCCGAGCGGTTGCGCGCGTTGGGGTCGGCGCCCGCGCGCAGCAGCTGCGCCACGCAGCGCCCGCACTGGTCGTTGTAGGCGGCGATGTGCAGCGCCGTGAAGCCGTAGCGCGTGCGCGCGCACAGGCTGGCGCCCCGAGACAGCAGCAGCGCCGTCACCTCCGCGCAGCCCCTGCGCGCCGCCCTGCCCAACACCACCACCACCACACACGCTGGCTCACAAGAAATGATACTAGGAAAACCAGCAGACGTTGTTCTGCCCTTCATCTCTCTTTCCCCTCCCATCGCCCTTTCTTGCTGTCTCTCCCACCCTCCCTGACTCTGTCTCTGTCTGCAGCCCTTTGTCCCTGTCATTCACATTTAATTGCAGATTCTGCAGGTGAGGTAATATCAGGAAGCGCCGGACCAGCGTAAAACCAGCACAAATGTCATAGAATGTTGAAGAAGGGCTCATTCTGGATATTATGGTGTGATAAACCTTTTTTGTTTAGTTTTTAAGGCCATAGAACGCATCGTTTAGAAGTTATTCAACCATATAGATTCAAAAAAATCCTATCGAATGTGTTGCGGGTTGCATTTCACGTAAATATTTAATTTTGTTCTACAGCGCCATGTAGTGGAGTTACAACAGAATGAACAGCACATAAACCTTCTGGGTGAACAAACACGAAGAAGTGGTGATCGGTCCAACGGTGTCGGAGTTTAGCTCTTATATATATATATATATATATATATATATATATATATATATATATATATAAAAGATCATCTCACGATAAAAATGTGCACTACACTTATGGTACTAATGACCTTAGCTATTGACGCGAAAGAATCAACATTCAATCAACGACAATCTATGTAAAGAGTATGAACGTTCACCAGAACAATATATCTACAGATGTCTCAGAATAATTTACATAAATTTCAGAACAAGAAGTTGATCGAAGATTATTAATTTTTGCGAATTAACCTGTAAAACCTCATTCGATCCTCGACTTTGGTAGCATAAAGGCGATCTTTCGGTTAATCCCAAGCTCCAAAATTTTGGGAATACCTGAATTATAAAATTAAGGTACTAAACTACTTTTTTTTTGCACAGGAAATGCCTAGAGAATTGAAAGCGACGTTATAAAGATCATGCTACACCCACTGGAAATGGAAAAATCGTAATATCTCCACATGAATTGTTCGCCATACGAGGGACTGTAAAGCGTTGACCTCTCTCTATATTTGTCTTGTGCTCGCTTCCGGAGCTTCTCTGATAGCATTAGCAATTGAGTTTTCCAGAGAAGTGGTAAGCCCTAACCCGATGTGAAGCCTCTCGCTCACTTGCCGTAGCCTGTGTTATACGAGCACAAGTGCATAGTCCAAAGTTTAACTTTAATTACTTACAAAATGAAACGACGAAGAGTATCCAAATTTGACAAATTTAGTCTGTACATTACATATGGGATAAGGTCCCAGCGTATAAGCAACGAGGACTGAATCAATCTGCAATGTGTCAGATTATCTGTTACTTTCTTGATCTTGTGGATCAAAGATTATTACTTTTTTCAAATGAGCATGTGGGAAATGTCGCCACTCTGCCACATACTGAGCCAATCGTAGCCCCAACAACTAAAAATAAAATAGTTATTGATAATTCGACGGCGAACCATTAATATTATTTATTAAATAAGAAAATAAAAATGATTGTCTTGTCGACTTATGTAGAGTACAGAAAGTATTGTGATTCTTCCGCAAAAAGTCGAATTTCCGACAGGTAATTTCGGATAGTGGGCTCTGAGTGGGTAGGTGTTGTTCCAATATGTGGTGAATATTTCCTCTGACACGTCGTGTAGTCAGAATCATATGTGGGTCCTTGATTCCGAAACAATGGTTTACGGCAAAACGCTTGTTCGTCTTCTTTAGTAGGAATCAAAATCTATCAACCACAAAGTTTTATAAAATATATTTAATATTATAAATAATTAGACACAAGTTTCTAGAACCTAAACCCAGCCTCAGTGGCACTACAGAAAAGAAAACTATAAATTCAAATTTAATTAACACATGAAATAAAACTGACGTAAATATACAAATAGAAATCGATGAAATGCAAAAAATTGTACAATGTAAAATCTGTAGCAATTTGACACATACCCAAGAATCATTGATTAAATACGTGAAACTTATAAATCGGCGCCCGGTCTGGTTGACTATTTATAATATTAAATATATTTTTATAAAACTTTGTGGTTGACAATTTCTTGCATTCTTACTAATCATAAAGAATTACCACAATATCTCTACTGCCAGCACGGAATATATGTCCGTCCATTCGTCCCTCTGTCCATGGACAACACTAACGGCTAAAGCGTAGGCAGGATTTTCACCAAAATTTTTGTTTTTTGATCTTTCTCGCTGATGGTTTTTGAGGGCTCTTCACGAGGAACATTTTCAAAATTGTTTAAAAAAATGGCTACAATATTTATCGGATAGAACAAAAACCACTGATAAAATGGCGCATGTCTTATTTTCATTAAATTTGCTGAATTGTCGAAAATTGCGAACCTCAACATTTCTAAGGTGTCTTCCTATAACTTCAATGTTGAATTTTGTTTCTCAATGAAACTAATTATTCTAGTTGAGACTTTAAATAAAATAATCATGTTAACTTTTTTAAAATCTGAGTAGTTTTTGCGTAATTTTACATAGAAAATTATGACATAACAGAAATCATGACAATTTTTAAAACAAGATTTTCTCAAAAACCAAACCTAATTTTTCTTTATTTTTTTCTCGGATAGACCAAAGTACGCTTGTAAAAAAAGCACAGGCCTATTTTCGGTAAACTGTGTATTTTCAAAAATAGCAAGTAAATTATCATGGCAAAACCAATGTATTTATGATAGAGGTTTTTGTATGAATAAAATTGCTGCGACTCTATATTCTTGATATTTAGAAAACTATTACAGTATTCTGAAAACTTTAAAATGGAAAGGAAAGAAAGCGTGGAGTTTCCAAAAGTTATAACGAAGAAATCCACTGAGGCATTAGAACAATTAGCATTTGCAAAAACCTGAAGGAAAGTATATATAAAGGATACGAAACATTTTGTTCGTGGAAAAATATGTTAATGTTTTTAATGAATTTGTATTGTAATGATAAAACTTTCATTACAGTCCAATAATATGAATTCCACTTTTGTTCGAAATATTCTGTGAGAAAAGCCAATCACTATAATTCGAATATTTTCAAATTTTACAAAATTACGAACTTTCTAAAAAAATAGTTGTATACATAAACATACAGAGCTATACTGGCAACGTTCTATTTTGTAGCGCTGGCTCTAGTGAAGCTAAAAATCTTGCGCTCGTCTTTTTTTTTTTTTTGGACAGGTTACTTTCGCACCACGCAGGCATGCTAGGCATGCAATTCATTGGGGGGGGAAGCATTACGCTGGACCAGATTTTTACTCCCCTCGGTTGTCAGTCCTAAGGGTGTGGAAGATGAATGATGATGGTAGTGAGGGGTGAAAGAACGGCACACACACATATACACCCATGCCTGAGGCGGGACTAGAACCTGCGATCCTGCAGTCCGAGATCGTCACGACACTACTATCTTAGCGGTCTCGGACACTGGGCCGGCTGTTATGTAGGTTGTTTATGTACATTTTTTCAGAATATACATATGGGTTTAACAGGCTGGAAAAAAATTTTTGAAGGGGTTGTTACCAATGTTTTACACTCCCACCTGACACATTTGAACAAACATTGATAGGAAGATGCCAAGAAAAATCAACACTGAGAAATTCTATTTTAAAAACGTGACAGATGCTGATCTGCAATTTAATGAAACCGATCATGATAATCAGGGTTTGGTTGCAGTGCTTCTCGTTGCCCTCAAGCGAGATATTAGGAAGTTTAAATGAATTGAACACCCTATTTCAAATATAATTTTAAGTGTTATTATTGTGAATAAAGAGGACGAAGTAACCAAGTGGAATTTTTTCAATGCTTTACACACATGGCCAATTTAATGTATCTGTAAAAAATATTTTAATTAATTCTGAGGTCAACTGACTTCCATATCAGAGTCTCATTGTTTCCCTTGACCCATAGAGCAAATGTCGAAATGAACCATCGCCTTTTGTTATAAATTTTTAAATGTAGCTCTTATAATCGTCATGAACGCCGGACACTAAGTCACTAGCGGATTCAAGGTGTTTGTGAGGGGGGCAGGGGGCCATTGCCCCCCCCAAAGGCTTAGAGTTTTGGTTCACCTTTTTTATTTGGCAAAATTAATTTAAATATGTATGTTCGAATTATGTAATTATTTAAACAATAATATTCTACTGTATCTTCTCTACAGTATATAAATAGCATACAATTTAACAAATATGTTTATTTTTAACAAAAATTTACGATTCCCTCCCTCCCAAAATGATCGGGTGGATCCGCCCCTGTACTGTGTTTGGTGCAGTTTTTGATATTACAAAATAAAAGCGTTTGAAAAACCTTGACATCTTGTTGTTTTACATCCTTAATATTATTTTACATTTAATATTACAGTTTTTGTCAATAGCAAAGAATTCAAGAAACATGTTTATAAATTTTCTTGGGGACCATTCACGTGTAGCATAAAGGAGTTTTTGCACGGCATAGCGTACAGCAATCGACTGCAATCTCGATTTTCTGAGTTGTTGATTGCTGTAACTCTTCGCCTTACAAAAAATCCTAATGCAATACCTTTGAGCGAAACTGTAGTGATACATCATGGCGGTGGGCGCAATCGTCCGGCTTTAAAAAGTTGTTCATTACCAGTGTAGTTCTATTATTTGTCTACGGTTGGATATCAGCCTACAAAGTCTAAAACTCAAACAAGAGAAGTCAATCTTTTAATCAGGGAGTCACGTGATGAATTACATCTTTTGACAAAGTTTTTTAGTTGTTGCCAAGTTTAGATTTGCTTGTGGTTGTCGAGTTGACGGAAGGATTTATACTTCATGTCGATCAGTGACGAAGAAGACGCAGGTACACAACTAATTATCACCATACCACAATCTAAACAAACCGAAAAAGAATTTTCAATGTTACCGATAAAGAGGGAATTAAATATTTGTCCCTGCAGCACACGTGGTCGATCCCTCAAATGACTGAATTGTTCTTCAGTTGATGGAGCTTCATAAAAATCTTTGAAATAATCCCTGTTATTGTTTTCAGATAATATAGCTTCCATTTCGTGCCAATAACAACTATGATGATGTCATCAGAATAATTTCAATTAAAGAGTGATAGGTGCAGCTTACCGCAGACCGGAGCGTTTAAAATTTACACCTGATACAGCTTTCTAACATACACTGGATATGTTATCTGTTATGAGTATACCTTGTTCTTCTTATTAAAGATTGTAGTTTAATAAAGTTATAAATGACGATGTCAAGTAAGTGTGTTTAATGTGTGTTTCTGAGTGAATTACTGAACAGACAGTTTGTGGAGCAAGATAAGCTAAAACGTTAATGAGGCATCTGAGAGATCACCGCGTGTACTCGATTTTTACTAGTGCGTGAATTGCAGGGTTAGATATTTATAACGAATATAAAAAAACTGAGGACAAAGACGTTTGTGAAAAATTCTTTCCTTTGGTTTTGGAAATGTAAAATTAAATTCTCTGCGAGTTGGTATCTACACAATTGGATCAATGCCCAAGATAAATTGTCAAATTTCTGAGATTATCTAATACTGTCACACTCGAGACACTTAGGACGTTTAACATCTACACCGTTACTGGAGAATGAAGATTCTTATGTCTTTGCTAGAAAGAAATTATAGAAGATGGAATAGCACATCTCTTACTGAAAAATGTATTGAAGATTAAATAGAAAATAAAAGAAATGGTCATCCAAAATATTCAGATCAGCTAAAATTTTGTAGAAGAACAGGAAGGCAAAGAAGGAATATGTCAAATAAATGTCACGGGCCAGATGTCAGGCACTTCGTTCATGCCAAAAACTGCATGCTCTTTGCCACCCAAACAGGCCAATAAAGAAATTGATTGATTAGTGATTTCGGGAGCGTAAACGGATAAGGTCACAAGTTCCGTAAGTGTAGTGTATGTTTTCCTTCGGGAGGTGGCGGCTATCTTCCTCCGAGAGATGGTGAGATAGCATCCGAGCAGCCCGTGGCATGTGTGGGAGTGTAGTGCATGTGAGTGTAAGTGTGTGAGTGTGTGTATGTGTATGTGTAAGGGATGAGGATAGGACAAGGAAGGGCAAGGAAAGATCGTGCGCAGTCCGTGACGCATTTGTTAGGGTATTGCTCCAGGATTCGCATTGTGTTGATCAGAGAAACCACTCAGTGCTAAAACAGCATGTATTTTCTCGCTCGCACTTTCACAAAAAATCGAAAAGTACTCAAATTTTCGGAAAAATGTACATGACCTTATATCAAAATCTTTAAGGAACAGATTTTATTAAGGGAAATGTTGGCATATAAGTGGCCAAATTATTTGCAATTTGGCGCCGTATCTCGGGTTCAATCAATTATAACCATTCATTAGGGTTCATTAATAACAAAGGGCATACATTTCAAAGATCGCGAGCCCAAGATGGGTTATATTTCCCTCAAAAACCGCCAAATAGCTTACAGAAAGAAAAAATTAATTTTTCGTATGAAACTGCTTGAACTGCTTTCAAATATGTCCTTGGGAGCGCGCCACATCCCAGGCGCCGGCAGCAAGCGAACTTAGGCAACGTTGCACATTTTCGAGAGATTCATATAAAGCAGCTTCTTCCAGATAAGACGCGGCGAGATCACATTGTTTGAAAATCTGCAGCCGAGTCTTCTGATGGTGGATCGCATCGCTCAACTGGTAATGCGCGCGTATCGACTGCAACTGAAGGTTGAATTACTACGTAAAGTTGGTAGCGCTTCCGAATCTCAGTGGCATTGCATTCTCCGCGAACCAGTGCTTCGTGGCGCGGCAGGAACAGCGTGCCTACGAATATGCACGAATAACGAAATAGAATCAGAAAAAAAATCCCTTCGCCCAGACACAGCTAACATTGCCATTTTCTTCAATATTTAATTATCCTAACGTCAAGGCGCGGCAACAGTCTTAATACTTGTCGGTTTCAGTATCTTCCCTTATGATAAAAACTCAGACAGGTGTATTAGGTCTTCGCTCCAAAATCTTCAAGGCTCTCCCAACACTTTAACTATATTCACAGTCTCAACACAAACAAATCTCCATCTTCAAAATTAAAGTTGTAGGAAGGTGCGGAAAAATTTTGAATTTTTGCAATTTTGGAAAAATCAGAGTTTTCAACAAAATGAGACCTGCACCATTCTCAGCAGTGTTCGCGATCGTGTGACGTCTAGCCGGCACGAGCAAGAAAGACGAGAAATGCCGGGAGATATTCCATCGTGGCCGTAGTAGATTGATCGGCAGAGTTATAAAAACTGTACTATGTGTTGATAAGTGAAGTGGAGTGAAGTGCAGTGAAACAAAAAGTCGTGTATTTATTAGTGTAAAATATCTCTAAGGATCCCCAAAGAATGTAGACTTAATGCGGTTATTGTTGTTACTGCCTTCATTGTTATCATTATCAGATTATTATTATTAATAGTATTATTGTCTTAAAATAATTTTAAGTTACATTGTATTTAATTCCTAATTATAATATGTAAATTTTAGTGTCGTGCCATCAGATTGCAAATACCTATCTGCGTAAATAATATATATCTATCTTATCTACCTATATTATATATATATATATATATATATATATATATTTAAGTCATATATATATATATCTTATATAAGTCTTATAAGATATATATATATATATATATATATATATATATATATTTAAGTCATATATATATATCTTATATAAGTCTTATAAGATATATATATATATATATATCTTATCTACATATGTTATCTATCTTGTCTATCTTATATAGATATATCTTATTTATCTTATCTATCTTGTCTATCTTATATAGATATATCTTATTTATCTCATCTATCTTGTCTGTCTACTTTATCTATCTTTCATCTATCTTATCTATCTATCTATACGAGTGAAGAGGCCCTAAGAGTGGCCACCTGTGCAGCGGCGTCCACTCGGTGCCGTGCGTGAAGTCGACGGGGGCGCCGGCGTCGAGCGCGGCGGCCACCGCCTCGGCGTCGCCGTCCCTCGGCGGCGCGCAGCAGCATGCGGCCCAGCGCCGCGGCGCTCTCCGCGTCCGCGCCGCACGACGGCGGGGCGGCGGGGCGGCGTCGCACGCCACGCACGACGCCGCGCGCGGCATCACGGGCCGCGCGCGCGACGGCGTCGAGTACAGGGTGCCCGCGTTGGAGGCGCGCGCACCGCCGCCCGCGCCGCCGCAGCCGCCCGAGGGCGCCACCGGGCAGCCGAAGGCCGGCGCCGACGCGCACTTGCGGCAGTCGTCGCAGCGGCAGGGCGAGCACGAGCCGCACGGCGCCGGCGGCTGCGGGACAGTGGTGCCACATTAGGTAGTTTCCCCCTAAATGTGTTCTTTTTGTCTTTACACTTGGGTTTTTATTTATTGGCGCGTGGGGGCGTGTCATCCCGATGGCATATCTCACGATATTCCGCGTCATTCTCAGTCGAGCCCCTGGGAGTCACATGATCGCGACTGTATCGAGCAGTGCTGGCGATCACGCGACTCCTAGTGGCACGACCGAGAACGACGCAGAAATAATGTGAGATATTCCATAGTGATGACACCCCCCCGCGAGGCAAGAAATAAAAACCCCAGCATATACAATGTGTTAAGAGGCAAATTTATTTAAAGGTTTTCCTCGGGGGGTTTTGATCAGTTTTTTAAATGTTAATTCGAAAAAATCTATTGTGTATCACAAATCACAAAGCCCAGAAATAGTTAACTGATCAGCAGCCGAGAGTTCTGTCACCGTCTGGCAGTCCTCGCAGCGACAGGGTGAGCATGAACCGCAAGGCAGCGGCTGCAGAGCTGTGTCACGTCACGCGCTTTCCCCCAAATTTTTTTTTTTTTTGTCTTTGGTCCATGTTGTAGGGGGCAAATTCATATGGAGATTTTTCTCGTTGGG